>JAUIRK010000925.1:0-600000 GCA_030549495.1 Nectonema munidae
TTGTTTTCCAAGTTTAAATTATATCTATTTATTCTTGAATATTTTTCAGGAGACATTAATAAAAAATAAATGAAAAAAAAACAATGTTGTCTCATCATTATTTATATAGTTTTCTGATCGACTTTTTTTCATGATTATATACAGAGGCGCATATCCTCAAAATTATTAGGGGGGCGAATTTTTTTTGTTGCATTTTTCACAATTAGTGTTCTGCAAATGCCACGAGAGACCAAATATTCAAGCAATTCTTTAAAATAGAGTGTATTCAGCGCATACGTAAATTTACAAGACTACTTTATATTTTTTTTTCAAAATTGGTGAAATTTAAAAACTATATTTCCAGCGATAATTTAATTAAATTTGCATATCGCATATACACTAGTTAAAAAAAATTGAAAACCTTTTCATTTGAAAATAAAGTACAGGCACACTACATGAATTGAAGGATATTATTTAATCGATATAAAAAACAACTGAAACAAATAACTGAAGTTTGAAGAGTTTTATATGAGTGAATGTAATCTGAAGGAAAAGAGTATACTATTAACAATAAAAAAATTTTAAAATTTTATTGAAAAAAATAATTTAATATATAAATTATCCATTTCGTCTTCCTAAAAAATGAAAAAGTTTTATTGAAAAAAAAATTAAAAAACACATCAAACTTACATAACTTTTCTCCTGTAATTTCTATAAAAAATGGTAAATTGAACTAAAGTTAGAAAACTTGGTATTAGAATTTTTCATTCTTTTAGTGTAAGTTAGTTAGACTCTCAAAAAAGATATAAAATCAATTCACACAATAAAGTTAGATTGCATTACTTCATTTTTCTCAGCATCATTCTAAAAATAGTTTTTAAAAGTTAAATTGGTGCAAGTAAAAAAAGAATTATTTTTCAGGGATGCTGAAATTTTCTCTATTAAAAAACAAAAATTAATGTAGCAAGAAACTAATATAATGGTTTAAAATTTTAAAAGTACCTGGACACTTTTTTGAACGGTGTTTCGAACATTGATATAAGATCATTGCTTGATATTCTTTTTGTTTATAATAGGTATAACCGTTGGAAAACAATTTGAAAGAAAATGAAATAAATAAACAACAAATATTAAAATAGTTTATAATAATATTGTGGAAATAATTAACTAGAATTAAAACTCTGCAAGTCTCTTATTGTGCATAAAATACTTGTAATAAGGGTTAGTAGAAAAATTCTGGAAATAATTATCTAGAATTATAACTGTGCTGTCTCTTATTGTGCATACAATGTTTATAATGAGAATATAGCTTTGCTTATCTGTCAATCAATGTCAACTACAGACATTACTATGTTAGCCTTTTGTCGTTATAAGCTCTTTCTCCGTCAACCATCAGTCATAGCTACAGCACTGACCAACATGTCTTTTGGGGGTTTAGCGCTAATATTATTGTTTATTTGCGTTTTCAGTACGTTATTTACGATACTAGCAGGTGTTTGTTCGAATATTATCCACGTTGTATTATTGAGATTAGCTTCTACATTATCAGGGATTGCATCTCCCGCAGGCATAGCTGTGTCCTGCTTAGACAAATCTACAACTACAACTTTTGCCACCCTCAACTAAGGTCTCTAATCCTAAAGACTACTAAGCATATTAATTGTTTTTGCGACTACCTTGACTTTTCTTGCTATGATCGTTTTAAAAAATCTGTCACAAATATTGTTCTTTCTGGTCATTTCTATTCATGGACAATATTTTGTTAATATATGTACATATATATATATTTTTTTTTTTATTATTCTTTTATATATTAATGTTTGTATTCATTATGTTTATACATATATATGTATTATTTTGTCTATGTATGTATTATGTGTTTATCCATGTATACATGAGAATACGTGTTTATGCTTATGTATATCTTGACTTATGTTAGATAAATACTTCTTTTATATTTGTGTGTATATCTTATGAATGATATTCTTGTACATGTTTGTTTTTGCCTTTACTCTTCTTCCAAATTCTGCTGGAGTGCATCTCGATGAGCATTTTACTTCCTTTGACCTTTTTTCTTCTTCTCAACTTATGTTGGAGTCATCCCGATGAAGATCCATCTTCCTTTGATCTCTTTCAGAAATGAATTTATGCGATGCTAATTTTGATCGATACACTATTCAATGCTTATCTTTTTTTTTCCAATTTTTATTAATAAATTTATTATTATTATTATTATATTAATATCGCCTTTGACGAAATTTGGTTCTATCAAGTCAGTCATCCCTTATTACTATACTGCTAGTATCTTCTTCTTGTGTATAAATGATGCTTGATATTTTACGAAATACAATATTTAACAACGGTTTAAACAAAAAATAATATAAAATTAACAGATTAATTAAACAAATGCAAAGTATAATTACAAGTAATAAATGGTTTTTATGACTCAACGAAGAAGTGACAACAGCGTCGTTGGATTATGTAATTTTTAATTATATTAATAACTAATATTAATTAGTTATTTAATTATCGACATGATTTATAAAATTAAAGATCTTAATAAATCTTTGTTTTTTTCTTTAATCTTTAAGGTAGAAAGGAAGCGTTACAAGTGGGCTATCAGGCTTGACTTGAAAAACGCTTTTTATGGAATAAAAATAGCAAAAAATTGGCACTATACTCTAACCACCAGGGCAAAAGTTTTTGAGAACCTTAATTTTACTAGGCTAGCTAAAAATGCTGTTTTTTTAGCTGGGTCGAAAGAACGAAGAAATAATTACTTGACGTTCGGAGCGCATCCAGGCGCTAGGAGTGCGACCGGGAACCCTCGAGCGGACTCGAAGCGGCCGGCGTCGCCTTGCACCACTCTTCCCACCGTTCCAAGTTTCTTTACTTTCTTTGGGAGCGGCCCCGCGTGGCAGCAGAGGCCTTCGCTCGACCTCCACGAAAGGATTGCGTGGGCTGGCGAGCGGGAGCAGGAGTCGATTCGGGTATTACCGTGATCTTTGCCGCAGAGAGTCTGGAGAATGCAGATGCTTCAGCCCGAGTACAATTGGTATGGAGAGCAATGATATTGACACGGAGCGAATTGTGGAGTTGCGTTGATCCGTCCATGTCCAAACCGTCAATGGTCTGTTCCACCAAACTCAGGTAGCTCATGAGAACCTCATCCTTTGTGTGCATCTCCTTATGGGGAGCCAATTCTTTGATGATTCGGATGCGCTGGAGAGCCAAGAGGTGGGGTGTTATAAATCCCAATCTCTCCATGGTCCAGAGTTCCATACCCGAGCGGGAGCGAAGGTTAGAATTGTCCACGGAGCTGTTGAGTGAGTGCAGGAGATATTGGGGGAGGAAGAGAATCTGATCGAGTCAGGTACTGAGGTAGTTTGGACTGTCAGATTCCAATTTGTCGAGTGAGCTGGGCGACCTGGTCTCCGAGGGTTTGTAAGCAGGGGCGCAAATTGAAAATAAGATAATTAAAATAAGATAATTCCTTAAAATAATTAAAATAAAATAAAGTAATAAACTTTATCTCCACATTAACATTTGACAGGCTCTTTTCTTCTCTAACATTAGCCGAAAATTGGTAGCTAGCCATCATATTTTCAGTTTGCTCACTTACAAGTTGAGCAATTAGAGAAATCACTAGAACTATTGTTCCCATTATCCTCAGCTGCATTTTCAGTTTCAGCAGGAACTTGATTGTTATTGACAGACATTTTCATTAATAAGAGAAGTAGTTAATAAATCACAAGACAGAAAAGGTGTATATGTAACTTTAAACACATAAAGAGAAAAATTCTCCGAGGATCGGAGAAGCTCTGCTCGGAAGTTTTCGCATCTGGGTGGGTGGGTAGGGAGTAGCAACGATGCGAAGAAGAAAGTGAATCAGATCTGGATGCGTCGCTCTTTATACCCACTAGGAGTAGACAAGATTCTTGTTGTTGTCGAGGAGCATCCGTCACTTCGAGTTGTTCTAAGGGCGGAGATAGGAGCAGTTCGCGCCAACAGGTTTGTTGACACCAGATGGTTAACAGAGGCGTCAAGGTGTCAAAGTCCAGCAAGTTGAGAGGTCCTCTGATTTGCTGGAGAGGCAGGATTGACAGCCAAGGCACACACACACACACACACACACACACACACACACACACACACACACACACACACACACACACACACACACACACACACACACACACACACACACACACACACACACACACACACACACACACACACACACACACACACACACACACACACACACACACACACACACACACACACACACACACACACACACACACACACACACACACACACACACACACACACACACACACACACACACACACACACACACACACACACACACACACACACACACACACACACACACACACACACACACACACACACACACACACACACACACACACACACACACACACACACACACACACACACACACACAAGTATTAATCGCAATCAATTCATAAAAGTTAAATAAAGAGATCAAAAATTTAGAAATTTTACTCGTAATTTTGCTGCATTTTCAATTTTGTAAACAAGTATATCTGCTGAATTATTTCACTTGTGAAAAATAAGTAAAATATTTTGAGGATATTGGTCTCTGTTGAAGCTTCATTTTTAGGTCCACAAGGCGTGACGTTTGTATTTCTAATGTTTTCTAAAAATGGTCTGCCTCTTGTATCAATTAGAGGTTCCCAACTATAATGAAATTGTCTGCTGATTATAGGTTTTCATCGTATTCCTCGATGTTTTCAGATTCTATTGTACTTGAAGTGGAGCTTTCAAAAAAACTGTATTCCGTTGATTCTTCATTCAGGGAGGAACTGCTATTTGATGCCATAATAAATCAAAACAGCAAACGAAATTTATAGTGAAAATAAAACCGAGATGAAACAAAATGAAAGAGATAAAGCTGTGTGAGCGAAGTCTGGACAAGCTGACGCTAGAAAAAATGAAACCAAATACGAGAAAAGAAACCGTATGAACAAATGTTCACACGTGTATATCACTCCTCATTCACCTCCTGAAAGAACATATGAATGTATCACAAACGATAAACATTTTTGATATGTTTGAGCCTATCCCATGTAAAAATAAAAATTACGCGTTAGAGGTAAACGGAGAAGGATTGGCGAAGGAGAAGCGTTGGCGATTTTTCTCTCTTTTGATGTTGCCGCAAACGTGTTCATGTGCATGGCCACTATCACACAATTCTTTTTTTTCCTCATCACTTTTCTTACTCGCTCTCTCGATAAAACACTTTGCTTGCGCATATGGTTATCATTCATCGTTTTTCTCTCATACTATTATTTATAATAATTATTATTTTAATAACAAAATATTTATGAAAATAGTTTTGTTTTCAAATTGCATAGTTTTTCCATTTTTAATACTTTAAAATAATTGAAATAATTTAATTTTAATATTCAAAATTTTTCTAATTTTATTTTATAATATAAAATTTTGGACAATTTTAAGTAACGTAGGCTCGTTTAAGAAAAAATTTTAATAAAAATTCTAGAATTTAGTATAATAAGTTGGGTAAAAGCGTAAAAAAAGCACCATTTTTTAAACTTGTAGTTGATTTTTTTAGACAAGATATAGAAGTTGAATTTTTTTTGTAGTAGACATTTTTGATTAAAAAGAAATTATCGTTTAGAATTTTTATATAGGGGTAAAGGTTAAAAAAAACTTGTTTTGTGTAATATTTACTTCAAATTAATATTCAGTTTTTGTTATAGTTACAATTTTACATCTAAAATCCTGACTTAAATTTTTAATCAAAGTTTTATTGTATAAATTATTAATATGATACCCTCTAATATAAACTTTTTTAAGCTGATATTTCGCAACAATTATTTTTGAAAGGTTTTTTAGTTGTTATTAGGTTATTGTTTTGCTTGTCAACATTGATAGACCAATAATGAAGATGTGATAATTAAAAAAATGTAATTAGACATTTGCAATTAATGTCTATTAAGAGCTGTATTGCTTTCAAAAAAGTGAAGATAAAAATAGAGAAAATATGTGATATGGCAGTGGTCATGTGCAGCAGTAACAGTTAGTATGTGCTACAAAGTGATGAGGAAAAAAAGATAAGGAGATGGTGGCTAATGTAGATGAGAAAGAAGCAAGGCGGCAGCATTAAACAATTGTAAAAATCACACACATTTATACGTTGCAACGCACATACTTTTTTTCATGCAACACACATTGAATGTATTGATTTCCTACGAATACACACAAAATATGAGTGGAGTAAAAATCCATAGGCCCGTAACGCATGCTATAACAAAATCGCCCGTATAGCGAAGGTTAAATAACCCAGCTACGGATATCGGAAGAAACCCACGGAGATCAAATTAATTTTGGAATGGTGAAAAATAATTGCATGAATGAATATAAATATATCAAAGCTTATCGTTTGCTACATACTCTAGAATAATTTATTTTTGCAAAAGTTTTAACAAATTTTAATAAATGGACTTTACTTCGAAAAATTTTGTCTAAATTTTTGAAAAAATTACGGACCACCTTTTTGTTTACGCATAATGTGAAGATTTTTAAAAAAAATTGAATGAAAATGATATCATTGGAAAGGTATACTCTTTGTGGTTAACATAGGCTAGGTTATACAAATAAATATATTTTCATTTTTCCAAAATCTGCTTTTATGTGAGGTCAGTCAAGTTTTATCTAGTTTCAAAAAATACCAATAATAATTAACGTTCTTAATTTATATAATATTTTTTCAATATTTTATATTCACAAAGGTAAAATATGATTTTTTACATTTTAAAATTTCATAGTTGAAGAAAACTGTCGAAAATTAATATATATTTTTTACTTTTTATGGGTCAGTAGTACAGGTCAGTATAATGTTTTTCTAATAAATTTAAAATTATTTTTAAAGTGAAAAATGTTGATCGAATGTACAAGATTTGAAGCTATGGGTAAAATAGGCTAGGTTTTACAAATAAATATATTTTTATTTTTCCAAAATCCGCTTTTATGTGAGGTCAGTCAACTTTTATCTAGTTTCAAAAAATACCAATAATTAACGTGATGAGTTTATATATTATTTCTTCAAAATTTTATATTCACAAAGGCAGAATATGGTTTTTAACATTTTAAAATGTCATAGTTAAATAAAACTGTCGAAAATTAATATTTATTTTTTACTTTTTATGGGTCAGTAGTATAGGTCAGTATAATATTTTTCTAATAAATTTTAAATTATTTTTCAAGTGATAAATGTCGATTAAATGTACGAGTTTTGTTTGATAATCGTAGTCTACTTTTATTTAGTTTAGATACAACCTTTCTAATTTTTAACGAAGGGCATTCGTTATATTTATACCGACAGTGTGCGAATAATAAATCACATTATTGATTGATTTTAGAGCATAACTATGCGAAGAAAGATGAACACATGTTGCATTACGCGTTTGTGAGCGCAGTGAATTCTTATCTCGCAACGCTTCACCACATCTTTAGCACGCGTGTGTGGTTTATTTTATCGGGCTAGTGTACGCTTAGTTTATTTGTAGTGTTCCTAGCTTAAATCTTAGTCAAATATTAAAACGCTTATAACTTTCACATTTCTCAACAAAATGCATCATGCGATATACCAAATTAAAGCATTTTTTATGGGCTTTCAGAATACATTACTTATATCATAAGTACTTAAGAAATACCATTTTACTGTTTTTATTTTCCATGGGCTTCATACCATTAATTAGCAGATAAGGGATGCATTTTAAACTAAAGCTCCTTTCATTAGGACAAATTTTTACCTATATTATGTGACAATTTCCAGCACAATTATAAAGCGACTCTACTCTCAGAATCTAAATTTATTTGTAGATTTTTATAAAATAGTATTAGTTTTTCCATTTTTTTTATAAATTAACCTTCGTTTTTTTTATTGGTCAGTATAATGTTTTTCTAATAAATTTAAAAGCATTTTTTATGGGCTTTCAGAATACATTACTTATATCACAAGTACTTAAGAAATACTATTTACTGTTTTTATTTTCCATGGGCTTCATACCATTAATTAGCAGATAAGGGATGCATTTTAAACTAAAGCTCCTTTCATTAGGACAAATTTTTACCTATATTATGTGACAATTTCCAGCACAATTATAAAGCGACTCTACTCTCAGAATCTAAATTTATTTGTAGATTTTTATAAAATAGTATTAGTTTTTCCATTTTTTTTATAAATTAACCTTCGTTTTTTTTATTGGTCAGTATAATGTTTTTCTAATAAATTTAAAATTATTTTTGAAGTTAAAAATGTAGATCGAATGTACAAGTTTTGTTGGATAATCGTAGTCCACTATTTATTTTTAGATTTTTATAAAATCATTTTAATTTTTGGTTTTTTATAAATTAACATTAGTTTTTTACTTCTTTTGAATAATCATCCAAAATTTAAGTGTGGGTTTGATTTACACTTTGATTCGAAAAAAATATGTTTTGGATAAATATTTTTTTTATTATTGTTTACTGCATATAAATTTCTAAAGAGAAGATAAATAGATCAAAATATGTGTTTTAATCAATTTTTCTCAATATGTATTGAAGCTATGAGGTAGCAAAATATGAACAGAAAGTTTGATATTTTTTGATTTTTTAAAGAATATTTTTCGATTCTTTGATTACAGAATTTTATTTTGATTATTTGATAAAATATATTATATAGGTTGGAGATGAATTATCGCGTTATACAGGTTGGAGATGAACCAACGTAGTATACAGGTATAATGTATATAGGTAATAACTTATGTAGCATCGTCTCCCCGAATGAGGTATATCAAATCTTACATCTAGCAAAATGTGAACAGAAAGTTGAACATTGTCTCCCTAGTTATTTGTACATGGAATAGAAACCATCGTAGTATACAGGTTGAAGATGAATCATCCTAGTATACAGGTTGGTGATGAATTATCGTAGTATACAGGTTGGAGATGAATCATTGTAGTATATAGTTTGGAGATGAATCATCGTAGAATACAGGTTGGAGAAGAATCATCGTAATATACGGGTTGGAGATAAAACGCAAGTTGTCTACCCGCGTTCAACCGTACAGGTTATGAGATATATATATATAACTATAACCTATCATTGCTCAAATTTAAAGTCTAGAATACATTTTTACCCCCTATATTTGATGACTTCTTATCATATTGTGAGTATGATTTACACAACCTTTTCATAGCAACAATTTATCGAAACCTTCTTTGAAGTATAATATCAATTTTACATTCAAGTTTTCCAGAATCATTCTTTTTAAAAGCAAAACCAAAAATCACTTTATCCAAGAGCGTGATAAAACATATGGCTCGGCTAAATGCTTCCTATGTACTTCCAAATTTTCCTCCCTTACCATATCTATATATCTTCGCTTATGAGCACTCTTTTTTGTACACATGTTTTATAATATATAGTACTTCTATATATAACTCTCAATCTGTGCATATTTATTGATGTTAATTCTAATCTTTGTATATAGGTTTTTTATACTGATATGTGCTTGTATCTATTTTTCCGTTATCAATTTTATTTTAATTGATAATAATTTATTGGCTTATTTCATATACAAGCGGCTTCTGGCCTTTTGAATATTCCGCAAAACAAAAATAAAACCTGTTTATCAAATGTTAAATCTAAATTCTAGAACTATCCATTATTGTATATAATATCTCCTATTATAATTTCTAGGTGTATTTTTTCCCTTATTTTAGCTTTGAAGGCCTGGCTCCAGCACAAAGGCTTAATTTTGAAACCTACTTTGGTTACGTGTTTTCAAAGATTAGTAGATATTTTTGACTTAAAGTTGATTCAACTTTTTACACTTTATTGATGGGTTTATTTGATTGATGGGTTAGGGTTTATTTGATTATGGGTTAATCAATATTATTTCAATATATTTTAATTAAGATGGTATCAATAAAAATTAAGCATAAAATATAATATATAAATATTAAATAAAAATTTCTTCATTAAAAATGTTCTACCTTTATAGATGAAACAAATTTTCAAAAGAAAAGCCACCAATAGCTTGCAATTGTGAATTTGAAAACGCATAACTGCATGTTTCAGGAAAATGATGGCCACCCCGCAAACATAACAAAATAATAAAAATATGATTTTACTCTACAAAAGGTCTCTGACACAAATATGTAGATTTGGGATCTACTTTAGTATCGTTAATTTAAACATAAAAGCATTTCGTTATCTTTGCCAATAAATTAGAAGATTTTTTGGTCGTTTTCGTAATTTTAAAATTAAATTTTTTTTTTCAGAAAAAAATATATCACTACATTTAGAAAATATTCAAAAAATAATTAAATTTTAAACAAATAATTGCCCAGGAAAAATGAGTTTTGAAAGATGACATCTAATCTGTTTAAATGTGTTAAAATTATTTATATTATATATCAAAATGAAACAAAAGTTTGATAGAATGTCAAGATAAAATGAATAAAAAAAATTTGTACACAATTCGAAATAAACATTGATATACTTCAGAATAAGTTTATTGCTTATATAAGTTTTTAATATATAATTAGTTTTCAAACATTTGAAGCATGCAAGTTTTTGATTACATTTTTATTAAGAAAGTTTTTGAACGGAGTGTAAGCTAAAATTTTCACATATTTTAGCCTGTTGTAGTCGATTGAGTTCCTTCTCCTGGGTTTTTCCGATAGAGAACAAATTTTTTTTTCCTTTGAAAGGATGATTGCTTGGAGAAAATTATTTGCATAAGTAGAGAAGTCTTACAATCAATTTTTATTATGGGGTTGGAAATATATAAAAAGGAAAAATTAACACAATTGCTAACGTAAAATGCCTTGTCTATATTACCATCGTTTAATTCAAAAAATTTTACTTTATTATCATTATTTAACCAAAATAATTATGAAAATTCAAGGAAATCTTGTTTTCCCCATTATGTACTAAAGTTTGAAAGGTTTTTTCTCATTTTAGGGCGAAAAATCTGTCCACCATACGTTTGTAGGGAGTATGCTGGAGGGAAGTTTGTTTGACAATTTCTATCAATATGATTAATGGAAAGTTTTTTGCAAATTTTTTTTGTCTTTTATAGAAACGAAAGAATTCGATTTCCCGTTGAGCGTGTGAAGTTACAAATTTGCTTGCAATTTAGGTTAAGTGTTATAAATAAGTCGCGCTATGTAGGCCACTTGTTATTAATTAATGTAAGAAGCAGAGAGGAATTAGCGAATCAATCAAAGAAGTGCACTTTTAAAGTGCTTTTGATGAAATTATCTTTGTTTTGGTGGCAGTCTGTGATCAATCAAAGACTTTTTGTAGTTGAAAACATCATTAATAAAGGGGTGAGTCAGTTTTTCTACGAAAGAGAATCCTCATTTCTGCACTAATTAAAGGAGAAAAGGAATGAGTTTGCTTGATATTTCAATAAAAAAGGATCCATCAAAGAAGTATACTGCACAAATTCTATTTCGATTCACGAGAAAAAGGAAGCCAATATTCAAAATGATATAAAATCACTTTAGAAAACAATTATGATATTTGAAATCATCACTTCATTCAAAAATTCACATTTGATGCCTTCAAATTTTCTCATTTGATTTCGAAATTTGGACATTTTTTGTTTATATAAAAAAATAATTCTACTTCATCAAAAGTAAATTAAAATTGGGGTCACCAGACGTGACGATTTTTTCGAGTATAATAAAAAATAATTTCGTCCTTTTTCTTTTTTCTCAAAATTGAAATTTGCTCTTTTTACCTAAATCCCTTTTGGTTTTAAAATTTTAGTATACTTTTTGTGTTTTTATCATTTCATTCTTAAACATAAAATTTTGGAAACTTTTTTCTTCAGTGCATGAGAGCGAAAATTTCTATAATGATAAGTCACAAAGGCTCAATTTACGCACTAATTTATGTTTTTTTGCCAAATAAACCTCTTTGAATTTTGCTTTCATATTTCAAGAAAATTTTATTTAAAACAAAACTGATTAATTAATTGCGTTGTTTTATTTTTGAAAAAAAGTTGCAATAAATCATTCAAAGTTTTTTCATTACTTCATTTTAAAATTTTTGTAACTGATGAAAAGGGGAAACCCCATTTCCAATAATTTCTCCATATGAAAGACCGGTGATCTTTTTAAAAAATTGTATTTCATCGATTATTTTGTAACTTTCTATAATACACCATTTTTTGGAATGCAAGCCCGTATCACAAATTTAAAGCGTTTTTTCTGTTATTTAACAGCAAAGGAATGATTACTACAAACAAATGAAATAACTAGAACTATTTCCATAGTATGAAAAAAATGTAAAAATTTTCTTGCAAATTCCATCAATGTCTTGGTTAAAATAAAATATTACACAGAGAATTTTTTCTTCAGAAATGTAGGAAAGCAATTAGTCAAATTTTTACACATATGATAAACATAAAAATAAAAATTGACAAAAATATAAAAATCAGCCATTCTGATTGACATTCCCATTCGACCAGTTATCGAAGATTATTCATTCTTTGATTAAATCCATAGTTCGTTTAAAACATGCAGAATATAAAAAAGTTTCTTGTAGTGTAGATAAGCAATATGGCTAATCAATGTTTTTATCTATGATCCAAAAAATTGAAACACACTAAAGACTAATGCGTTTGCATCCCCTTCTTTTCCTGCATCAGGCGCAAAAAATACATCATGTTGTACACTGACTCTCTCTTAAAGTCAATATATGTAGAGACCTTTGACATTCTGACAAATTTTCGGATACCTTTTATCAATAATTTTTGAGGACGATTGCTTTTGGGTTTGTTGGCTACAGTTCCTGTACTTTTATATTTCGATAATTTGAAAAGCTCTTTGACTTTTGTTTATTGAAAGAAGTACAACTTTGGTTGTCAATTCTAGAGATACTTCAGGAATGACAGTCAAAAAAAGGCCAAGAGAAAAAATCATTAAAGAAAATGATAAAAATTTGAAAAAAAAATGCTTTTACCTGAAAAGTCAACAAATGGCTGAAAAAATTTTAATAGATAAAATATACAAATAATAATTTTGAATAAATTAAAAAAGAAAATAATCAGAAATTTTAATTAATGAAAAAA
Source organism: Nectonema munidae (assembly GCA_030549495.1). Classification (NCBI taxonomy): domain Eukaryota; kingdom Metazoa; phylum Nematomorpha; class Nectonematoida; family Nectonematidae; genus Nectonema; species Nectonema munidae. The sequence continues at coordinate 13,131 of JAUIRK010000925.1, forward strand.
GAAATAATTAAGATGGTATTTATAATGAATTCATTTAATATAAATAAATTTCAATGATCAAAAGATGCTAAAGGAAAAAAATATTTGCTATGGCCAAAAACATTTGCACTCTACTACTCTATAAGTAAAAGAGAAAAGAAAAAGCAAAGAGTCTAACTTTAAGCTCTTGCTCTTAGTATAAATGAATAGCTTCTGATTTTGTGCAAAAGCATAAATAGTTGGAATGTAAATTGCGGAAGCTATCACTCATTTTTGCAACATCAAGATGATACAAGAAATGAAGAATCCATAATCTTAACATTTTCATCCTTGGTTTTACGCTGTCTTGAGTTTGCTATAGCTTAATAACTTTAGCAAAAAAAGTATTCATGCGCAGTTAAAGTTTATTGAAGTGATGAACTTTACCGAAACAACCTTATTGATGCAGAATGAACAATCACCAAAGCATTTGCCCTAGTCAGCTAAAGTTTCAGTAGACGCCCATCGACTTCAACTCTAAAAACTGGGCAAAAGGTTAAATTTGGCAAAAAGTGTGACACTAATTAAATCATCTCACGAAATCAAACTCAAAGGAACAATCCCTGCTATTTTTCTTTGTTGAGTGTAAAAAGTTCTTTCAGAACTTCGTCTTAAAGCCAATAAATTAAAGTAGTTGGAAGCGTTCAAAGTGTTTTGGTGAGGTGTGAAAGGCTTCTTCGCATGCAAACATCAAAGTGAAGGAAGAATGAGGAATGTGATCAAGATGATGATGTAAGATTCGCCATTTTTCATGTCACTTCTCAAAGTTGTATTATAAAGCAGCAGAAATACCGAACAACTCTGGTCTTTAAGGTAAATGGGTCACTACAACCTCCAAGAATATAACAGAAGAAGTAAAGCGAAAACTCTGCATTTCCTCATCATCCATTGCAACAGATCTCAAAGTTCATCTCTGCAATTCATCTTTTTAGGCGTAAGTTAGCTTTCTTCTTTTATGTTAAAAAACAAACACACTTATAAAATAATTTTCCTTTTCAATTCTCATTATGTCAAACTTTGTTCTATTTTTTAACTTTCAATTTCGAGACATCGCCAGTGGTTACCTTCATTAGGCGTCGATAAACATTTTTCTTTCAATCCTTCTTTTTTCCGTACGGTAAAATTGTATGGGATTAAAAAAATAGAATATTTAAAAAACGTATAGAAAATTTTTAAAAAAATTCAAATGTAATGAAACATGATCAAAAAGATTTGTTTGATGTTTTTAAGATTGATTGACATATTGCAAATCCCCCCCCCCCCCCCAAAAAATGACACCAATTTTTAAGAAGAAGAAGAATTAAAAAAATGGTTTTTTTTAAATGAAAATTTTATCACATACACACACAACAGAACAACTTAAACGACTTGGTATTACGCAGTAAGAGAGAAACTTGAAGGAGTCAAAACATATGTTATTCAAAATTAATATCTTGAAGATAAACAGAAGAAAAAGATATTAAAGGTTCACTTAATTTAATAACATCTTTTGACAAGAAGACAGTTAGGAATATAACACTTTATAATTTGGCAATCATTGATGAGGTGTAGTTTGATTTCTTTTTTCAGCCTCGACAAAGGAAAGGCGTAGAAAGATAATTTCAAAAACTTTTTATTCCAGAAATAATAGGACTTGTAAGAAACTGTTTGTCTGTATATGTGTAACTTGAAATAAGGAGTTTTGAAACCAGTAGGAACATCTTTAAGGATAGCGATCAGACTAATTGTAATTCCAACTTTAATGTTAATAATAAAGCATAAAGTAACACTGAATGAAAAAAATCGTAGAGTAAAAGCACAACACATTTTTGATAAATGTCAGGTAATTTGAAAAGTATATTATTAACAAAGAAGATTTGATTCGTAAGATGAAACTTATCCTAGTTGAAGATTAAACGTAAAGCTTTTTTGTATAGAAAAGAGCCTGCTTATGGTCCCCCGTTAAGTGAGGAGCATCAGAGTCCATGTACAGGAGCATGTCCACTTTTACTGGTAAAGCATTCCCCTTAACTTCTTCCAAATATCGAGTAAAGCACACCTTCTACCACTACAACGTGATCTTTCAAGTCTAGCTTATTATTTATAATTTGTCCAAAAAAATTAAAATTACCAACACCCTCTATATCTAGATCAAGGGTTCTCAACCTGTTTTCTACAATGGCCCTTTTTTTGCGCAAATATTATTGTATGGCCCCATAAAGTTTTTCATATATTTTTCTATTATTTAGAGGTCAAAAATGAAAATTCATAACTTTTTCATGAAGTTATTCATTCAAACAACATAACATCAAAGCAAAAAAACTGTAAAATTCCTTCAAAAATTATAGAGCTTCCAATTGAGTCTTTTTTTACTTCATATTAACGGTCTAAGCCTAGTAGATGTGGAAACAAAACTAAAAAAAGTTCATGAAAATAGAATTTTCATATAAAGTTTCAAGATATAGTTGCTAAAATAGTTTTTGCATCATATGTATATAATATAGAAAAATCGACAAAGCTTTGGCGCATTTTTATAAATAAAAATTAGTCTTTTCGTCAACTTACTTTTTTAATTTAAGCATCCAATTATATCAATACGAACTTATAACTTGTTTTGTGACTTCTCTACGAACTGATGTACTGTATTTAAATCATATATTTTTCTGTGGCCCTTTAAAATTTCTTGTGGCCTCTCAGGGGGCCATATGGCCCACGTTGAGAAACCCTGATTCTAGATGATTAAACATGTCAAAATGACACTTCAACGTTGTAAAATGCCTCCCCTTTGCTTTGCTTCAATTTAAAAATAGATTATTCTTGATTAACCTTTCCAAGTTTAACTTTGACATATACACCAGAAGATACCTCAGATTCATAAGATTCGGAGCCATGGATGGATACAATTTATGTTAAAGCAGAGAGATAGTGGAATTAAAATCTCAAAGCATCTGACCCTAACTCACAAGAATTTGGTTTCCTGAGTGTGAAACTATGGAATACGGAGTCAAAAGTGGGATTCAAATCGAGTAAAACAAACAAAACATCTTTTTATTATGATTTTTTCTATATACAATGAGTGCAACAAATCTCCCTGAATCTAATTTGTAGATCATGTAAAAAACATTTTGAATCTATATAAAGAAAGAACAATCTGGGCATGTGGGATATTTTCCAAAATTTTTGAAACTGAACAAATTATGGAAATTGGTCGATACTTTGTTACTTGATTGCGGAATACCATCTTAAAAATTGAACCCACTTGGATTTTCTTAAAAATTTTGGGGATTTATGAGTGTTTGACACGCATATTGAAACCCAAATACAGCACATTGTAAATAATTTTTTTTAAGTTTCAGATGGTTTATAGATATTCCATAGCAATACTATACTACTTCACAACTTTTGACATTATTTATAGCTCATTATTTATTATTCATAGAAATACATTATAAAAGAAATGTGTTCACTTTATCAGTTTATCATTTTCATCCTTGGATAAGTATAGAGAAGTAAAGTACTCATCAAAAAGATTCGCCACATCCTATTCGTTACAAATTTTAAACCATTTTTTGAAACAAAACCAATTTTACTTGACTCTTACAAACCTAAAAAGTCATTTTCTATTTTCTATTTTCCATATTAATTTTCGTTTTTCAATCAAAGAACTAAACTTATATTAAAAAGGTTTTTATTTCATTACTTAGGTTTTACATTTTGTAAAAGTGCTTTTTCGAACACTATAGGTTAGAACAATATTTTTGCTTTTTACGAAGTTTATCACGGCTAAGTAACAAATCTGAAGAGAGACAAGGTTTTAATTTCATTCTGTATTTTTAAAAGTTGTGGCTTTTGAATCTGATAGGATATTTACTACTTTGTTTAAATAAGCATCGGGTTCCTTTGAAAAGGACTGACTTTTCACAATTTTTAAAGACCAGACTATAGGATCGTGGTCTGAGAAATATTCTTTTGAGACGATTGAGACAAATTCATTAAAATGGAAAGCTATAAAAAAAGAATGATCAAGCGAAGAGTTCGAAGTAAATCTTGTTTATGCATTATGGTGGGTTCGAACGAATTAGAAACGAGATTGTTGACGAATGTTTTAACGAGTGAGTTTAGTGTATATTAAGGTTGGTATTAAAATCTCCTACAAATATATTGAATAAAGCAGGATCACAAATATGCATGAAAGCTGAGAATTCGTCTAGAAAAATGTTATAAAATAAATTAATACTCTTAGGGTAGGGGTATAGATTATTGATTTAAAATTTTAGCAGAATTAGCAGTTTTTATAAAAATCGAAAACACTTCAAAAAAACTTTTGGAAAAAAGTTGTGATACCAGATACTATGGCTAAGAGTACTTCTTAGTTCTTACATAAAAGGCTGATCCATGTTTAGAAAGTCGTCAATGTTGTGATAAGAAAAAATACTGATCAAATCTCTTAAAATATTTGAAAGGTATAACCTGGCAAAAAGAACATTATAATTTTCACTGAATTGTGTAAGTATACTTCTAAAATTTAGATTTGATAGACAGCGCCAACAGATATTGAAATGATAAAAAGCGTGGTGTTGGAACTTAAATTTATAAGAGAAGCGATTGGTTGTTCAAAATGAAAGTTATCATTGTAGCACAAATAATAATTAGTTAAATTAGACCAGAAATGTGTTTGAAACCCCAACATACAGTACATTGACGATGTGAGATAAAACTATAAAATTAAAATATTGTAAATCTATATATATTAAGTCACTATTCTTAGTTGAAGCAGAGCGTATCTCTGGAGAAACTCTGTAGAATAGTGAGTTTACTTTTCTTTCTTGACTTTGTTTTGAATGGATAAGTTTGAAAGAATTATAGCATCTTGAGAAATATATCTTTATACATTATGATATTTCGCCTTAATGGAAATGTTAGTAATTTCATCAACCATCTTTGTATTTAGTTCATAATGAAAGACATCTCCCCCTAATAATGGTTCTCTCTTTTGATTCTTTTATATTCACTAAATCTTATATAATTGTGCATACTAATAAATATATTTTAATTATGCATATTTTATACTTTCATTTCATTTTTAATAAATTGAATAAATTTACTTTCACATAATACTTTTGATTAGTATTTATTTGATTTTTCAAAGTAGTTGATTTATATAGAAACTTATGTTTTTCCATATCGAACAATCTTTATAAAAAAATATTGTAAATCAAAAAATTTTGGAGGAAGTTAAATTTTCGCGTATTGCTATAGTTAAAAAAAGTTCGGGTAGTGTTATTTTTGCGAGCAATCATATATTTTCAAAATTATCTTCATATGTTATACTTATTTTTCTATATTCGTTAGTTGTATTTTCGAAAAAATATCAGCTTTTCTAAAATTTCGCAAAAAGAAAAAAATTTTCCAAAAATTTATTCCCTTCCCACTTAACTAAGGAATTTTTGCATACCCTGGATCAAACACAAGATATGAAAACATATTAACCCGTTAAGGCCCATGTCGACTATAGTCGACTTTACAAAAATAAAATCGTCTGCGTTTATCAAAGCTCTTAATACAAATCTTCTGCTTTACATTAGATATCGTCTGATTATTCTGGTCGTTAACGGGTTAAAGCCGATATTTGAGGCCAACTGGCTTTTACACATATACTTAACTTTCTGATGCCTTTGTGATGCCAAGACCATTTGATTTAAACTCGATGATCATAGTCTTACTATCTCCACATAATCTTGTGGCTTCCATTTAAAAATATGCAATGGGAGACATTTTCTAATAAATAACAACCCAATTGAAGTTGATGCTGCACGTTATCATCTTTTTTTACATTTAGACGAAGATATAAGAAGAAGCGAAAAAAAGAAAAAAAATAGAAATGACTTGGTTCATAATAAAGTTCATGGTATGCTTTTAAATTAAATTGATTTCCAGGTAAAAAAGGAAAAGCAGAGAGAGAGAACAGCTTCTTTAAACTATAGGGATCTATTTTTAATAACTTAGGCAAACCCAAATCATTAAGCGATCCGCATTCCCTGTATTTTTGAAAAAAGGGATATATGCGAAAATGTTCTTGATTCTTTGAAATCGTAAACTTTGTTGAAAGACAGCTTCTACTTTTAAATGTATCTGACATTTAAAACCATAAAATATAGCAGAGAACCAAAGTATTTAAATATACAATATATATATTTTTTTGATTGAAATGTCTAAAAATTTATATCCCGTAACTATACCATTTTTAACAGGTATATTTTTCTAGAAAAGTATGCAATATAATAAAAAAAGTACTTTTTGAAATAAGTTCAATGTCAAATATTCCGGAAATAGACAGAATTGTATAAAAAAAAGTCACTGATATAAATGAAGTTTCTTTACACTCTCACACGCAAAATAAAAATATATTACAGGGATTAAATAAATTAGAATATTATTCAGCCAGTAAAGATTTGTCGTTTTCACATATGGTTCGGATTATTTATAAGATGTTAATACATCTTTATATTTTATTGAAGAATGAAAGATTTTTCACTTTGACAAAGTATTAAAACAATGTTTTAACAAGAACGTTGCTTCAACAAGTTAAAAGATTTTAGGCACAATTCATGACAGAACTATATCTAATTTTTTGAAGCATTATATCTTTTCTTTTTTATTGTAGAGAGTCTTTTTTTGTTCTTTGTTAAAAATTGACTAAATGAAAGATCAAAGGAAAAGAGAATTTCTAAATATGTCATACATGCTTTAAGTTATGTTTGGTCAGGTAAAGATCATGAAATGACAACATTCGATTAGAATATTTAAAGTAAAAATTAACTTTTGACACAAATAATTTTAAAGTGATGTATTTCATTGTTTTGAACTTTTTACAAAGATTGTTTTTTACTAATTTTTCATTTATAAATAAATTCAAAAAATCGAAATAAACCTAAATTTCTCAACTTTTCGAGATCTTATTTTTCCCAAATTGATTTGTGATCAATTTGAACTTTTGGAGTTTTTTATGTTTCCCTTTTTTTATAAAAAAACATAAAAAAAATAGGTATATTTCAGTTTTTAAACGTATAATAAATATATTTTATTAAGAATAAAAGGATAAAAAAAATTTTTTTCTAAAAAGTGAAAAACATTAAAATAAATCGCAATTTGTTTTAATAAATGAAAAGATTTTGCTTAATTTCCGTAAATAATCACACCCATTTATTGGATTATTTTCTTTCCCAATTTTTCCTTATTTCAACTTTTTTATTTAGGTTTTGCTTCTCTTCGCTTTACAAAGCGCTGAAGCTGAAACAAAGAGGAGAAAAATTTCGCTTACAAAGGAAGAGGAAGTAGAGTCTTTGGAAAGAATTTTGAAATCCATGAATCGTGAGAATGAAGCAAATGGAAATAAACAGCAACGGAGTTCACCTCAGAAAAACGTGAACAAAGCGCAACTCCCCAACAACCCTTCCATGTTTGACAGCTTTTCATCTTCTCCGCATGCTGGACAACCACATGGGCCGCCAGCATATGGCGACTTCAACAACTACAATGAAATGATTGGCTTAGACAGCCATGCCCTATCTTCCATCAACCCAAACTCCCCCATCGTTTACAAGCAACAAGAGAATTTCCCGGCAGACTACAACAGCTACCCAAGTCCGTACATGCAAGACTTTGGCTACAGATCTTCCCCAGAGGATATTTATCACCAACAAGCTCAGGGCGCATTCTCCCCCAAAATCAGCAGAGGAATTAATTTACCTAGAATAGGAAATCCTCCAATAAAAAATAGATACGGAGTACCTCCCAAAAGTGGGATATTGCCTGGAAATTTGGGAGGAGTGCCGTTTCCAAAAGGAAACATCTATGATTCTTCACTAGAGTATCCTTTATCTCCCAACTCTAATCTTCCTTATGGCGTGAGAAAGAGGCCTCGAGATTACTTATATCACACGTACCAAATAAAAACACCGAGTTCTTACGAAAAATTCATTAAAAGCCATTTGAAAAATCCAAAGCAACCTGGCAGTTATGATCGGCTATACACAGATATCAGTAGGAGTTTTTTGGAGAGAAGATTGGAAGAATTGAAAAATGAGCCACGTAATCCTACCCCTAAACCCGCATTTGACTCCCTTATAGACTTGAATCCAATTACAAAAAAAGTTCCACTTAATGGAGAAGGAGATGAGGGCGAAAGCAGAACTGCCGAAGCCCCAGCGGAATTAACTGATGACAGAATCAAAGAATTCAAAAGAACTTCCAGCATAACGAGTTGGAGAAAAATCAAGAACAGAAGAGATGAATACGAAGAAGAAAGAGAAAAAGATGGAGAGAAAAGGAGCAGGAGAGATCGAATGAAAGATGAAAAAAACAGTAATGAAGACAACTATAGACAGTATCGAGAAAAAAAGAAAAACAGCTTCATCATATTTTGAGAGTGCACTTCTTCATTTTTTATTCTACTTTTGTATCATTTTTACAGCATCCTAAATCATTTTTAGATTTTATAATAAATTTTTGGACAAAAATTTAACATAACAAAGAACTAGCTTGAATCTTCAATCTTGATGTGTGCTTACTTTGTGAAAAACCATTTTTATAGAATTGATTAACTTATTTTCACTTGAAAGTTTCATAAAATCGTTAGATGGGTTTTTGGACATTATATTAAACCAATCGCGTAATCATCAATGCCAAAAACTATCAATTTAAAAAAGTATCTATGAATATATTTAGGGTAAAATAATAATTCAAGCATAAACTATCGTACTCTCGTTTTATGGTACTGAAAGCAAGGTAAAAATATCAACGCGTTAACCGGACAAAAATTTGAGCGAATCTCTACTGCCCGCTTAAATGAAAGTTTCGGTATTTGTCAATTGAGTTTTGATATAAAACTTATATAATAGATTATAATTTAATCTGAACAACCTGGAGAGAAGGACAATCCTTAACTTGTACAACTTATTTTTTATTGATGAGGAAGTAATTTTTCAGCTCATCATAATTTGGAAAATAAAGGATAATGTAAGATTTAATCCGATAGAAGTCTCTATACAGGATTATAGAGTATTTATGATCTTGTGCTAAAAGTTCCTTTGAGATATTTGAGGAGCCTTGGTGTAGCAATATCTTGAAGGATTAGGCCCTAGAGAGAGTTAGTATAATTGATGGCCAAATTGATTGTAAACCTATGGAAGTGGAAAGAAAACAGAGCATTCCAACATCCAAGAATTCCTCGCGCGAAGGCTTCGCAAAACATTAGACTTTGAGTTGTCTCTGTATTCAGGAATAGAAGAGTAGATAAGTGAACCGTGATACAAAAGTCAAATGTCAGAAGTGCCTGGATTTCAATTCAGAAAAATCTTACATGTAGATAAAGTAAAATCAAGAGTAATCGGTAGAGTCAGATGATTATGAAAGATAAATAAATTAATAGAAAGTTAGGTATAGAAAAATAGAAGGAACAAAGTCAAACTGACATAGATAATTAAAAATTATTTTTTTGATAGAAAATAGCCTTTATATGGAAGAGAAGAGCCTGAATTTGGGGATTGAGTTTAGGTATAGCTATCATATTGATTTTTTAAATTATATACTAACTCTAAAGAAGTGCCGACAGGTGCGGTTTTTTTAGTTGAGAAAGTTTTGTGCCATTGGTTTAGCAATTTCAATACAACCTTTCCAACTAGTGCAGAAGTTGAATAACGCTTATTTTTTAGGGGAAAAGTATTTACCTATAATTATTTATATTAATGGTTCATAATAATAAATTTATAACCTATATTGAGTTATTTTATTTTTCAGAACTAAATCAAACAGATATTCAGAAAATGTAAGATTGTTTAAATCGGTTCTTCTATATTTTTTTAAATTTTAAGTCAGCTTTGCAGTAACAATTGATATAAAAAATTAAGTAAAAAGGGATTCATTAATTTTTATTAATCATAACGACATGGTTATTTTAAGTTGAACTTTTGTAAGGTAATTCATATTATATTCAATTTCTAATAAATTCTATTTACAAAAACAACTATTTCAAATAAAAAGAAGAAGAAGAAAATTTTATCGTTAGAAGACAAATTTAAAATCATTTAGAAGTAAAATTTAAACGTATAAATAACCGGAAAATATAAAGGAAATATATATTTATATATACCAAAGGTCTGAGTCGCTTGGAGGATATATAAATATATCAAGGATCGTTTACAAAGATAAGAGAAAAGTAAGATTAAGTAAAACATTGAAAAAAAATGAATACTGAAAAAAAAATACACTTCACTGAATCAATCAAATAAAAAATCGATTAAAAAAAATGTAACATAAAGGCATATAGATGCTATATTTCAACTTATCACTTTAACTAAAGCCATACTTATATTATGGATAGAAATAATATATATGTTTGATATTACTTTATATATATATATGGTATATCTAGCGTAAATATAACTGTAAATAATTGTAAAAAAGCGTACAAAATAACGCTAATTTTAAAAGAAAAAAAACCTATCAAATCATATAATAGAGTGAGTGAGTGAGGGAAATCTCTAAGCACTTTCCAGCGTTGGCTGATATGCTTGCTGTATTGCTATGATTTGGATGGCTTTGCTTGGTTATTTCTATGTAACGGAAAATCGAATTAGATGTTATGTTCTAAAAGAGCAAAAATAAAAGGAAGGAAATGTAGAAGTGTTGTATTAAAGGGGTGATATATGAGACTAGAAGTTGGGTGATGGAGCGATAAGATTTTGGTGTGTTTTAAGAATTAGTTCTATTGTGTTTATCAGGAAATCATATAATAGAATAAAATTAAGAGGAATTCATACAATTGAAAGTTCAATAAAAAGTGCCACTTCTTTATAAAAATTCTATCTCAAGTATTCGTATATTTTTGACAAACAAAACAGGTATCAATCGAGCAGTCATAATCATAAGCACTTACAAAAATTGCAAAAAGTTCTTGTTTAACAAACCTAATAGGATCCGTTTCATTAAAAATATTAGATAGAAAATCATTCCAATATTTAATTACTCTATATTATAAAGATTTTTTAGATTTAGATGAAGAAAATCTGGGGATAACTAGGTGTTGTTAGTTGCGTAAAGGATACACTTCGATTTGATGTTTATAAGTGAACCATGAAATGAAAGCTATAGGTAAATAACTAAAGTTGAATCTAAACAAAAAAAGGGAAAGATGAAAATGATATAAGTCATTAAACTTTAAAAGCTTATTGGTATGAAACAAACGGGATGTATGGGACAAACAACGTTTATCAAAAACAATCCTTAAAGACTTTTTTTGGGCTACCAATATTTCTTCAGAAGCAGCAAAGCCAGAATTGACAACACTATATATTAGATGAGAAGCTGAGCGTACATTTAAGTCCTCAAATACTTAAAGTCATATCTTTAAAGCACTATTGGAGAAGATCGTATTAATGGGCTCGCACTAATCTAGAATCATTGTGATATTGACTGCTCAGAGATTGTGGAAAAAATCTTTAAATTATTTGCTCTTCAGCAGAGAAAATCTACATATTAAATCTAACTATCTTTTAACTCTGTTACTTTTATATATCAGAATATATTTTTATTTCTTTATTAAATTCAAATTGTCGATCACATATTATAATAAATAAATTTTATGCAAATATTATTATAAATTATACAGTAAAAAACTTTAAAAATCTATATAAATTACAAAGTTGACAATAAACTATCAACTATTACTAATATTTACGTTATCTAATGGTCCTCTTATAGCTTTATATTCCCAGTTGAGTATTGATTTTGTTATTAAGCTGATATGGTGTCGAGGTCATAAAGGTGTTCATGGGAATGAATATGTTGACAATCTAGCTAAACGTGCAATCGATTATATTTCATTTCTTCTGTTTCTTTTTCTTCTATTAAACACAGTATTTATAATCAATTAGGCACTTTCTGGTTCAATTCATGGGTAAAAATCCATACTCTAAAAAATATGATATCTTTTCTTTACAAAGTCTAAAAACTACGTTTAAAAAAGTAAAATTAATTGCTATACCTCCTAAAATTATATGATGGTTATTTTGACACAAACTCTTCTAAAAGTTTTCTGTCTATTATTAAAACGGACGACAAACAATTTTATTTTGGTTGCAATAAGATTCAAACTTCTGATAACTTAATTTTTCAATGTCTAAAAAAACATAACCTTTTTAATGCTATAAACATTCGTGTAATTGGTTGCACTCTTAATACTAATTATGAAATTTTAGTTAAACCCCAACTCGTTAGAAAATTTTGATTTCTATTAAAATTCGTTGAATCTTGTTCATTCACATCCCTATTTAAATTTCTATTTACTTGATTTCTGTGCATTTTTATTATTTCTTTTTAACTCATTTCTCTCCTGAATTTTTTCTATCATGACAACATAATCCATACAATTTCAAAAAATCTATTTATGATTTTACAACTTCGTGACAGCTTTCGGATTCCTCAAGCTGTGGAAAACTCAATCAGTCAATCAATCAATAAATACATGTAAAAATAACAACATTAAATTTAATTATACTTTTTCTAAAAGTAATAAAGCATCAGAAAAGATTGTTTTAAATTATATTTCATGGATTTTAAATTTTTTAATAATTTTTTTTATAAAGAATGAAGTATGAATGATATAAATTTAACAATATATTCCATATACTCTTTAAATTAATGTTTTAGGTAAGAACTTTGATTTAAAATTATTTTTTCATTTATAGTTTTGTTTATTAATATATATTTAATTGAATTAGAGTTGAATTTGATGAGTTGGGATGAAAACTCACACCCGGTGGAATGTAAGAAGTTACTTTTCTTAAATCAATATTATTTATAAAAAGTCAAAAATTTAAATAACTATGAGATTTGTTATGTTGTTTCTAGCTATATACCTATTTCTCTAGGCAAAAGGGTAAAAAATATAACCTCAAAACAAATTTGACTCTGCATAAATTAACTAACCTATTAATTTCTTTTTTCCTTCTTTGAACAAATAACTTTCACTTTGCATTCACTAATTTTTTATAACTTCTAATTTCCCAATTTCTCTCTATTAAATAATTATTTTTAATTAGTTCAATCATCTTATCGTCAATGGTTGTTAGGCTATACCTCTCAGCTTAACAGTTAAAGGCCAGGGGTTCGATCCCCAAGGCTCCCAACTCTTAAAAACAAATTCAAAAAAACCATATACGAGCATATAGCCTTATGGCTGAAAATACTTTGATATCTCCAACCAACCAACCAACCAACCAACCAACCAACCAACTAGTGAAATCATCTAAAATTTAATTTATGATTCTATAATTTTTTTAATCTTATTTTAATCTAAATAATATGTCTCCATCTTTTATACAGACGAATATTTTACTTACTTTTATATTTTATTTATTATTAAATCTCCTCCTTTGTTTTAAAAATCCTTATGAATTATTAGGTTTGAATAATAATTGTACAAAGAAAGAAATAAAGCGAGCTTTTAATTTACTTGCTATGGAAAGTCATCCAGATAAAAATAAAGTATTTTATACATCATTTTCCTTTAAAGACATTTCATTTGTCCCAAAAATCTTATTATAATTATAGGTCACATTTTTAAATTACTATTTTTTATTTTGTTTCCATATTTATTTCTTATGTTAAGTAATATTATATTTTTTCGTAAGTACATTTTTGAAAATATACTTTGCTACTTAAATATTAGGCTACTGATACTGTTTTTATTAGCAAAGATAATTGTGCTAAAGAATTTAATATTTCGAAATCAAGACCTTATAATATCTCATACAAAAACTTTATGAATATCTTGTATCATAAATATATTTATTTTTTACGCCAATATTGATTTTATATTTTAAAAATCGTTAAAATTCTATTTTATCCTCTTCCCCTTCAAGTATACTACATCACTTAGATTTTTAAACGTTAAAGTAGTCATAGATTTTATCAAATTTTTTAATGGATTTATCATGCTTAAATTACGAATTTGAGACTATCCCCTTTCAAGTTCATTATTAGAATAGTTAAGTTCATTATGGGAATAGTCAAATTCATTATGGGAATAGTCAAGTTCAAAATAAGAATAATCAAGTTCATTATGAGAATATTCAGGTTCATAAGGAAAATAGTAAAGTTAATCACAAAAATAGTAACCTCATAAATTAAAAAATATACATAAGTAAAATCCCATTAAAATATAGTCAAGTTAGTTATCATAGGAAAATTCAAATTAAATTTATTATGAGAACATATAATGAAAAAATAGAAATTATATCAACAAAAGAAATGTGAGATTTTAATAATCCATGTTTTCAAGATTAAGAACTTTAGGTAAAACTCTCAGTATTTTAGCTCCAAAGTTAGAGCAAACGGATGGGGTTACTAAAGATAGGTCATGAACTATCAATCTTTCAAGCTCTCAATCGAAATTCTGCTTTTGATAAAACACTTTGATTTTCATCATGAAGAATTCTGGGCCTGCCAACATACTTTTAACGTTAGATTTCACCATCGACCACACCGATTCAATAGGAATTAGCATAGGACTGTAAGGAGCTAGTCGTAAAATTTGATGATCAGAGAATTCCGATTCAATAAGAACCTCTTCGACACCAGAATTACAATTGGCATTGTCAAGTACAAGAACAACAGGACCACCATGTGTAAACTTTGCCAGCTTAAGGCACTCCTTTACCCATGTCTTTGCTTGTTCTTTTTTGAAAGATCCACATCTTATTTGATAGTGGATCATTCCAATGCTACTAATTCCACCGATAACGTGAATGTTTGCCCCTTTAGAACCAGCAGCAATAACTGTACATCTGGTTCCAGATAATGAATGTCCCTGGCTATGAGAAATATGAATATTAAAATTTGTCTCGTCCATGAAAATTATTAGAAGGTTTTCAGACTGAAAATTGGGAAGAGATTCAGCAAACTCTTTTCTCTTCACTTTATTTTCAGCCAAATTACCTTTTTCTGATTCATACCTAATTTATTTTAATGTATAAAGCATTGCATCTATATAAATGAATGCGGATACCTTCCTTGGACAATTTGATGTTGAATCTTTGTAAAAGCCACTCCTTAATTCTTCTAAGGTGATTCTAGGATTGGATTCATCCAATTTTTATGTAATTAAAGTACTTTTTGGTATCTTGAACCACCTCTTTGATCTTTTTTATCACCCTCTTTAATCCAGCGATAAGCATAAGCTGTAGATTTAGGAACCTGTGAACGCATAGCAAGTGACCTCCAATCACCATACGAATCGTGAGATGCAATAAAAAATAAAAATATTTAAAAAAGCTTTTTTTTTGCCCTTTTTTTCTAATTCTGAAATTAAGTGTTTTATTTTTTTAAAGAAAGTTAAAGAAATGAACAATACTTTTCAATAGATTAATATATTTTAAGCTCCTCATAATGAACTTGAAAAGGTATAGTTTACTTGTTACACCACGCGAATAATAATATTTTATTATTGTTAAATATCTAGATTTATTATCAATAAATCTATATATTTATTGATAATATGAAATAAATATACACTTCTATTTTCCCTCTGAACCGTTTCAGTTGAATAACCAGAAATTTTAACCAAAGACTTTCAAATTTTAAGAGGCAGGGGGGAGGGTGGGGTACACAAGATTTTGGCGACGATTTTATCAACAAAAAACAAGTTTTCATCGGCAACTAATAAACTATTAATTATTTGTGGACCATGTCTGATTTTTTTGCCAGTAACTATAAAACCTAAAATTTTGAATATTTTTAATACTTTATACAATGTTAAATATATATATTTAATAAATTCTTCTTGACTTGTAGCATAATTTAATCCATTTTCACTGTGATATGTGATTTAAAAGTCTATTTCAAGTTATATGGCTGCTACAAAACTGTTCTCAACCAGCAAGCTTTGCGAGGAGAAACACTGCTTTCTATATGTTTCAGTTTTTTGATCTTATTTTCATTGTGTATACATCATTATATATAACTTTTCTATTATTATGAGAGTAAAATGTTAAAAACTATGACTTGCATATTCTTCTTTGATAAGAATTTAAAAATTGGCAAATCCGATTATTATACTTTATATAATTATACCATATGAAAATAATTAAATTTATATCTGAGACGCTCAGGTCACATAAGAAGGGCGGATTATATATATAAAAAAACTCTGTACTGAGTTTTTATAAAAATAAAAAATAAATTTTGGTTCTCTTGGAGACGTAGCAACGGAGATAAAGGCTCCTTCCCAACAAAATCTAAAAATTTTATAAATGATAAAACAATATTTGGAAATATGCTTTCGGACATTTGGTTTGATTGCTTCTCGGTCGAGTTAGTTTTTGCGGGGAGTTGTATATAAACTATTCTTACTACGAAAAAGAAAGCAGTACATAAATCTCTAATTGTTTGAATTAAAAGTTTTGATCTTTATAAAATTTTAGCTAGCTCAATCATAAATGTTATATGTGTGTGTATTATGAATTTGAACAAATAGTTTGAATATTATAAAAAAAGGTTCGGTGATACTTATTCCGTTAAAAATAAATTTTCAATGATTTTTGAATAACTATTATAAACTTACAAATTTGTAATTTTTAATAATTAAGATTTTTAATAATTATATTTGTAAAAAATTGTTTTTTAAAAAAAAATTTATAAATGAATTTTTTACAAAATTTTATTTTTATAAAAATAATTTTTTTGTAAATTTTATTTTATTTAAAAAAAGAATTATATAATAAATAAATAAATTATATGATTAACTTATTATCTATCTGCTTAACTAACGAACTAACTACCTAAATGACCAACTAAATAGTAATTTAGTTTGCTCGTTAATATATAATAAATCCTTTATTTTTCCCTCTAACATAAATATTTATAAAAAATTTTTAATGATATTTTTATGCAACTTTTTCATAATAAAAATGACCGATGCCGGTTGTGAGAGATAACCAATAAGTAGCAAAGAATTTTAATAAATATATTTCTATTGAAAAAAAAAATTATATTACATGTTCTTATGTGTTCAAATAATAGGAAATTAAAATATAATGGGGCAATTGTCATGTGGCAAACTGTCGAAAAATGATGAAAATATTAAAAATTTTCAGTTGATATTGTTTCTAGACCCTAATATTAACCCAACTCTATAGCAGGTTGATGTTAGTCAAAATTTTGATGAGATCAAATTTAGGCAAACCCATAAACACGGTAATCAAAGTTCTAAAAAATATCTGAATCAGGTAAGGAATGAAAGTATATAACTGATATTGCATACTCTCCAAAAAAGTTCTTGACATCCAAAGTAAGTTTTCTCAAAATATTATATAGAGTCACGTTTCTAAGAACTAAGTCTATTTTTAAATGTTTAAGATCGATGAAGATTCTGCGTCGAAATTTATTGAATATGTCAAAGCGAAAGAAATATTGTTAAATGATCATTTACGTCAACAATTTGACAAGAATGGTGTCGTTGATGAAGATAATTTAAATCCAAATTACGAAAATAGGGAGAATTTTTACCGCCAAAATATTAAATTTGCAGACGATGTTCACACCAAAGAATACTCCTTTTTTGAATTTGAAGAAAAAGTCAATAATGCTTTTCCATCATATTTTTCAGTAACGTATCATTCAAGTGTTTCGTTTTAAATTTTATTTAATTTGATTTGAAATTTTATTTATACAGAATATCTTCATATTTTTTTACTCCAACATATGCCCTTCTTGCGAACAAGCTGCTAAGACGTGGAATAAATTAGCTACACAATTTTTCAAGTCTGCTGATTTTCTCTTTTTGAATTGCGATAAAGATCCCTTGATATGCATACGAGAAGTTATTCAATTTGATTATTTTCTACTAATTCTTTTTTTTTGATGTTTAGAGCAAGTTTTCTTAAATGTTTGAAAATCACCCTTACCGATATATTTATTACCGGTATTATAATCCAAATAATTTTATTATTTTTTTAGCTTTTTATTCATAAAATTTTGAACTTTTCAAAGAGACAGCTTTTCATTTCGAGAACTCTTTTTAAGCCATTTACACTATTACTAATCTTATAAAATGATTTTAAGAGAAAAGAAAATAGTGTTTTATAATTTGACAAAGATATAAGTAAGTGTCTTTCATTTTTTGATATATTTTTAAAAAAATTTTAACAATAAAATGAATTTTTGAAAAAATAAAAAAAAATTTTAATCTACTTTTTCAAAAGATTTAAGTTTAGTTTGGCATAAATGCTCTGTTTCGTTGGGAAGGGCTGTATCAAAGTTTACTATAAGTAATATCAAAAAGCGTTGAATCTGCAAGAACTTTTTTGTGTAAGGGAGGATCATAAAATGCATCCTGCTTTTTAAAACTATATTTTCCTAATTATAAAAAGATCATGTTTTTATCTCTGAAATAGAGAATACTTCGGTTTATAAATTTTTTGTTTGCAAGTTTTTTTTAAAAAAATATTTTTTGTGGGCATTACCTGTTCTCCGAAATAAAAATGTTTAGAAAATTTTCTCTAGTTGTTTAGAGTATCTAAAAGTCTCATCTTCCATGTGACATTTCAAGGTATACTCTATAACATAATTTTATCGATTTTTGATCTATTTTGGTTTTCAACCTTTCCTATAGTAAGAGTGCAAAAAAATATTTTAAGATCGTGTGGGGCACAATATATACTAATTTTTTTTGATATAAATGCCCATAAAAAACTTATAGATACATATAAAGGCACCCAAGCACATACAGACAATCTAGAGGCTCAAAAATATATTATATTATATAATGAAATCTAATATATTCAAGCAATAAATATGATACATTAATTGAAGTGATTTATTTTAAGCTAATTACATCAATTAATGAGAAACTTGGTTTTGTGTTTTTTTAATCAAATTGCTAAAGTTAGCTTGACATTCTTCAAGATTTGGATTTATAATGCCCGATCTTAGTTTGTATGTCATCATGTTCAAATGAGAAAAAGAATCAATAAGGTATGGAGAAGCAAAGTATGATTTAGATCTATAGGAAACAGATTTCAAATTGGAAAATTTATTTTTATATACCATGTTCCAAATTCATATTATTAGCCTTCAAATTTATATTATTTTGTAAATCTTTTATTTTTTTCTTCAATAATGCTTACATCATTTTATTTCAAAATACTAAAATCGTAAATACAAATAGATACACAATAAAATGTTTTCTCAACATGTATGCTTTTTTTTATTAAAATTTTTTTTTTATTAATTTTTATGCTTTTAACAAATAAAATTATGCGACTATCCAATCAATTATGCTTAAACATTTCTTAAATAAATTTTAAAGATAATCTGTCAGTCAAAAAAAAATTTTTTAATGTTGTAATTTACGGATTTATAGAGAACAATGCCAAAATATTGAAGATTTTAGCAGACGGATTCAACTTGCTAAAAACGTTTTCTTAAGAAACAAAAATGGTTACTAAATCAAGAAATCAGGCTTCCAACTAAATTAAGGGTTTTGTATGTTTTGAAACCGAATGATTTAGAAGTTTCATGGGAAGAAAAGATAAGTAATGAAAAGATAATTGAAAGAATGAAAATAAGTGATAATTGTTTATAATAAAAGGCATTGAGGAAGGAATAGAGACGTACCAGACATGCTCTACGCCAAAAAGATAATATCAATCAAGCAATAAAAGGAAGAATAGAAGCTAAAAATGACAGAGAGAATTCTTGAAAAGGGGAAACTTCGATTCTTATCAAAAAGCAGAAAATGCTTCGTTTGATCGTACACGATGGCAATGGATTGCCGAACACCCAAATGTTGATGGCTAACAAACGACAACGATAAATTTACGCACTTAGAAAACTTTCGTGAAACACAGGCTTTTTTTTATAACTTTTAATTTTTCTGTGATAATGAAGTTAACTTGCCTGTCTTTTTCTTTAAAGGTTAAAGTGACCAAAATTAAAATTTTATTGGTAATCTATCGAAAAGTTTGTCAAACACTATCATTAAAGTTCTTAAATAGTTTTTAGCATGGAAGAAAAATATAATAAAAATCAGTAATGAAAAAAGGAATCATCCATTTATACATATTCTTTTAGACGTTATATTTTATTTTAGATTTGGTGCGATAAAATATAGGATATTTTCTAATATAGTGATAAATGTTTGTATCGTAAAAACTTAGCACATATACTTTTCAGAATGTTATCTGGAGAGTAGCGATTTCACTACTCATTTTCCATTAACCAACAATATTTTATGAAATTTTCCGCCATTTTAATCCTTTGAGACCCAATGGGAGGACACACGTGTATTCACTTAAAAAAATATTTTTTCAAAAACCTTAAAAAATTGAAAAATATTTTTTCAAAAACCTGGGTCTTAGGACTGAAAGAGAATAAAATAATACTTTTAAATCAGAATAGTGTTATCAAACTTGAATAAGATTATTTAGACCAAAAAAACATCTATCTGATATATGCATTCATCAAAAATTATATGTCTGTTGATTATAAATTTAGTATGTATACTTCAATTTATTAAAAAAAAATGCTATTACATTTTCCTATCCTGAAAATACAGTCGTCTCGTTTATCCGCACACTTTGATTCCCAACCCATTTATGCGTAAATCAAACGCGTGTGTCTGTGTTTATCGTAATTTACTTATTTGTTGTTTATGTGCATACCTGCAGCCAAAAATAATGCGGATGTGTTTGTTTTATTGTTGAATGATTGATTATTATATATTACTATTGTGAAAGAACTGTCACTAGAGTGAATAAATTATCTGCATTACTGCATGTAGCCTACAGTACCTCAACCAAACTCTTTTTTCCTCACTCGTTTGTTCTTCACTGGAGTTCTGCCTCTCAAAATGAACCCGTTCTTTTTTGCATTTCTCCGCCATGAATTTACACCGGGATCGAAGACAAAGTTTACATCTTCCTCTGTCTCTCATGAGAATCTTTTCGTATAACGCAATTGATTTATGTTAACTATTGTTTTTTTTGGTTTTTCAGTTTTTTCTTCTTCAATAAATAAAAAAAATAAATAAAAAAATAAAAATTATTACATATGAATATTCTTGTACATTTACACAAAATACTGTAAAGTACTTTAAATTTCGCGAGAACAAAATTTGGCTAATTATGGTTCAAAAACATTCAAACTATAATTTAATTTTGCAAATAAACACTTCTAAAATTTTAGATATTTATTTATACTTACTTGTGACGCACTTAATTACATTGATTTTTAATTTTATATATGAAGGATTTTAAATATTTAAAAAAAAATTTTTATAAAAAAACTTGAAACTCTGTAAATCAAGTTCATGGAATTTAATTTTGCTAAATTTTTGTGTTCGCGAATTTCGCAAAATTAAATTCCCGGCGAAAATATCCTTAAAAAATCTTGCTATTTTTCATTTTTACCAAAAATATGCTCCACTTTTTATATGCATTATTTTTTTAATGCCTGTATTGCATTCAAGGGAGGAAATTCTTTCCTAGCTGGTTAAGGACCACAATGATCAGACGATATCAAATATAAAGCAGAAGATTTGTATTAAAAAACATTTATAATCGCAGACGATATTATTTTATCTAACCTTTTGAGGACCAGAATCTTGAAGAATAATCGTCTGCTTTCTTTTTCCATTCATTTTTGTATGTTTTAAGCAGACGATTATTATTTCTTAGTACACCAGTGTCACACTAATCCTCAAAGGGTTAATCAAACATTGGGAATACCAAGATCTGAAATCGAAGCCAAACGAGGTGATTTTATATCCTACGCTTCTCCGGCGGTGCTATCTACCAACAAATATTTTGTAAATAAATTCATTCTTCTTTCAAAGCATTTTGTTGCACGTTAATGAAATTTGAATACAAGTAAGTGACAAATAAATTATAACTTCTCTGGTGTGACCTCTAGTGTCAAGCCTATTTTCTCCGTACACAAAGACGTGATATGCTTCATATAAGACACATTTTGTGTTTGTGGCAGTTATTAGAGTTGAACTAACAACCTAGTTCAATAGATTATATCATATCTTAAGGATATGAGAATATTATGTGCAAGTTGTGTGTATGTATGTGTTTGGAGCAAAATTACCATTATTTAGCATTTTACTACATAAATGTAATTGAAGGAATGGCGAATGGGGCTCAGAAACATGCTCTCCTGATATTTAGCATTCCAAATAGAAGCGTGAGGCCCTTTAACGAAAAAATAATCGGACGATATCTAATGTAAAGCAGACGATTTGTATTTAAAAACATATCGCAGACGATATTATTTTTGTGAAGTCACAATATTCGAATTTTGTCATTAACCTGTTAAAAATTACCCTTAAAATTTGAAATAACACCACAAAATATATGCGCATTTCATGTATTTTTATTCTTTTATTATCGACCTATATTTTCTATGTTCAGGTTATTACAATTGATTTTAATTGGATTAGAGCTAACTAAATTTTAATTTATTCAAACTTTGTCAGATTTTATTTTTTGAAATCAATGAATTTTTTCATAAACAAAATGTGATACACACCTATCTTAATTTTTTAGTCCTTTCCCTACATCTCTGGTTTACGAATGCAAATGACCTAATTCGCCAAGTAGAACTAGGAATAAGTCTGACTTATTTATGCTTAAACACAAGCGTTGTAATTTACTCACTGATTTTTGGTACGTTTGCTCATATGGAAAATGACATTTTTCTCCAATGTTAAACATTTTATGTATATTCAGTGTTTATCTAGTGATACCAAAGATACTGAATCAGCATTATTTATTGCATCCATATTACGCAAAATCTTGTTCTCCTATTCAAAAAGAAAAGTTTTTATGTAAATCATTTTTAAATATGCGTAACTATTTCACGCTCGATCTTAGCAAATGCAGAGTGCTATGCAAAAAAGTCAATATCAATTAGATCACCCATCGTTTTAAAGTATAATCAAATAATGCATTCAAACAAAGAACAAAACTTTTTATAAAAATGGTAAATATGATTATTCATTGCTTTCTTTTGTGTGTGATAAAATAGTATTGCTAAATAAAAATAGCCAGCTCTAATTTCTATCCAAATTAAAAGAGAAACAGACTTTAAGAAGTTAAGGTTCTTTGAATTATACGAAAATAAATAAATATAGATTAATCAGAAAGTAAAAAATTAAAATTATACTTCAGAAAAATCATAAAGTATTTAAGCAATATTAATAACCCTTTCGTGACCAGAAAAATCAGACGATATTTATTAAAAAGCAGAAGATTCATATACAAAACTATTTGAAAAAGCAGACGATGAAAGGGTTAATACCAATTTTAAAAAAAGAAAATACTTTATAAGTCTGGATGAAGGCCGATTAAGATTCCTATGTATGTATTGGCTCTATCAGCGTGTCTGCACCAGTGCAATTGCATCGGTCAAATCGCCATAAAACTGTCTCTCCTTATATTAGTAATGTATATGAGTAGTAGATGTGTGCAATGATATTATTTTTGAAAACAACTGTCTGAAAGGGTGTAAATATTTTGGTTGAATCTACCATGGTTAAGGCGTTGTAGAAGCTCACTTAATATCTTTATACACGATTATATAAAAACTAGTGGCTTATATCTAGAGCAGTTAAAATTTGACCCAAAATTGTCAAATTATTCACTTTTATAGTAAAAAATTGAGCTAAAAGATGGAAAAAATTGCGCTCAAGAACATTTTAAAGCTTCAATTTTTTGCAAAAAAAAATTAGTAAAATATGTATCTTATTTTAAATTGAAAAATGAAATGATAAAATTTGTTCAATTTTTAATATTTTGTTAAGATAACAAAAATTATATTAACCCTTTCGTGACCAGAAAAATCAGACGATATTTATTAAAAAGCAGAAGATTCATATACAAAACTATTTGAAAAAGCAGACGAAGGTAAAATTGTTTATGTATAATATGTGATACACTGGTCAACACGAAAGGGTTAAAATATAAAATAGTTTACCAAAAATGAGGTAAAATTTTCTATTTTTGCCAAAATTCAGACTTTGGAAACTCGGTTTTAGTTTTTTAACACAATTCTGTCTTGAATAATTTTTCTTAAACAGCATTTAAAACATATTGAAGCATCTAAGCTTAGAGTAAATTTTACGAATTTTAATCTTTTAAGGCAATTCGTTTTGAAAACGAATCCTATGATATCCCTTTTAAATGAATTTTTTTGATATAATTCAAGCCATATTATTTTTTATTGGACATTAATGCCACTTTTAGTTTGAACCGTTTAAAGGAATATCAAAAATGGCATATAAAAAATTTAGAAAGAAGGGATTAAAAAAATTTTAACAGAATATTGACCTAATTATTATTAAGATTTTATAGAAAAAAAGTTACTTTATTGATTTTACATGAGCTAGTTATAACACACTAGTTATTCTTAAATTTAACCCTTTTTCTTAACAATTAAATAGAAAATGAGGTTCACTGATTTTTCAAATTTTATATTAATTACTTTTTCTAAGCCCCACATGTTTTTAAAAATTTATCATTTTCTATTTTTTAACTCAAAAGGGATTATTTCTATTTTGATGAAAAGTGTATAAATAACACCACAAATGATTGAACATTTAACCCATTAAGTACCATAGAAATCAGACGATATCTAAAAAAAATGCAGACGATTTATATTCAAAGTCATTGAAAAAAAGCAGACGAAAATGAAATTACTTATGTTCCCAAATGGGAGCATTGGGACTTAATGGGTAAGAGTTTTGGAAAAATTTTGAACTAAATCTTTCAACACTTTTACAATGTCTTTTGAAACTTATTACTTAATTGAGTTTTCTTTTTTTTTTCCTATAGAATGTCACGCATTTCCCCTTCATCAAATCAAGTAAAGAATCCAATGTTTTAGATGAAGAGCCAAATGAAGAAAATCTCTCAAATTTCATTTTTTCCACCCTAAACAATAGCGTATGTTTGTTTTTTAATTACAAAATCGGCATTATATCACGAGTGATATATGATTCTAAGATGGAATCTATAAAGCCCTTATTGATAACTAGTGTGGTCTTTATTAAACCAAAAATATTGAATTTTAAAATATTAGTTTAATGGAAAGGAAAAATTAAAAATGTTAGGAGGATGATAATTCAAAAATTCAAAAATAAGAACCGCCCTTTTTGATGTTGACAGTCGAGAGACTATGAAATAGTGCTTGAACCATTCAAGCGACCAATATTTTGCATCGTTAGAGAGGGGAGGTTAGTTGGAGTTTGAAGGCTGCATATTCAAAAATATATATTTTGTTTAATTTTAATGTGAGACCATTTTGTCAATAGGTAAAATGATTGATTGATGATACAGGGAAAGTTAGACACATTCGTTTACAAATTGAGAACTAAAGTTTTTGAGTGTGAGTATTTTTTGTGATTGTTAAAGCATAGGCTATTGCCATCATGTTTTAATTTTCTTTTATTATCATTAAAAGGTAACAGAGTTACATGAACAACATGTCGTTGGGAACAAATCAGGTTAAAGAAATACTTGTGTTGAAGCAAGATATATTTATGCGTAATAGTGGTTTTGATCTGTGTATTCTGAGAAAAGTTACACTTTGAAATGAAAGCATAAACTGAGAACTATTATACCTCATTGTGATAGCTGATTTACTTAGTGTTACCGCATATTCCCCATACCTAACTTTCAGTTGCCTAGATTGTAGCATTTAGAGCAGTTGGGATCAGAAAAACTTCGAACAAGACGAATGTCAGGCTTACTCAACTTAGATATTACGAATTTGTGTGTGTGTATAAGTGATGAGTTGTTGATGGCTATGTCATCATTGAATTGATTTTATAAAATAAAAAAGTCATTTTTTTTTTTTTGACAGGGTTTTTCATGCAAGGGAAGTAGAAACTTCCATATCTGCACTGATGAACTTTTATGATAAGTCGATTGCATCGCCGGGTTTCGAACCCAAAGGCTTTGGATCCATAGCGACGCCTCTACCTATCAGCCCACCAGCCCTTTTCTTACTCATTTTCTTAAACATCTAGAAATTCTCGTATTAATGATTTTATCAAATTATCACTTCAGAACCAATTTTATTTTGCTAATATTATAAAATTCAAATTTCTCATTTATATACATTTATCATCACAAAACATTTTTAGAACATTTTGAAAGATGTTAAACGTAATAAAATCTTCAAAAAATATGTTGGAAGTAAACTCATGGATAAACGGGAAAAATATTGAATTTGATTTCTTCGTGTACGTACATGTCTTGTCTAGAATATATGGCACTTGATATTAAGTGTTGACAAACAGATTTGACATGTTTCTCAAAAGTAATATAATGAAATTTTCTTCAATGACTAATCTGGGGAAAATTAAATTTTTTCTTTACCATATGTAATAATCATGAATTTCGAATTCACCAATGATAACAACGAATAAAGCTCATTTTCCTTGCTTAAAGCTCCGCCCTTATGTAATAACAAGGATTCCGCAATGTAATTATACGCCTGATAAATGAATGTTGTGAAATATGTCTTTAAGAAATAATGAATGAGAATGAATCAACCATTTATGTTTTAGTTGCATTGGCATTATCCATGGGACATAAGTCATGTTTTCTCCCTGCTAAATCAACACATCAACATAATGATCGTTTACAATCATAACTCTTCACTTTCTGCCAAACAATGTTTGTGGGAAAGCTTCGAAGAATCTGTTGAAGTGGTGAACTGCGCCTCAGATTTAATAAATGCGAACAGACTTAAGAATTCCTTATTCAATGCAGATCCTTCAGTTGTTGATGTGCATGTTGTAAACATCACTCAAGCATCACCCCTGCCATGGACTTTTCTTCAGAGCGATAAGAAAGCATCTCTACTCTTCTTAACTAAGAATCCAGCTCTTTCTAATTATTCGTATGCTTTACTTTGCCTTTTCAACAGTATTTTCATGCATATCATAAGCACTTATCTGTGTCCCATCTAACTTTTATTTTGTGTCATGTTTACGCTCTATATTTTCTTAGTTTCAGTATTTTTAAAGAAAACCTTGTTACCGTTTTTTGGATCCCTTTCCATAAGAAGCATACCTAGAGTCGCTAATGTGTACAAATCAGAGCTGTAGCTCTAGAGCTAGACCAACTCAATTTAAAAAGTTATTGTTTCCAACTTTTGGTATGTTGAAACAATTACCGCTCTTTTTCCTTTATTTTTGGAACTTTTTGTATCAATTTATGTATTAAAACTTGTTTATTTTTTTTTATATAAAAAAGACCTAATATTACTCATAAATGCTTTTATTCTTTGTACAAATTTCTCATTTTTTGTCAAAAATACCTTTGTTTTTGTAAAATCTATAATATATACGGAAATTTTTAGATTATATACTCATTTTCTTAAACATCTAGAAATTCTCGTATTAATGATTTTATCAAATTATCACTTCAGAACCAATTTTATTTTGCTAATATTATTTTATACAATCTCAAAAATGTGATTTGCATTTTGATCTTCTCCACAATCACCCAAATTAATAATATTTTATCATATATTTTTTCAGAGTCTTCAAATCAGTGACTGGTTCAAAGTTGGGCCCCGATCTCCACCCACCTCCCCCCCCCTCCTGTTTTGATGATATCAATGTATAGTATTATCGCATGTATTTTAATTTTCTGGAAGAACAGTTGTACTCCAGATCTGTAAGCTGATATTAGTTCACGTTTCTTGTATAATACGAGTATTACTCTAGAATCTAGATAAGCTTTCATTCACATTGCTTTCGTATATACAATATTGTCAAAAGGTTTAAAATCTCAAGAGTAAATTTTTCTCTAACTTGGCATTTCTTAGTAATCACTTTCATAAAGATTGTTGTAACTAAGAAGGGAACTAAGTAACTAATCTCTCCAAATTGATCATGCTTGGATCCTCTACTTAACTCATTGCTTCAATTCCAGAAAAAGCAGAATTGAGTAATTTGATACAACACTACCTTCAAATCACGAAAGTGTCTGCAACCTTTATGAAAGAATTTAATTTCTTAATTCAACTTAGCCACTATGTTCTTCATCTAGCTAAGATATATATACGTTTTGAAATGCTCTCTTTTCACTACTATGTTGCATAGTGATATCTTTTTCAGATAACTAAAAAATAATTACTCAATTTTCATTAAATTTTTTTACTCCTAATGCTGATGATGTTTTATATAGCTTCACGCAGAATGACGTATATTTCTTCGATATTACATACCTCGCGTATGATTTGTTGAATACAACTTCCGTTTTATCCTTTCTTCCCTACCTTTCAAATGATGAAGCGATTAAGGATACAGAAAGATTCTTTGTGGAGAATTTCTCGGAGAATGAAAATGTTATGTCTATCATTGAAGAAAGCTTTAAAACTTATACTCCAACTTCTGAAATTCAAGAAGAATTTTTGACGTCACAAGTCTTTCTGATTTACTTCAAGACTTCTTCGCCCTTCCGTGACGCCTTTTCTCAAATCAAAATGTTGAATATTTCGCTGAATTTTGCGTGTAAGATTTTTTTACTTTTTTAATATAAATAATGTGTGTGTGTGTGTCAACGAGCTAGCATTGTTGCGAAGTCGTAATTTCAACACGGGCTAGTTCCTTGGTGCCAGTTGACTGTAGACCAAATTTAAGCAATCAGTTAAGCCCTATCGTATTTTCATATATGCAGCGTGAATAGAAAAATTGAACTGCACTGCAGTTGTGTGTGTGTGTGTGTGTGTGTGTGTGTGTGTGTGTGTGTGTGTGTGTGTGTGTGTGTGTGTGTGTGTGTGTGTGTGTGTGTGTGTGTGTGTGTGTGTGTGTGTGTGTGTGTGTGTGTGTGTGTGTGTGTGTGTGTGTGTGTGTGTGTGTGTGTGTGTGTGTGTGTGTGTGTGTGTATGTATTTGCCTGTGTGTGTATTATAGTTCTATATAATTCTTGGTAAAATAGTCGTTTGAAATTATTATCAGTGTATTTTACCTTATATGCCCTTTCTTCCAATACTTATTTAATGGATACGGCTAAAAGACTATCGTGGCCATATATAATAATCTATTTATATATAATTGAAGTGGTGCTGATTCATTGAAAAGACGTGGGAATTATAAAAAAGTAAATTGGAAAGTAAAGTCCTTGTTCAAATTTACTTACTATGTCCACTATATTTTACTATGATCCCAGTAACTTGTCACCTTCCTCCTCCAAATGGTAGTTGAAGATCCATTGATGACCATAGTGTTCTAAAATTTCACTCATAAAAATCTATTTATAATATAAAATTGAAAAATAATGATTTAGTACGCATTTTCGGAAAAGAATTTTCTCCATTTAACACATGCTTGAATCAGTTTAGATTATAAGAAAGTTTTATTCAATTTCATTTAATTTGGTTTTTTTCTCATATTCCTTCGCTCAAATGTCGGTAGACCAAAAAATGTCCTGCCACGTTATATTTCTACTGAAAAAGCTATTTTTTGCGAAACCTTAAAATTTGAGTATCGTAGACTTAAATATCGAATTTATGCAAAGAGTTCTCGGGCTTCAAAGTTCAATAATGTGTGGGGGATTATTGATTCTCTCTCTTCAAAGTTCATTTTAACCCTTTCGTGACCAGAAAAATCAGACGATATTTATTAAAAAACAGAAGATTCATATACAGAACTATTTGAAAAAGCAGACGAAGGTAAAATTGTTTATGTATCATATATGATACACACTGGTCACGAAAGGGTAAGATAAAACTAGTTTTTATTTTTACATTCAACTTTAAGATTGGCCAGTACTAAATCTCATAAAATAATTTTACATATATTTAAATTATAGAAACGTTTTATCGAATAAATTTAGACAATTCTAAAGAAATTCTTTATTTGTAGGGGGTTTCGAGTGAAGGCTTACGGACTTTTATAAATTTTTTAATATTTTTCTTTTAATTTAAGATAACCGAAAAGAGTTTGTATCAATGATTCCAATTCTAAAAATCGACTGCTCTAGCCGAAACAAAGCCACACACTTAGCACCGAAAACTTGCCAAGAATTTGAAACCAAATCCAAGATTGCTCTTCCTTTTTTAATGGTGAAGAAGTTTCCTACTTTTGTCATTAAGCAAACAATGCCTATTTTGTTTGAAAACTTATCCTCCATTCCACCATTTTTGCTGCACTTTTCAAGAAATTCCTATGTTTCCCAGATTTATTCTCCTGACTTCTCATTTGTTCAAAATTTAGGTAAAAGCTAGAGATTTATTCTTTTTTTAAATTTATTTCAATTATTATAATTACTAATTTTGGTTATGGTTAGTAGGAAGTATTTCCATTAAGTATCTAATTTTAAATTTTACACATCTTTTATTGGAAAGTATTACAATCCTGTAAACTCCAGTCATATCATATTGAATAAATGTTGCTTACTAGCTGTGACATCTAGGTGGCCTCTTGTAGTCTGGGAAACTTCCTATCTTATATTGTTTTAAAATGGCTTGCAAATTTAAGGAACCACATATATAGAAAATTTATCAAAATATTAATTGCAGAAATTTACCACCTCCCTCAGATGTGCATGTAATAAATATAACATTTCTTTTTGTACGTATTGAAATACTTGAAACGATCGTAAAAGTTATTTTTACATTGAACATTTTGAAAATTGTTTGATTTGAAGTTATGTTATTAAATTCGTGGTATCGCATAACAGAAAAATTTTTGCTTCCCTAACTAGACAAATGGAGATAT
Source organism: Nectonema munidae (assembly GCA_030549495.1). Lineage (NCBI taxonomy): Eukaryota > Metazoa > Nematomorpha > Nectonematoida > Nectonematidae > Nectonema > Nectonema munidae. The sequence continues at coordinate 43,923 of JAUIRK010000925.1, forward strand.
CAAAACGTAGGATCAGATCTATACACCAAATTTGATGATTTAGGGGCTGTCTATCGACAATATGTAAACCACGCGCACATCCTCAAAATTTGGGAGGAGACGATTTTTTTTTACAATTTTCAAGAATTTTGGTTATTTTATTACCCGACATTAGACTTGCACTTTCAACTCTCAATTCCACTATAACTTTGGATAACTGCTATTAAGTCAAATTTTAAATAATTTAAACCTTGTTTCTAATTGTAATCGCATCACTACCGTCCAGCTTAACTGTATAACAAAATCATTCACTTTCTTCATGTAAGAATTGATAAGATCAAACTCAAAAATCATTCACTTTGTCCATCAATTCAACCACACGTCTTTGATTGAAATTTTTGGGTTTGCTCGGAATATTTTCAACAGAAAGTAGCGTTCAACATTTTTTAAACAAAATAAAGCTCTCTCTATAACTTTGAAAGTTTTCAACATTATGATGGGATATAAAAGCGTACGAGTATCTGGTATGGGATACGTAGGTTCATAGTAGGTATAGCAATCAATTTTAATTTTTTAGGAGAAGGTCAATACTTCTTGGTGTTTTATATGCCTAATTTTGTGTGTCCGCCCTGTTACAACATGCTATTGCATTTGCAATCTCTCTCTCATTGGCTTCTTTTTGGCTTAACGCCGATTCGTGTTCGCACTTTTACGCTGCGATGTGAACAAGATGATTTCTCTTTTTGCACTCAAGGCCTTAACCTGTATCAATTTCCCATGACTCATTTGTACATTACGAAGAAGTCAACCGCAGATTCGGTAAAAATTCCCCTTTTTACTTCCACCATAATGCAGTTCTTCATTTTCATTTTTGTTAATTTTATTAATTTTGTTTAGTTCCGTTTATATTTGAAAATAATAATTAGCCCATTCAAAACCTCAATTACTGTATAGCGGGTCAGACGAAACATCCCAAAACACGCCAAATAATTCTAAAGCACTACAAAAAAGAGAATTAAATAAAAACTCCGAAACACCCAGAAATAACAGGAAGCACCCCAAAACATCCCAAAAGACTTCAAAATACGCCAAAACACCTCAAAACATCGCAAAACACGCCAAATAATTCTAAAGCACTACAAAAAAAGGGTTAGACTAAAAATCCCAAAACACCCAGAAATAACCGAAAGCACCACAAAACATCACAAAACACGGCAAATAATTCTAAGGCACTACAAAAAAATCTTAAAAATTCCTCAAAGCATCCCAAAACATTACAAAATACCGTAAAAATTCCTAATCACCTCAAAAAATCGCAAAAAACGACAAATATTTCTAAAGCACTACAAAAAAGATCCTAAAAACTCCTTAAAACTTTTGATTTTTTTTGGGGTTTTTAGTTTAACCATCTTTTTTTATAATGCTTTAAAATTATTTGCCATGTTTTGGAATGTTTTGGAATGTTCTGCAATGTTTTGAAGTGTTTAGTCTGACCGTTTTAAATGTGTTAATGCAAGAATATATATATAAATATTCACAACTAAGTTGTTATACTTTAAAGAATTTTTTGTTATACATATAAAGAATGAGAATATAGTGTAAATATACTCAAAATTATAGCACTCTATTAACAAGATTGACATCTAACCATGATGCGTAATAATGCACTTAGTTTAACTTTACTTAAAAAAATTGAAAACTATTAGCGCTTTTGGCGCATATTTTTGAAAACGAATCGTCTGCTTATTTCTTTTACTTGAGGCAGACCCATTATATTTTATTGGAGACTCGTGTCCCGATGATATGAGCTGCTTGGATAAGCCCGGGATTTAAATATTTCGAATTATCTATTCTTACTGATAAGCTAACCTTTTGAGGACCAAAATTTTGAAGCCTATTCGTCTGCTTTCTTTTTCAATGAAATTTTATATATTCAAAGCGGATGATTTTCATTTCTTGGGACACTGGTGTGTCCTTAAAGGATTAACATGAAGCATACAAAATAAAGTAAGTTAAAGAAAATATTTTTGGATAAACAAGAATGTTCATATATCAAACTACGAAATGGAACTGCAAAGTGGATGTGTGATGAAAATATGTTATCTCTTTACCGTAAACACTCGTGTGATTTCAGTGGTTTTCAAAATCTCCAGTCCATTACCCAAATTTAATTTTTTGATCCAAGTTTTCCTACCCTCTGTCCGGCAATATAATCTTAAATATATATGAAAAAGATACTTTTAAGATGAATTTTGCAGCACTATGATAATCAAATCCTTGTTACAGAATAAAACGCGATGAAGGGAAGTCGTGCAGGACAAGAAGAGTTTTTCACAAGGAAGAAGAATTAAAAATGCTTCATGCAATCTTGATTCCTCTTTGTTTTGATCAAACTTCTTGTCCCAACTTCTCTTCCTTGTCTTTAAACGGCGTTGTTATTTGTTCATGACAATCGTGATTTAAAATTCATCTTAAAGGTATCTTTTTCATGAATTTTTATTCTTAATGACTTGACTTCATTTTATCTATAACTGTATTTATTCATGCAGCTAAATAATTTGCATCGAACTCACGAAACTTTTTTTAACTTCGTTCCTTTCAGTAAAATAAATAAATTTTCGGTATATTTTAATTATAAATTTCAAATCTGATGATTTAATTCGCATGATACTCGATCATATTCTGACATTTTAACTTTACTAGAATTCACATAAATCAACCTTTAAAAAAGCACAGGTTCTTTGATTCGATCTAGCATCAAACATTCCTTGTTCAATGCTCATAGTTCGACTCAAGCGTTGTAATTGTACGCTTCTCTATTCTCTTTTATCATGTTAAAATTATGCCTACTTCAGAACTTTTGTAACCCCGTTTTAAAGTTAAATCGGGTAAATGCCCATTAAAAATCCTTTTTTTGTGAAAAATGTGACTTCTTGGCAAGGTAAGGCCTTTTTAGAAAGTTTTTTAAATTTATACCAGAGTTTGTTTTAATCAAAGTTTTGTCTATTTTTGAAGCCTTCACAATATGAATTGGTTTCGAAGTTAGTTGGCTACAACTCCGAACGAAACATCATCTCTTTTATCAATGAGACTTTCTCTCCTCCATTCCACACATTGACTCCTGCCAACTGGAACGAAACCTTTCTTCAAAATATGCATACATCCAAACAAAGCATTTTTGTCGTTTTCTTTTCTTCTAGCAATTGCATGCCGTGTTTGCAACTTTCTACTGTCTGGAATGCTCTGAGTAAAGTAAACCCTGTTTCACATTCTATCCTTTACTTTAAACATATTCCAATTTAATTTTTTGGATTTTTGGAGATAATGGAAATAGCCGATTCCAAAATATAAGAAAAACTTCAGAATGAAATTTTTGCTTAAAAATTTGATTGGCATATGGTTCAACTAAAATTTTTTGAGCCTGAGAGGGAAAACGAAAATATTATACTATTCAACAATGTTGTCGCGACATTTTATGATCCGTCCTTATATCGTATGTTTATATTCTTGATATTAGTTTTCCTATCTCCATTGAAGAAAGTTCCCTTTGTTAATCCATGCTTAGCACAATGGAATTGCCCACAATCTAATGATAATCATGTATTTTAATGGCAAACTATATTTTATCTTATACGCATCTCATTAATCGTAAAATTTAATACTATAGCTATTAACTCTCTTGGCTCAAACCTATTATTAGACAAATCATTGAAGCAATAATAATTTACCAACATTTTAATATAGAAGAAGAAGAAGAATTTATTTTGAATAGCAAATAATTGCACAAGCATTACAAGAGTTTCCACCGTAGAAGTAATGCTTTATGGCAAATTATATAATAAAAGAGGGAGTATCAAAAACTTGATAGAAAATTTGTAGGACAGCTTTTTTTTTAGATAAAAAATAATGTGTAAAATGTTAGAAATATTAACAAAGTAGATAAATAAAATGTATGAGTATAGTAAAGGAATATTTACATGTAAATAATAACTATTATTACATTTTTTTAAGTAATATACTTAAAAAAAAAGAAGAAAAATAATTCTATTTAGACAAATTAAAGATGGACAAACGAAGTTGGTTAGTTAGTTATTTATTTATTTTGTTAGTTAGTGAATACAAAAGCTGATATTACAAATAGTAAAAATCTAAATGGAAAAAATTTAATCTAAATAGCAATCGTCCATTCGGAATGTGTGAAAACTTAGTTCTTCCATCTGGAATTCTTCCAAGAGGAAACATCTAAAAAGATAAAAGTTCGCTAAGTGTCCAGAATTCGTCCATTGAAATGAAATCATAATGTATACTGTTTGAGATCAAAGCAAATGAGTCACTTTTATTCTCAGTGAGTCTTTATATTTACTTTCTGTATCACTTTAATCTTCTCAAAAGTGAAAAGGTTTCTTCAAATTCACATGAGAGGAGTAAAGAAGCTGCAATCATTTTGAGCTGTGTGTAAATAATCAAGATGATAAGATGGTTTCCAAACTTCTTTCAATGTTGACCACATTTTATCTTCATCATAAGTTTTGCTACTCCATCAAAAACGAGATTAAGTCTGTAATCTTATCATTTCATGAAAGAGAACTTAATTGTTTTATTGTGGTTCAATAGTAGTTGTGGTAATTTTTTTTTTATATAAATTTAATTTTTTGGGAAAAACATCTTCCCACAACCTCAAATCTACATCAACCAATTTTAAAAAACACGGGGTTTTTTTTTTTTTTTCAAACAACAATCTTTTTTTTTTGTGCCGCTCGGTGGTGTATGTGCGCTCTTTTCTGGGGAAACTTTTGGGGTTTTTTTAAAAAAAAATATTTATACATTTTTTTGAAATTTAATTTTAAAAAAAAAAAAAATAAATAATATAAATTTAAAATAAAAAATTTTTTTTATATAAATAAAAAAAATACTATCCCTTCCCGGACGAAAGGAATTTTTTTTTTTTTTTTTTTAATTTTTCTTTTTTTTTTTTACCATAGATTTATTTGGTCTGTGTATTTTTTGAAAATAATTTAAAAATTATTTATTTTAAATTGTAAAATAATTTATATTTGATTTGTTTTAAAGATAGAAGAGGAGTTGTAAAAAAAAAAAAAAAGAAAAAAGGGGGTAAAAAAATTTAAAAATTTTAGGGGGGTTTGATGATATAATAAAAAAAAAAAAAAAAAAAATATTTTTTTTTTTCAATTGTCAATATCTATTTCACTTTTCCTAAGATTTAACTTATGATTTTTCAATAGTAGCTGCATTAAATTTTGTTCAAAATAAAATTAAGCATTTGTGAAGAACATTTGGTAGAAATGTAGATTTGCTTTATCAAGCATAGTTGTTGTTGTTGTTATTGTTAGCAGATATGTTGTTAGTGTAATCTATCAGAAAAAGAAATTCTTATATGAACTGAGAGAGTACATCCATCTCTGGAAAATACTCACAGGGAAAAATATAAAATTTTTGTTACACCTTCGCAGCAGTAGCGATGAGTACGTGTATTGTCAGCCAATCTACATAAAAGCAACAGTTAGGTACTGCTGACTTTTTGTGTAGGCTTATACTTATGGCTTTGTTGTTTAAACATATGTAAGTTTTATCTTCCAAGCTTCAGCTATATATTTTGCCCACTTAACAAGTATGAAGAGATCGTGTATGTATTGATTGCAAAGTGACAACGCGGATTCGCGTGTGTTTTTGGATCAATTTTATGAAGATACTCCTCACAAAGTAACGGTGATTTGTTAGCTCTAAGTTTTGCAAGTGTGTGCCTTGTTTTGATGGGCTGTGTTTGTTCTCATGTATCAATTTTTGGTGGGCAAACGTTTATGACTTTCCTAGGTTTAAGTGTAGAAAGATGGTTTATTACTGTCAATTAGGTCGTCTTTCAATTTTATTAGAAACATTATGAAAAATAGCAAATACAGTCAAACCTCGATATAACGAACCTTCTTATAACGAAATTTTCGATAAAACGAAACATTCACTAGTTCCCTTGACCTTAAGATGTCTCTTATAGGAAAAATCAGTTCATTATAACGAACTTCAACATATCAAAATCCTCAATATAACGAAATGTAATCACGAACATTTTGTGGGTATTACATACATGTGCTTAGATTTATTCATCATATCTCTGTCCATTATGTTAGAAAATCTTTCAATATGTTTTTAGCTGTCTCTCTCCCTCTCTTTCTTTTTGTTCAGTATCTCTCAACACGTTCTCTAATGTCTATATCATTTTTATCCTAAAGCTTTGATTTCTCTGTTTAGTTTGTCACGCACATCTCTTCATCATCTCAATCATTTTCAACTAAGCTCTGCCACTCTCTTTTCACCATCTGTTAGAAATTTTGCTTCGTCATTTAAATTTTACATAATCATTGTTCAACTTACTTCATTATTATAAATTCTGTACTTCTTTTATCTTCCAACATTGAAAATTGCAAGTTAATTTATTTTTTCTCTCACTCTAGAAAATTTCATCAAACTTAATTTTTAATGAGTAAAGTACCACCACAAAAACGAAAGCAATTTAACATTTCTGAAAAGAAAAGTATTCTTAATGAACTTGAAAAAAAGAATTTCAAAAAAAATGAAATTGCTAAAAAAAAATACAACATCAGTTGTTTAACTTTATCCACTTTTATTAAAAACAAAGACAAAATTTTCAATTTTTCTTCTACCAATGCTTCAAAAAGAAGAAGAACAACTAAAGCACAATTTGAAAGTGTTGATAAAGCAACATATGATTGGCTTTTGGAAGCTAGAGCAGAAGGTATTCCTTTAAGTGGCCATCTTATTTGTGAAAAGGCAAGGTTTTTTGCTGAAAAGTTCAATTTAGCAAATTTTAAGGCTAGCAATAGTTGGCTTAGCACGTTTTCCAAAAGATATAATATTTGCTGCAAACGTATATGTGGGGAAGGAAAAAGTGTGGCATTGGAAGATGTTGAAAAGTGGAAAGAAGAGAAAATCGTTGAAATTTTAGAAGAGTATTTATTAAATAACATATACAACGCTGATGAAACTGCTGTGTTCTATAAAATGATGCCGAACAAAACTTTGACTTTTAAAGGTGATTCATGTGTTGGTGGCAAGCACTCAAAAGAAAGATTGACTATACTGTTTTGTTGCAATTCGACTGGAAAAGACATGATCCCTCCATTAGTAATAGGAAAATATGCAAAACCACGTTGTTTCAAAGGTTTGAAAAGTTTGCCTTGTGATTATGAAAACAACTCAAAGTCGTGGATGACAAACTCGATTTTTTGTCACTGGATAAGTAAATTAAACAATGTAATGAAATTAAAGAAGAGAAAAATTGTTTTATTATTGGACAACTGCACAGCTCATAGAAATATACCACTTTATTCCAATATTCGAATAGAATATTTACAAGCCAATTCTACCGCTTTGATTCAGCCTCTGGATCAAGGCATAATTAGATGTTTCAAAGCCAAGTACAGAGCAAACCTTGTCAGATATTTTCTGTCAAATGAGGAGAAGCCAAACTTCTCACTTAACATTCTTCAAGCTCTGCATTTATCAGTTTCTTCATGGAACGCTGTTGATTCATCAATTGTTGCCAATTGCTTCAAGAAATGTGGATTTGCGCTCGATCAAGTTTTTGATTCAGAATATGATTCTGAAGTTCTATACTCTGAAGAAACATTGCGTACACTTTATTTAGAGAATAGTTTAAATGAAAAAGAAATTGACGAGTTCATTTCAATAGATGAACATGTTATAACTCATCAAAAAAGAAGTGATGATGATATTATAAGGGAAGTGGAATTGGATCAGTCATCCAATGTTTATGGGGAGGAGCAATCTGGAGATGAAGACTCAACTAATCCTGAAGAAGCTGAAAAAAGCAATCTCACTTTAACTGAAGCTAAAGCAATTTCAGCTAAACTTTATCAATATTTGTTGAAAAGAGGAGATTTACCTTCAGAAATTGTTAGGAGTAGTATTTCGATTTGGGAGTTCCTAGAAAATCGGCACTCTAAAGCAGAAAAGCAGAAGAAAATAACGCATTATTTCCATTCACATGCATAAACTTCCATAGCATCATTTTCATAATACAAATAAACGATTTTACCCCATGTACTTTTTCAAATTATTGTAACCTCATTTTAACGAAAAAATAATAAAAGCCTTTGTAATTTCGTTATATAAAGATTTCCTATAACGAAGTCTCAATATAACGAAAAAATATTGGGGTTCGTAGGATTTTGTTATATTGAGGTTCGACGTATATTTTTTTTTAAAAAATTTTTATATACAATTTGAAGATAGTAAATTTCCGCACTTCCCAACAATTTAGAATCATACAGATTTAGCTTTTTTTATATTTTCTTTTTTTATGAATACAATTAAAAAAAAATTCTTTTGCCTAGAAAAAAACCTAGTGGTGGGAGTGTAGGGTTTTGATCCAGATGGTCTGGGTTCGAAAAATTGGTCTTTTAGAACAGTGTTTCCCGAACTTTTTCTACTCAACGCCCCCTTAGAAATCATTATTCAAAGAAACGCCCTCTTAGATGACATCATTTCCAGAAAGCACCCCTTACTTGTAAAATATATTTTGTTTCAGAATAAAAAATGAATAGAGACTTCCATGTGATCCTTAAGTTTGGTGTTTATCCTTCAAATTTAAATGTTCGGTTTGATATTACTAAAATTGATTCCAATACTCTCACATTATCTATGCGCTTTCTTTCATTACTCATAATTTTAAATCTGTGGGAAAAAAAATAAAAATATTTTACTGTCTTCCAAATAGTAAGAAGAGAATTTAAACTTTTTTTTGATATCCAAAATTCATGACTACTGTATTTATGTTTACTTTTCACAGCGTCCCCTAAGAATTTCAAAATGCTCACTTGGGGGCGCTACTGTCCACTTTGAGAGCCACTGATTTAGAATATAAAACTTAATTTGGTAGACTCAGTAATATGATTAGGAAATTTTTAATGCTTATTGACCCACTAAAAATATTCATCTGACCGCATCTTAGATTAAGAACCTGTGATCATCTATACATGAAGTTAAGACCCTCACATTCGGGGGCAGAGTGGCGAAATGGCCGTGGCTAACACTTTGTGTTGCAGGAAATATAAAAAATATATCTGTACATAGAATACACGTCCATTGTTAGAAATGAGAGAAAAATTGCTACCAATTCCGATTGAAATGAAGTTTTGTTGTGTCATCAATAACTTTTGTCATAGTGAAAACAAAAATGCTCTGTTTTTTGATTTGCGGCCAATTTTATACATTTACTTTGAATATTTTTCTAAAATGGAAGCTATTTTCCTCATCTTGAAGGTATACTATGAAAATTTATATAATAATAATCTAACTCATTCATTATCTGCTTCTTGAAAAAGATCTCATTTTCCTTGGATTTGATAGGAGGGCAAAGCTAAAATTTTATGACATTTCTCTTACCTTTTCCAAAATGATACTGTTTTATAGATGATGAATGCCATATGGAACTTTGGCAAATTCGATTGTTACAAATTTAGAAGCTACTGCAACAACGAGGTTGCGGTAAGAAGTTATCCCCGGATTAGAGTGTATTACTTCCACGATTTCTCTTCTCCAATTTCCTACACGTAATAATAATTATGCTTTAACTTTCAACCAAACTCTCTTTTAACTAAAACTTTGCATGCAAGGTTATGCATAGACACTGTATTTCTGAATTGATAAATATATAAATGATATAATAATTTTTGTATCACAAATATAGCTTAAAATGCCAACATATTGGTAAACACTGCATCTTCTTAATAGTATATGTAAGTAGTATGTTTAAAAAATGTGTTATTTTATACTGGTGAGAATTCCCGAAAAAACTTTAAAATCTTTGTACTTACTTATTTTATGCAAAAATTAGCGAAACCCTAAGATTAACTCCTAGACTCTGGAAATATACTCATTTTGAACTTAAAAAAGTGATTCTCTATTTTCCTAAATATTCCTGGCGACAAATTTTGCATACTTGTTCTATCGAAGCCGTTACCTGATTAAACTATTTTAAAACGATTTTCTCAACTTTTAAATACAACTCAAAATACATAAACTTTCATGACAGAGAAACGTTTATGCACATTATACAGTCATGCTTTTTAAAACCGATCCTTAATAATAATTCGATAATTTGGTATTTGATACTAATTTAAAAAAAACGCAAAATTTTATATAAATTATTTTAAAATAATTTAATTTTTATCAAAAATTTCAAAAAAGTAAAATATTTTGTATACTTCACTTCAATAATCCGACATATTGAGGAGATTCCGACACTCATATTTGTTAATACCAATTATTATTATCTATCTTTTCTTAGAAAATAAATGAATAATCCGATTTTTCAGCGATATTTTTTTTAATTTACTTGAAAAAATAAACTTATTTTGGGAGCCGCTTCTTTAAAATTGTTTTTTGTTTAAAAATTTACATATTTTGACAGTTAAAAAAAGCGAGAATATTGTTTAACATTATCAATCATAATTATCCTTACTGGGTGTTAAATAGAGCTTACACTAGTCCTAAGACCCAATTGAGGCTAGGAATGAATTTTTCCATTTTGAATTTTTAAAAGCTTTCTGAATGTTAGAAAAACGAATATAAAATGTGTTATTTCTGTATCTGCGTTTATACTAGAGATTTGCAATAGATAATTTAAATACAATCGATCTCAAAGTGATATTGTATCATTTTTAAAATAATTAATATATTTTTTAGTTAATTAAATAAAATAGTTTGTTGTTGTTGCTTTAAAAATTAAGTTCTGTCAAGACTAAGTCTTAAAATAAAATTAAAAAAAACCCTAATCCTTTTGCGCTTGATTTCTCAACCTTGATCTGACGGACCAATCACAAATTTCTGGTTATTACACATAAATCCATAAATGCTAGGTAAAAATTTGCTAAATTAGAAGATTCTAAAGGATACAGAATTTACTAATTGCGATTAGTATGCTAGAATAATTTGGATGTGCAGTTTTGAATGTTTCCTTTTTATTCAATTGAAAGTGATTCGTTTTTTTCTGAGCAACCCTTGAGGAAATCGTAATTGAAGAAGCAAAAAATTTTTGCACAACTAATGTTAATACTCACATGAATGCTTATTAAGTTTCAATTCTCGTTATGACAAGAAAGAAGTTAATTTTCATGGAGAAGTTGGGAGTAAGGTTGTATTATTTTGGAAATTAAAGACATATTTAAGCTAATTTTTGCCTCTTTCTGGGGATGAATATATTATGGACGAGTGTATTCATTTTAACTTAAACAAATTCGATACAAATTTATCCATAACTAATGTGAACGGATTAATCAATCATGACTGTACCTGATAAATAATATAGCATTGTTTTTATTTGTTTTTGCAGAGATTACAACGACATGTGGCCTAGAACTGTTGTTCATATTTCAGCATGGATTCAACAAACTACTAATTACCGCATAACTTCTGAAACGGACATCACATTCAACCAATTTTCCACATATGTCAATCAATTAAAAAACAAAGCTTCTAGCCCATCAAGTTTTGTCTTCGTTTTTTTCTATTCCGATGCATCCCCACATTGTTACTTCTTTTCCCCCTACTTTTCTCTTCTTCAAAAAGTAATAGCATGTTTATTTTCCGTTTTTCTTTTGATATTAGTTCTTTATTTACCGATATAAATAATAATAATTATGAATAGATCAAGAATTTGGTATTATTCCTACTCCTTTTTCATATTATGGAATGGATTAAGGAGTGTTTATCGTGTAATCTTTGTAACTTAGCCCAAGATAATTTGGTACCAACATTTTTGATGAATCAACTATGTACAAAAAATTAACGATTCTAGTAAGAATGCCAGTTGTAAAATTACCTTCAAAGATTTCTGGGTAAAAAAAATCGTTATTGCGACAATTGCCAGTTGAACATTCTTAACAAATTAAAGATCTAATTAACTAACTCAAGAATAAGTAATAAAAATAACTCACTAACTTACCTAACTTGATATTTAGCAAATGATTGAATTAGCTAGGCTTTTTATTAACATAATCTTGAAAAAGTTTGTTTTTTTAAAGTTGTGCTTTTTTAAACTTTTATGCTACTTTTCATTTTTAAAATTTTTTTATATACGGAATGATGATCATTAATAGTTTTGGCTGTAAACCTAAGTGTTCAGTTGACGAAAACAATCAGTTTTAAACTAAAGCACTAACGATATTTCTTACTAGAAGTTTTCTCAATGCTAATTTCCTCCATCGTAAATCTTTAACCTCATCACTGGGAATTTTCTCAACACAGTATAAAAACTTTAAAAAGAATTTATACTTGAAACAACTGTCTGTTAATCTCATTAACCCATTTACGGCAAATGTTCCTATTTTGGAACATAAGTAATTTCATCTTCGTCTGCTTTTTTCAATGACTTTGAATATAAATCGTCTGCTTTGCTTGACCTTAAATGGGTTAATGCAGTCTAAACAAACTTTCCTTTATTATCCTAGACTTTTGGCTTCATTTTGCAATTTTCCCTTTAAAACACGCAGTTTTTATTTTTAGAAAGTTTCTTCATCAATTTCGTCTTCTTCAAACGTCTCATTTTTCAGACTCGATTGCTCAAAATTTGCCAATGAATGCGATACACTTGGCCTAATACAATTTCCCCGTTTAAAATCTTATTCTGGAGTGGTATTGCTTTAATATTTAACTCGCATCATCATTATTTCATTGAATTTCTCAAAAGCCATTTGAAGTAGTTTTGTGAAATTTCTTTATACTTTCTACTTATTAAACTTAGAAAACCCAAAATGGTCAATTGGCGCTCTAATTGGTAAAGCAATATATCAAATAGAAGTCTCATCTATGATTATTTTATTTTCAAATTTCTGCAATGTGAGAAAAATATTGAACTCTTCAATCCTATTTTTGAAAATGAAAAAAATATTGAATTTTATTTGTACAAAATTATTCATTAATGATCGTCTGTCGATTCACCCAAAGTTTGTTTAATTTGAACAATTTTTTTCAAAGCTGTAAGTAAAAAAGGGTGCATTGCAAAGTGATTTTTTTTTCATTTTGACCTTTCAACGTCACACAATTTTTCACCCAAGGATATGAGAAAAAATTGTCGGTTTCCATAAAAAGTAGAATATTTTTTAAATAATGAAGGTATATTCAAACAAACTATATTAATGAGATTAAAAATGAGGCTCAAATTCATTGGTACTTCTTCATTTCGAATTCAACTTTTAATAGATAATTCTATTTAAATAAATATTTGCCATATTAATTATTATCAAACTTCCTGGAACTTTTTGTGTTACTCCTCTAGTAAATGTGTGTAATTGTACGGACAAAAATTATTATTGCGGGATCCTTTATCGATTTTTTAGATTTAAGAGAAAAAATTTCTTTTTATTTTCAAATTTCAAAATCCATTTCATTCAAATCGTTACATCTTAATAACTTTCAACTTTTTATAAAAGATTTAACGAATTATATTATTCGATTTAGAAAAACTACACTAAAGTATTTGAATTGAGTGATTATTTTGATCTTGAAAAAGAAGTACTCGATTTTATAGAGATGAAAGACAACCTCAAAAACTCAACAAATGAATCAAACAGTCAGCAAAAGGTATCATTATTCCTTAAAGACACATCAAACATTTTATACTCTCTTTTTAGAAGAATGAAAAAGTTGAGTTGTGAGAAATTTTTTACTCCAAAAAAACATTCCATTCAAATTTAATGCACTCTTTGTTACAATTTTTTATTGTTTTTATCAAATATGGTTTTAAGTTTTATTTTTTTTATATCTATTTTTAAAAAATGAAAATTTTTACAATATAGCTTCATTATTGTTTTCTTAATGCTTCTATTGAACAAGATTTTCCAACAAGTTTGCATTTTTACTATTCATTATTAAATTATTTTTTTATATTTTGAAGAAAAAAAATCAAAATTTAAACAAATTTAATTTTTATTTGATTAAATAAATTGGTATTAGTTTTAAATTTTTAGATTTAAATAAAAACGTTAGATTTAAATTGTATATAAAAATATACAATTTAAAATGTATATTTTAAAAATTCAAAAAAATATAATTTTTTTTTCATATGAATTCAACATTTAAAACCTGTATGCCTCATTTAACTCAATTAATTAGTTAACGCTTTATGTTAATTTGTGATATGTTGATTCAAAAAATGAACTTAAGCTCACCTCTTACAATCTTAATATTAGTTGCTTCATGATTGTCCATCTTTTCTTTGTTTAGATCTTAAAATATTGAAGATTCATTTACCAAGTATGTAAAAAAGGAGTGCTCTTTATTATTTAGTTTTGTTTACTTTAATAATAATTAAACATTTTAAAATTCAATTAAAAAAAGCAAGAGAAAATTTGAATTTAAAATTGAAAAGTAAAGACAAAAATCTTGGTGTGTTAACTGAAATCACTGCAAAATAGGTTGTTTTAAACGATTTTTACCAAATATCTGACAGCATAGCGTTGCGAGAAAACTTGGAAATAAGTTTTCAAAAAAATACCGACAACATTTTAAAATGTTGTTTTCGGATTCCAATGCGCTAGTTCTACTCTCCACTCAATAGCTGATAAAACTCTATTCAAATTTTTTTTAGTAGTATTTAAATTTTAAGAAAGTACCTCACACTTTTTCTCCTTGGTTGAAAATTAGAACATTCAAACATAATGTAGACATTTTTTATAACTTGTTGGCTCAATTTTCAACTCACTACTAACTATGCTAATAAATGAATTAAACTATAATGTTAACATTACAAAAGTCTACATAAAGCTTCAAATTACAAGAGCTAACAAATTATATAAAAAAAATTATGCATTATTAAAAAATTCCCACTTCAATGATACAGACAATTCTTCTCAGTAATCTTGCTTATTGAAAGTTCCGTATCTCATCCAGATGCTGATAAAATCATTTCCATCAACAAAATTAAGTAAAAACAAAATCTTTAAGTTTTACTTGGCAATCACGTTTTTTGAAGATGAGATAGAAATTACTAATTTTTTTTTCGATTAATTTTGCTAAAATATTTTTTACTCCAAAAAACATTTCATTCAAATTTAATACACTTTTTTTTTTACAATTTTCAAATTTTTTATCATTTGCAGAAAAAGTGAAATTTTTTTAAGGGATTATTCATAAAAATTTTTAACTTTTCATTTGTAGCAGAAACTGTTATACCAACTCAAAATTGTTAAAATGATAATAAAAAAAGATATATCATATAAACGATCAATGTAATATTTGTTTTTGGAAGAAAAATAGGTGATGTTAGAGTTATTATTTGCGCTTTTAAGATAAATGCATGCTTTCTTTGTTTAACCCGTTATCGATCAGAATAATCAGACGATATCTAGTATAAAGCAGAAGATTTGTATTAAAAAGCATTAAAAAACGCAGACGATTCACATTTTTGTAAAGTCGACATATGTCGACTGTGGTCGATAACCGCTTTAAAGCTACTTTTATTACCTAATTTGATGAAGAATTAAATCAAAGCCGATGTCAAGTTTTACAAGCACTTAAAATTATATAGAACAGTAGTTCAAGTTTTAAGAACATATTTTTCTTTATTTCTCTATATTAAAATGAGTTTTTTAACTTGGATTTCTTATATTTTCCATGGCAAACTTGGTAGGAAATTGTTCTGAACTAGAACCCTAGGTTTTTAAAAAACACTTTTCGATATTTTGTTGGCCTATCTATTTTATTATTTCCAGGATATATCACTTATTAATCTCATAAAATGTAGGACCTTTATTAAAACCATACATAACATGCATAGGCTTTGTGTAACCTGAAGGAAAACTCTCAGACAATTCTTTGTGAGAATATTTTAAGAGAGATTAACCCGTTAACAACCAGAATAATCAGACGATATCTAGTATATAACAGAAGATTTGTATTAAAAAGCATTAATAAACGCAGACGATTCACATTTTTATAAAGTCGACCGTGGTCGATAACCGGTTAATCATCCTCAACCCATTTTTCCCAAAAAAAAAAGAAGAATAGATTAAGCGATTAGACACAAAAGTACCTTAAAATCAATAAATTGTTTGGGTCAGTTTTAACCCATTAAGTACCATAGAAATCAGACGATATCTAAAAAAACGCAGACGATTTATATTCAAAGTCATTGAAAAAAGCAGACGAATATGAAATTACTTATGTTCCCAAATGGGAGCATTAGGACTTAATGGGTTAAACTACTGATGAGAAAGAAATGGGCTTGTCATTATGTCAATCTCATTAATTACATTATAAATTTTCCTTTGTTCAAAGCGCGTGCAGAAATTAAAGTAACAATCTTGATATTTTTGCATCATTTCGTCAACCAAATTTGACATATAAAACTTCTTAGTGTAAAACAGGGTTACCATTCCTTGGTTTTTAAACCAAGATCTTGGTTTCTAGGTTTCTTACCTTCTAATTTTGGGTTTTTTAATATTTACTACCAGTTTTTAACCTTCAAATTCTTTACTTTCTTCGTGGGTAAAATATGGTGCATAGATTCCGTATTTCCACTAAATCTAAATCAATTTGTACGAAACTTTAAACTTCAAACAATAATGAATTCAAGAGACTCGAACTGGAGAACTTATAGTCTAGAATCTAAGCTTTACTTAGGTAAACTAAATCTTTTGTTAATGTTCAAAGTTTTCTCTTATTTTTTTTTAAATAAAATCTTTAAAAATAATGGATCAAAATTTAAAAATACCAGAATATTGATATAGATTACGTCAAAGTACAGATGGTTTAATAAAGTGTTCCAGCTATTTAAATTAATCTAAATTCATGAAAATACTAACTCATTCGTTGAACGATATTTTTCTCAAATCAACATTACGTGTTCTAGCAAATCAACACAAATGAAAAATAATGCTTCATGTGTTACTTGGAAACTAAAAAAAGGACTACTGTAGGATTTAGAAGACTGAACAAAGCATAAATATATTGGAAAAGATCGTTAATCTTGATATTTTTAGTAAATGAAATAACCTAATTTCCTTATTTTTAAATATATTTCATTAATCTTGGGTTTTCTTTACCAAGGCTAGGTTTATTTAAAATCTAATCTTGAGTTTTTCTAAAATTCATATTGGCAGCAGCACAGGTGTAAAAAGCAGTGAGATCTCGCTACCCAGTGAACAATATGTTTTTCTGAAACAAACCACATTAACCCGTTAACGCCCAATGTCGACTTTACAAAAATAAAATCGTCTGCGTTTATCAAAGCTCTTTAATACAAATCTTCTGCTTTACATTAGATATCGTCTGATTATTCTGGTCGTTAACGGGTTAAAAAGTTTATGTTTTATCCCGAAACTAGTTTAGCAATTTTAGTGATAGTAAAATTGAATATCAAGTGAGTTAGAAAAGTTCGGTAGTGATAACCTCTTTGTCCCTTTTTTATAATTACCTTATTTACAGACATTTTCATATTCCTAGCGAATATTTCTACTTGATTTAAGCCTTTCGTGGACAGTGTATCACATATGATACATAAACAATTTTACCCTCGTCTGCTTTTTCAAATAGTTTTATATATGAATCTTCTTCTTTTTAATAAATATCGTCTGATTTTTCTTGTCACGAAAGGGATATTTATATTTTGATTGAATGCGTGCAAAACATACTTTGGAAAACTTTATTAAAGGAGATAAATATTTGAAAAACGAGTTAAATAATACACAGCTATATAAATGATAAATATTCTTTCTTTCATGGAGAACTTGGGAGCCAGCTTTGACTAAACTGTGTTTGATTGTTTAGGAATTGGGAGGAAGGACTCGTTGCGATTGTTGCCAGAGACACATATGGAAGACTATCTACTGAGGCAGCTTTAATTAAAAAACATATATGCTATTTCAAAAATACACCAATTATATAGTAAGGCATGATCCGGCTACATTTTTGATAGTTATGTGCAAATTTAGTACTTCCATTTAATTCTAATTGAAGAATAGATAGACTAGTCGCATATCTTGAGCAAAAATTTTCTACCCAGACAATGCAAAAAGATAAGATAAGTAGCGAAGCGTCCCAAAAATAATTTTCAACCGACAAAGCTTTGAAAGAATAAATTTGTCTTCAATTAGTGCTTTCTTCTTTCATGGTTATTCTGATTGCGTCATCAAATGGGCATTTACGCGTGTATTGTAACTTTTTCTAATTGTGAATATATACTTTATTTTTAATTAGTACAACTGAAAACGCATTATGATTTAAAATAGAAGAAAATTATGACTTCAATTAGCAATTTGTTTTAGTCGTTGCCAATTAGTATTATTATTGTTATTTGACTAATAACAGATATATAATTCGTGTTAATGTTTAATTTTATTTATTCTTTTCCAATTATGCTTTATCAGTGTAATAGTCATTCACGTGGAAATGCTTTGAAAAGTGCTTGTTTTCTGTGTCGAACAAAACTTTAACTTCTCTCTCTCTAGCTTCAATAGCCGCGATAACACAATATTCGTTGAGCGAACTTTGAAAGAGGTAGCTAGCATTTTGAGTGAATTTGCACCAATCAAGTATATCATGATTGTCCCCGCATTTGGTATTGCTATTAGACGCTTTTTGAAGCGTGGGCGAATCTCCCTCAATACGACGAAAATGGAAAAAAAAATTTCTAATCACAAATCTCTGATTGGGTGATGAAGCCTTTTTATTGTAAAATGAAATCTGCTAAAATACATTTTCATAAAGAATTTATTGAACATAAATGGAATGAAAAATACAAATTAAAGCTTAAAATTTCTCAATTTTATTACTTCATAGTGGGGGGGGGTTAATTTTTAAAATACAGTCAAACCTGTATTAAACGACCATTCAAGGTAAGACCTAATTTTGGTCGCATTAGACAGGTGGTCGTTAAAAACAGTGAAAATATTTCAAAATATTGACTTCAATAAATTGTAAACCAAAATGTCGTAGAAGATTGAATCACAATTATAAAAGTTAAAATTAATTTATTTAAACTTTAAAATAATCAGTTATCCTTTTTTGTTGTAAGGTTTTTGCTGACATTTTGTCAACCTCAGAACTTGTTTTCACCATTTATTCCAGAGCTTTTCCTAAGCCATGATGAAGAGCAAACTTTTTTAGTTTATCGGCAATTTCTATTGCTTCTTTTAAAGAGTATGTGCCACTTTCTTCTGCTTCTTCATCACTTTCCAAAGAACCTCTTCTTTTCTCTTTCGATCTCTTTCAATGCTTCTTTTCCGGGTAAGTCAAAGACGCTATTCTTAACATCGCATGTGTACAAGTCTTTATCAATATTTGCAACAGCTTCATACTCAGCCCCGAAAACATCTCTACTTAAATTTTTAACTGCAGTAGGTATTTCTTCTTCAATCTCAGGTTTCCACACAGAAATGTTTTCTTTGCGAAATCCGGCCTTTATGAAGCATTTCTTGATTGTGCTTTCTTCAACTTCTTCCCATGCTGCAATACACAATAAAAATACATCCAATATTTGTGTTGATTTTAAGGACTGACTTGCATTAATACATCTTGATTCATCTCTGTCCATTTGTCTGACTATATGGAAAAGCTATAGAAAAATTAGCGAATTAAAAAAACATTTACTTGTCGTTTTCTAAACTTCAACTTCATTGCTTCAATTATCCCTTGAATTTTAACTTTACTGAGCTTAAGATTGGGATGACAAGGGGCATTATCAATGAATAGAAGGACGTTCCTTTTTCCAACTTTCATTTTCCTATAAATATTTTGTAGCGAGTCTTCAAAAATCTCATCAGTCATCCAAGCTTTTCTATTAACCCATTTAAGACCAAGCAAAGCAGACGATATCTAAAAAAAGCAGACGATTTATATTCAAAGTCATTGAAAAAAGCAGACGAAGATGAAATTACTTATGTTACTAAATAGGAACATTGGGCGTAAATGGGTTAAACTAGTACTCCACTGTTAAAGAGCTCAACTTCACTTTTGAAAAACATCAAGGAAACTTTGATTTTTGCAAACACTAAAGGTTTTATTTTTTCTCCAGTTATACTGGCACAACGTGCTATTGTTATTCTTCCCTTTAATCGTTTTCCACATGGACATCCTTCACATAAAAACTATCACAAATTTTACAAATCAACAATTCGAAACTTTTTCACCTTTCAAATAAAAGTTTTTTTTGTTGTGTCTTTGAAAAAAAGCCCAGTTTTGTCTAAATTAAAAATGTATTTCTACTTATAGCATTCACAAATTTTCTCAAGTTTCAATTTCCATTCTTCAACGGTTGATTGGCAAATATATGCTCTTTTGCCTGTCATGTTACCAAAAACAATCTTGTTTCTACGAATAAAGCTCCCCAGCCAACCATTTGAAGCTTTAAAATTCGATTTTCCAAGTTCTTCAGCAAAGCTTTAGTTTTGAGAATTGGTCCACTGACTGGAAGGCCTCTAGCCAAAGCGTCAATAAACCCCCTGTATGTTAGAGTGTTTATCTCTTCATTACCTGTGAGATAGTTTTTTCTTTTGAATTTGGATTTGAGTTTTACCTACACCCATCTCAGTAGCTATTTTATATACTGCTCTGCCACTAATAAAATAAAAGTTTAATTACATCGTACTTTTGTTGAAGAGCAAGTGATGTTCTTTTTTCGACATATTACCTACTATGTAAACATGATCTAACAATTATATTGAAATTTGTAACCAATAAACTTACGTAAAAAACAACAAGAACAAAAGATATGAAAAATGGCTGATGTAAGTCTGTGTCGCTAAATACAGGGTGAAAACAGTTCAATTTTCATCGGGAGGAAAAACTATGGCGGCCCAACAATGGGTCGCTTAATACAGGGGGTCGCTAAGGTTTACTAAGAATTTTATTTCATACTCTTGTAATGAGATGAACACTACACATCATTGGAATGATTTATTACAATGTTTATCAATATCATGTGTATAGAACAATTATACTAGCCATGCTGTGAGAGTTACACTTTTTATTTTTTGAGCAGTCGCTATTAGTGTATGTACAGTACAGTGCTGTAAGCTCTGTGCTGGTATGAAAAAATGATAATGAGAGAAATTATAAGAACAATCGTTCATTACAACAGTGCAAACAAATAAAAACATTTGTGAAAAAATAAGTTATAATATTCAACAAAAAATAGTCGCTTAAATCAGTACTTAGAGATAAATTTCATTCAAAAACATGGTCGTAGGTCGCGTTAGACAGTGTGTCGTTAAATACAGGATGAAAACAGTCAAATTTTCATTGGGAGGAAAAAAAAAGGTCGTTATGGGCAGGGAGTCGTTTAATACAGGGGGTCGCTAAGGCAGGTTTGACTGTATATGGACAGGTTGGGAAACTCTGAAGTACATTAAGGGGTAAGCATGCTCAATTTGTGTGTAAGAAGAGCGAATATGGATATTTGGAAAATGTCTTGCGCGAGTTATGGACGCAACTTGTGATGGGAAAAATTGTGGAGAGTGGATAGTAAAATAATAGAGACGAAGTTACTTGCAAATTGCTTGAAGCCAGGCAAGACTTTGTTACCCTCAACACTTTCTCTTTGGGAGTAGGGTGTTGGGAATACTTTTTCTATGTACGTTAGATTGGAAGGAAGTGGAGCATAAGGAGAGGTGATTAAGTCTTGGTGAAAGTCGCTTCCATTTTTAGATTCCCTGAATGGAGGCAGAACTTGTAGGGGCTGCAGTATTGCTAGAGTTGGAAAGTTTGCCAACGCTTCACAATTAACGTATTCAGCTGCACTTGGCTCGTCTGAATGGGGACAGATGAAAAATATTTAGGAAGACACAAATCCAAAAGATTTTAAGTCATTTGATCACAGGGGATTTTAAAAAGACACAGAAACAATTTTACCCCATTTTATACCATAAAAAGCGGACGACATTAACCCGTTATCGACCAGAATAATCAGACGATATCTAATGTAAAGCAGAAGAGTTGTATTAAAAAACACTAATAAACGCAGACGATTTTATTTTTGTAAAGTTGACTGTGGTCGATAACCGGTTGATTAATTTTATATAAAACTACCTCATACATGAATATATAGAATAAATACACTCCAGGTGTGTGCAGTATCTTTTAATGCTCACCTTATTCCATGGTCCAACTTAGAGCCAATCTTCTTTGAAAATGGAAAGACAAATGGGTACAACCTACATTCTAATTCATAGTTACATCACTCTAAATCTCATATCACATCACACATATATACAACAGATACTTTCATATATTCTCATCCTAATAATGTATACATCTCTCCTGGTCCAATCAAAGCGGCTTGATCCCTAATGGTATGGTGATTACGAGGGACATCTCAGTAAAAAACAACAGAAATGTTTCTTTGCAAGCAAAATTCAATAAAATTAAAAGTAGAGTATGGAAACAAGGGTAAATCAAAACAAAAATGAAATCATCATTTTCTGAAACTTTTTTTCATCATTTTCTGAATTTAAATTGGGCAAATTTAAAAACGGAAAACATTAGGCTTCTACAACAAGGTAAATCGATCTACGACACCCTAAACTCACTAGCATTGGGATTAGCGGCTAGAGTAAACGGCAATATTTTAGAACAATTAAGAGGTTTTCATTTGAAGAAAATGTGAGGTGATTCAGTTCTGACACTTGGTTTTTTATCTGGAACTCTATGGACTTTAAACGTGATTTGTGGGATAAGCTATGATACCGTATTTGTTTTTAGTGTTGGCGTATTCACTTTCATGAGTTGAATCGAGACTGTTGTTGCTTGGGTGTGGAGTGGAGATGTTTGAGTAGATTGGGAAAGGATTAACGAGTAAGGCGGAGGAAATTTGGGTGGAGATGTATTGTGTCGGAATCAAAACATTCATGCGCACTTCGTGTTGTCTTTCCGGCGGACATCTTTCTTCACCCTTGGCTGCGTTTCCGTAGGAATTTTCGTCAGTGCTTGTGCTTGTGGGTATGGCGACTAGAGAACCTAAAAAAATTACGAAACTTTAGTCTTGGAATCCGTATTCCCATGATTCCCACATGGAATGAATGAAACTTCTCTCAAGACGTTTGCATGCGAATTTAGAGTGCTCTGAATATTCCGGCTCTGAAAATTCCCTACAAAAAATCTACCGACAAATAATGATAAAAAAGTGAAGATAAAATATCCAAATATGATATTTCTGTTTTGAAAAGATATAAACAGGGAAGTCGGATTCTTGGGTCCAACACAAAAACCATTAAAATTTTCATATGAGCCCATATTTTGGATAAATGTGGGTCTAATCTCTTTAATGTGGATTAAAAATTAATACTGTGGATCTATTCTCTCTGTCTATGTATTTTTGTATAAATAATGTTTCTGAATGTAGGACTTTATTATCCTCACAACGTATTTCTTAAGTTTTAACTAGAATATTTAAAAAAACTGCAATCTTTTTCAAGGCATCACAATCTTTGAAAGTTGAACTATCAAAAGTTCTTCTTTTGAAACAGACCGAATTTTAGATTTTTTTTGCGCTGACTGTATTGCATCCAAGGAAGGAATATTCTTCCAAAATTGTACAGATGATAAGAACAACAAAAATGGCAATCAAACCATAAGGCAAATCGTTCTAAATGCTTTAAAACTATTCCATCAACTGAAGCAAAATAAGGTTTTACTGAAAAGTTCAAGGATTGAAAGAAGAAAACAAAACTTTTCAAATACGTATTAGGAGAAATGATGCTCTCAGGGCAATTAACTTTAAAATTACCTCGTTCAATATAAGTGAGTTTTTAAAAAAGATTTAAAATAGTCCTAGTTTAAACCTAGCAGGAATTAATTTTTTGACGCATGCTAGATTTAACAAAGATAAAAGGAATAATGCATGTCCAGAAAATATACCAAGCCGAAACTTATGATCTGTTCTCATATTCTTGCGTGGAAGTTCTCATTTCGTTAGTCAGGTAAACTAAAATGTTCAATTTAAGTGCAAAAAGTGTTTCCCACCAAAAATATCAGGTTGGCCTTTCCATGAATTTACTGTATAGAACTTTAATTTCGCTATAACAAAATTTCAGTAAGTTTCTCTTTTAGATTTTCTAAAAAAATCTTTTTTTTCTTGTTAGATTTTTTTTGTTCAAAAACAAATTTACGCGAATAAAATTTAAAAATTGTAAAGTAAGAAATTTTCCCGAACTTAAATTCCGCAAACTTAGTTTTCAGAGTTTCAAGTTTTTTATATGAATGTTAATCAAAGTTTTTATGACATTTAAAATCTTTCGTATAAAAAAAATCGTTTTTTTTACTTGATGAGCATTTAATATCGGAATTACAGTGATTTTAAACTATAAAACTTTTTTTTCTGTAATTCTTTTACATTTTGTTGCACCCCTGAAGTTATAGCAGCATACCTGCAAAAAAAGTAAAATTGAAGCTGGGATATCAAATCTATATATGAAAAAAGTTAAAAGTATTTATTTAATCATGACTCAATGAATTTAGAATTCATCTTTCAAGAAAAACTTGATAAACACCCAATCTGAAAGGGTTTTATCAAGAAGTTCATTTCTTATTCTCGATTTGAGATACCTCCTCCGTGGAGGTACTCTTTATGAAGGCGTTGCCTTTATTCTTTCTATTGCCATATAAATCTATTCTAAATTCTCTAGGCTTTTCTTTACACATTCTAAATTCTTGTTCAAATAAGGTAAAGGTAGAATTTTAATGTATTGAAAGATAATCACCTTCATTATAATTTTGTTAAATTTCTAAGTAATTTTGAATTATAGCTCAAATAAAGAGTTTAAAACTTTCTTAATTTATTGCTTAATAAAAAGTTTATTAACTTTTAATGGTTTGCCTACATTTAGTCTGTAGATTGGATACACATTTTTTTGTAAATATATTTACTTTTCTCTCGCTACAACATTCTAAAATTACTTCAAGCTCTTCCTTAAAATTCTCTGCAGATTCGGTTTTACAATAAAAAAGGTTTATCACCAATTCTTTTCGGCTCAAACAAATCCATTATGAACAATAAATGATCTTTCCGATTTATGTTAGAAAAAAATTGACTTTGATTGGAATTCTGACTAGATTAAATTTGTATGTAAAAAGTAAGTTTTTAAAAAAATATTTGAATTTTATACAATGTTGAAATGTTTGCTAAACAATTGCCCCTTCCCCCCTAAATTCCATTTTTGTAGCAGAAGTGTTCATTTTGCTGATTATTGAGAAACCGTGTATTCTTCCATTTTAAATTATAATACTCATACTAAAGCTAAGAAATTCATAGAATATTCTATTCACTTTATTTTTGGAGGACACTACTGGAAAATTCAATTTAACCCATTAAGTACCATAGAAATCAGACGATATTTAAAAAAAAACGCAGACGATTTATATTCAAAGTCATTGAAAAAAGCAGACGAAGATGAAATTACTTATGTTCCCAAATGGGAACATTGGGACTTAAAGACGAGAGAGGGCCACAAGCGGGTGTCCCCATGCGGCAACATGATAGTTGCGCCACTGGCTCAACTTTTTTAGTAAAGCCTTACCATTTGGAAGTCCGAAAATGTGTTCGGGATGAAGAATGTTTGACGAGATCCACTTTGCTTCGACTGGATTGGATTGACTCACAAAGACTGCATGATGTTGGCCACGGTCTTCACTTCTCACGACTTCTTCACCCGACTCCTTTTCCCCCTTTTTGTGCTTCACTCCATTTTGCATCAAGTGTTCTTTATTTTTGATTTCCGACTCCAAATGATCTGGAAGGTCATTCATTGTTTCTTTCATATCGGCTGTCAATATTTTAAAACCGTTTAAGGACGATGGACTTATAAAATTTAAATGATAACCTTCCTATAAATCTTACTCAATCTCTTCACTGCATAATGTATGATATGAACATTTATAAGTATATGTCAAACGTAAACTGAAAAAGAGGAAATTAAAGCAAAAACCCCATAATGCCAACTTAGATCTACAGTATTGATTATATATAGATATTTAGCTACATATACATACTGTTTTTAAATCGAACAGTTGATCAAATTTGCATACTAATTAACACGATCATTCTCCACCAAATCTGTACCTGGTTTCAATCTTCACTTTTTTCATGTGCTTTCTTTCTTTTCTTTATCCCCTAGATAAGGGATGCTCAAACTTTTTGGCTATATTGGGTCAAAAAATGTTTTTTTTCTATTACACTATATAACAAAAAAATTTTCAATCTATTTTTGCCACTTTCTTGAGTAAATTGAGTTCACTGAATACTAGTTGTTTTTTTGTAAGATCGATATTTTTTTCATTTTTGATTAATTCAATTTTTAAGCAAGCTTTCTATTTCCATCTTTTAAGATTATAAAATTTTTTTAATTGTTTCAGTAATTATATTTAAAATCGGTGAGAGACGCTATTAGCTATAAACTGATTATTTTTGTGTGGAATATACAAAGCAAGCAAAATTCATTTTAAGTGCTAAAAATATTGAATCGAATATGAAGGATATTTTTATTTGTAAATCAGAGACCAAAATAAGAAGTCGGTTGCTCGCATAATCTGTGGTTCTTGTAAGCCACCTCTACAAGGATAATTAACCACAAAATGAAGATTAATCGGCGATGGGTTAGCAATTTCAGTATGTTCAGCATAGAAGTCTACATCTGATAATGATATTTCGGATCATGATAATCTCTGGAACAGATAAAAAGATGCAAGCTTACAACAAAAGTTTCATTTTCCAGTCTAAAAAGAACTTAATGACCTAGTGAATGATGTTAAACTTACTAAAACAGGATTTGAGTTGTTTGCATCAAAGTGAAAAAATAGATTTTCTTGGCCACAAGTGTAAACAGTTTCAAGTACCCTGCATGTCAGAAAAGATTTCCACTTTACAGACTTTTTAAGTCTGCGCAAAGATAAAAGGTTTATTAAAAGAATTAGTCTTAAAGCATCTGCCTCATTAATGTTGTCGTTCATTGATTCTTCTATAAAAAGCCTCAAGAGTGTTTGTTTTGGTTCACATCAACATATCCATCTATTCCTGTTGGTTACTATGATAAACTTAAAGAAGACTACAATTTTTCTGTAAAAAATCATACATACTACGTATAGATTAAACATATGCGCTAACTTCAAGATGTTCAGAATCCTAACAGCGTTACAAGGTATAGTAGATATATTAAGAACGGTATTTATAGTAAAAAGTGAACAGCGAGAAAAGTAATCTTTTCAGGCTGGTGTTCCAAATATGCAAAGTACGGCTCTCTTGTCCCTAGCAAAAAATCTTCTCTTCCTCCTCGTCACGTCACATGGAGCATCACCGCATATTAACAATTTATGCAGAAGCAGTTTGAAGTTTTCCCAAACTGTCAAGCAAAAGTAGCTGTTCGTGTGCTTTGTTAAAATTGTTGTTCAATTTAGAAAAAATTTTTATCTCGCGATTAATTTATTTCAAGATTCGCCCTTGAGACTCAGGATTTTTATTTTGTAATTTTTTTTTATAAATATTTAAGACATACAAAAAGTAAGTTGAATTTTTAAATAATAAAAAAGCACTATAATTTATAACATTTATATTTATAATAAATAACCATATGTTACATTCGCTATTGCCTATTTGTAATAGGCCGCAAAATTGTATAATATAATAAACTAATTTTCTATTTTTAAGATAAATAGAATTAATTTTAAGCAAAAAACTAAATTACTAAAAACATATCTAGGAATGACAATTATTATCAAGCCATAAAATCGAGCGTAGTTTATTTAAAAAGCAGATAGAAATCATTCAAATAAACGGATTATGCTTAATTTTATCAAAATCTCGTTTTCAAAAAAGGTTTTAATCTCGTTTTCATTTCAAAAATGAGTTTATTTTAAAGATGTATTGTTTAGTAGAGATTTATTTTAAAAACTTTTGTGAAGTAAACCTGTGTTAAATTTAAAAAACAAAAGATACAAAAATACAATATTATAATGTGTCTAAAATACAATGTTAACTTTTAACTGAGACTTTTGTAACTGCATACTCTTTAATATTTCATCTATATCAGCATCGATGTGTGGATTTTGTATACGTAAAATTGATTTTGTTTTGAAACAAGTTGGTCTATATATATTTTTAATATATAAATGATCCAATTTACATATTAAACAATTATTAAAAAAATCATAATCATGATTTAATGAAAAAAGAAACATAAATAACCTTGGCTTTTATGGAAAAAAGCAAGATTCAAATTGTTGATGTTTTGCTTGTCACCTTATTGACATATATATGTAGGGGGCGTGAGTAGGGTTGGTTAGATGCTGGATTCGATAACTCAAGGTCTTGGCTTCGATCCCGCATCAAGCCTACTTTCCTCATAGTTCGATACAAGCGGCGCAATTGTGCCTTCTCGATGAAAATACCATATGGTCCCTTACCTTTATTGAGGAAAAAAGAAAGGACGTGGAAGTAGGCAGGTGGTATATAATTTTTAATTATTATAAATAGGGTTTTTAAAAAATAACAAAATATATTTCCACATTGCTTAGAATGGTGGATGAAGAAGTGGACCACTGTGCTCCGCGGCCGCACGTTGAGAATGATTGCTCTAGAATTCAACGGTTCTCAAACTGGGGTTCGCGAACCACGAAGGGGGGGGGGGGGGGTAACAACGTGATTTCAAGACGTACTTGATGGTTGAAACCAAAATTTTTGGAAACACTTTATTTTCTACTATATTGCCTATAAGTAATAATATACTAGATAAATGAAATTCAAACTAAAAATAAGTTTCAAAAGAGTTAAAAGCGAAGGTTGATTTTTGAGGGCATAGTGATTAAATCTATGTGATTTCTTTGAAAAGGCAAATTCCCATATAAAATGCTAAGTATAAGTCAGATTTTATTATCATGCCAATGTAACAAAATATTTCTTTCTGAATACAAATGCCTCTGTTTGAGACATATGGCATAAATATCAAAAAAAAACATTTGTATCGAGACATATGTTCTTCACATTTGAAAGTTTTCAACGTTTACATTTTATTTTTCTATAATACCTTAAGTATAGCTTTATTTGAAAAGAGTTTTACATGAAAATGTCTAAGTGAAACAGATTATTATTATTATTAGTCTTGATACAAGAAAGAGGATAGTCTTCCTTCTAAGTAAAGATCTGAATATCTTGCTAGAAGATAAGAAATAATTACAATAGTTTAAGAATCAGTCTTATACCATCCGCCCATCAATGCGATCTGTTCATTGATTCTTTTATAATAAGTCTCAAGACTGATGTTTTGGATCAGTGAAAAATTATTCTGTTACCGATTACTAGGGCTTCGCATATTTCGATTTATAAACATGGGGCACATATCCAAAAAAAGTTTGGGAACGATTGCTCTAGCTAGATTATTACAGTGAAACAACGGCTAGCAATCAATCCCTGCACTCACCCATAATATTGCATTTATTTTGCATGCGTTCTTATATTATATTTTACAATTCTTTTTTTCGATGTATTCACATGTGGTTTGTCAACTATCTAAATCTCAAAGTCTATGAGTCCGCATTTGTGTGTGCTTGTGCCTGTATGTGTGTGAGCCAGTGTCGCTAAATATGCGAGTTTCATATCTCTCAAAATGCGATGATCATTTTTTCAAACAATCTACAATTTTTTAAAATTGCACCTATCAAAAATTAAATATTTGAAAGAGTTTGAATTATCGGATTTTTCATCATCCTTATTGGATCCTAGGGAAGATAACAATTGTCACGTTCAGGAATGGAAGCCAAACCAACTGGACCGATATCAAAAGCAGAAAAGAAAGCTGGAAGGCATACTGGAAGAGGAGGTAGGACTATGATCGCTGTGCAAGCCTGCGAAGGATAAACCCAGAATACCATTTATGCTGTAAGTTCCGTTGCTGTTAAGATTTTTCAAGGCGTAGTTTCTCTCGTTCAAACTCTTCTTCTGGTGATTCTTCTTTGTCGAATTCAAGAGTCTGTTTTGCGAGATGGGACTTTCCTTTAGAGCGTAAATCTCGTTTTTTTGCCCATCAGAGTTTGACATCTCCGAATCCAAAGAACACCCGTTTTCTTGTCGTTGACGTCTAATCTTTTCTGAAGCTTTGTTTCTAACAATCCTGAATAGGGAAATTAAATAAGGCTTCAAATTAGGTAATAAATTTAGAGATCTTGAATAGAGTTATCGATCAGCAGTGCTACCTAGACACATGTTATTTTAGTAGCCAACCCAGAATAATCCAACAAAACTATACTTTTTAGATTTTATTAAAAAAAGTTTTTAACGTAAAAATTACTTTATATTTTTAACTGTTTATAATGTGAACTCCATTTCTAGCAAAATGCTGTAATAAAAATGCAAGAAAAAAAGCTTCTTTATTCGTATAAGTTGAAAAAATGAGTTCTAATTTATGGTTTCATAACAAGGAAGAACCAACCAAGATCCTTTAATTTTAAAAGGATACCGATTACACTAAAAGGGAGTTTATAAAAGGTCTGTCCTTAATTTTTCGATGATGATTAGAAAAACTTCAGGTAAATTTAAATTTTGAAATTTCCCTTGATCATATCTGTGAAATGATTCGCAGAGAATTGAGCTAAAACAATTAACCTAACAATAATTGATCAAATATGCCTAACTAACAAACTAGTTAAATAAATGATTAATTAATGCAAATAAATTAAGAGCAATTTTGAGTTTAAGAAATTTTAATAGTAAATGAAAATATTGGCAAGAAAAGAAAAAAAAAGATTTTTTAATATTTTTATTTTCAAATTTTTTTTATAAAAATCATTGAAATAATTTTATTAAAAAAAAATATTAAAGAATGTTAAATACACAAAATAACTGTCATAACGCGATAACTGGGGTCCACGGCATGCATCCTTGTTATAACTGATCAGCGCTATAATTTTCTAGCCCATAATTATCCACCCCCTTTGAACCCAGTCACACAGCGTGACTGTTTATACACCTATAAACTATAGTATAGTCTCATCAGCAGACTTCAAAGGAATAAATTTGCGTAGGATTTACGATCGAAAATTCTCATATCGTAGCGAAACGGCAACCTGAAATGGGCATGTTTGATGACAACACTGTTGTTCACGTTTATCCTACACTTTTGTTCACGTCAAACAAACTTTATCTGGCAGTTACAATTATCTGCAGGTCAAAGTAGACTTGCTTCATGTGTTCCTGCAAAAAACGATTTAGATCTGTAAGCCAGATACCTTATAAATTGATTTCTGTTCTGATAAACAAAAATTACAAACAAAGAATTAACTAAAACGAATGAATTCAAAGAAAAGAAAGATTATTATTTAACCACGAGGAGACAGCATTCAATCACTTTAAAGAATCTATTAAATCATCCTAATTGGATGATAATTTCTTTCAGAAAAACACAAAACTTGCATTAGATTTCTTGTCAAAGTTCATATTTGCTATTAAGATATCTATCGCGAAATGAAAAAAGTTTATCTTTGCAGCATCTTAAGCCTTGATCGTGAGCAACAATCATATCAAAGCTTTTTCTTTCTTTTTAAATTTGTCAATTTCTATTTTAGTCCTATCAAATCTAAATATTCTTCATTATTAAGAAGAGGAGAAAGCTAACAAGAGAGACTGCTCATTATATATATAACATACAGAATAAATGGAAGCGAGTCAAATGAAGATCCTTAGATGGATCAATTGCGGCAGTCTCAAAGAACACAAAAAGATGTTTTAATGAGTAAAGTGTTAGGTATATTGAAGATAAGGGAACTAATTCCAAGATCAAGACAGATATGCTTCATTCATATGCTGCCTTTTGAAAGTAGATAGATCTGAAAAGAAATTCATGAGTATCAGGGTTAGAACTTAAGGATAAAAGAAATTTCGTTCAAAAACACGAAGAAGATAAGCACGGGCTGGATATGAAGGCTCAGAACAGAATTCTTTGGGGATCTAAAGCCATATCAAGGATGAGCATCTTCTAAAGATGTGAAATTGGTTTCAAATAATGATGATGATAACGCTTAAATTATTGATGATAGGAGGAAAAGAGTAAACATGTATTTGGCATAAAAATTAAAAAAAAAGAAGTTAATTGAAATAGGAAAATGTCTTTATTTAAAATTTCTAAAGATGAAGAAATTCTGAAGATGAATTTTTTTTAATATTTCTGTAGAAGACCAATATGATCTCCAAACAGATCTTAACTACCAACTGGAAAAGGAGGGTGATGAGTTGCTGAGATTAGAGTAAAGTAGTGGTTAAAAATTTTGAATAAAAACTTTTCTCTATTTCGATTAACTTTTTTTAATAATTTCACGTCTTTTAAACGACTCAGCGCCTAATACTTCATTCATAAATTTTTTAAGAATTCATGTTATTTTATGTTTACTTTATACCAACTGTGCTTATTCATACTTTATCAAAACAAGGGCAACTTTTTTATAAAAAAAATATCAAAGGGCAAAGAAATTTTTAATGTTTAAATAAAATAATTACAAATTTTTTTTTAATTTTCTCAATGGATTTGTCAAATGAAGTCTTATTAGTAATGTCGAAGAGTTAGTTAATGTGATTATGCATTAAATTTCACTAAACTTCTTATCAAAGGAATTATTTTGAACACAATTTTAGGAAATGAACATTTTTTAAGTAGCTTTTGTGAAACTTTGGCATAAAGATAGATGAATTGAAAATTTTTTATTGTTATAAGCTCAATTGGTCAATTTTTTCTTCGCCAAAGTATCTTGAAATAAAACATTTTTTATTTATTTAATGAATTATTTTAGTTTTTATTATGGGTCATGCATGAGTGACCCAAAATGACTTAAAGTGTTAAAAAAGTAGACCTATATTTATTTTTAATCATCATATATATGCGAGAATGCTGATTCACAAGTATGGTGAAGAAAACATAGATGTTAAAATAAAGGCATCTTTTTAGAGAAGTGGATGATATGTCCAAGAACTTGAGCTAAAAAACTTTGCTTTCATTTCAAAATCGCTTTTGATTTTTAATACTCCAAACTCAAAAGAACATTCTTCAATTTGTAGTATTTAGCTCAGTTTTTGGGAAGAGCATAACCATTTGCTCTAAAAGGAAAACTCATCAATTTTACAAGCGGTCCCTGGTTTCAGGTTTCTTATGTACGAAATTGTTTAAACTGTTTGCGAGCATAATCATAAATATCAGAGGGAACACTTTAGCCCTCGGGACCGTTTTAGGGACACCTGCGATCTTTAGCAAATCCATATTTAAAATGGTGATGATTTTGATTCAAAATGATGGTGATAATTACGGCAGTTAAAAGCCAATAAAGTTCCATAACAAGTAAATATTCTTATTTTATAAACTTTGTGTATAAGAAGTCCAAGTTTAATAATAATAGGTCAACAAAAGTCCATTTTTATTAACCAGTTTTATCCCAATGTCCTCATATGAAGACACAAAGTATGTTGTCTTTGATCGATGATATTTTTTCTTAACAATAATTATTGGATTTAAAAATGTTATTTTTGAAAAAATAATGATTAATATTTTGCGCTAGACAGAAGAAAATATTTTCACTTTTTTTTAAAGAAATAAATTTAGTTTTTATGAATGACATTTTCTTTCTATTGTAAGTTTCTAGACTAGTCATAATTTTTCTCCAAAACAAAAAAAGTAAGTATATACCTTTTTTATTTAAATATATTATATATCAAATCAAACAGGATAAATTATACAATCATAAAGTTTAATGGATTTTAAAAATTCATTATTTCTATAAAATTTTTAATTGATATTTAAATTATAATATAACTTATAGATTATAAATTATATTTTATAGATTTTTAAATATCTTTAGAAAACAATATGAATGAGAAAAATCATTTTAAAATTTTATTTTCAAATTTAAATACATATTAAAATGATCAAAAAATATGTTTGGAAACTAATTAAATGAAAGAAAATTATTCTCTGCATTAAAAGAAGCTTCTAAGTTCGTTTCTTTTGAATGTCAAAATACAAACAAAAAAGTTTCCACGGAAGTCATTATAGTTCCTACACAAACAGATGTTTTAAAAGATGAAGATGAGGGAGAAGAGGAATCAACTAATGCACCAAATTTGTTCGATGTTCCTCGATCAATTGAGGTTTTTCTTGACCACAATGCCCTTCGATCAGTTGAAAAAGAAGAAATGAAAAATAAAAAAGCATGTTGGAACCAGTGTTGGGATTCAGAGATTCTAAATTGATTGGAGTCGGTGTCGGAATCTAATTAGACTTAGGAGTCGAAGTCAGTGTCAGGTTAAGTATTTTAAATAAAGAAAAAAGTAGTGAATTTCTGTATGGAGTGTCCCTTCTTCAGTCGAAATGACGAAGGTGTTGAATTTATTAAGCCTGATATTTAGCCTCGGACTCCACAGCACTGGTTGAAACAAGTCTCGTAAGAAAATATGCTACAGTTCATCTTTTCAGAGCATTGATGAAAAAGAAATTAGAGAAGATGCAATAAAAGAACATTTAAGTGATTCATCTTTATCAGTTTTTGAAAAGCTCTGAGATTCCAAGATTTTAGAAATTTCACAAGAGAGACAAACCGTTATGGTAAAAAATAATCAAAAATGATCCAACTTTTCAAACAAGCTTACATGAGGTCAAATCTTTTTTTGTTCTTTTGCTTATCGGATACAACAGAATACCAAGGATTTGTTGATATTGGTCTGATGCGAATGACTTAGTCGTTGATCTTATCAGATAAATCATGTCACGAAACAATTTTGAAAAAATTAAAAACTATTTGCATCTGGTAGATAATGATGGAGCGAACTCAAGTCTGGATAGATGTTTCAAGATTAGGCCTCTTCTTGAAATTTTGAATGGCAATTTTACCCAATGCGCTTATTTTTCTCAACATTTTTGATTGACGAAATGAATGTTGAGTTTTGCTTAATGTTAATCTTTATAGCAGGAATTCGAATCAAAAAGCAGAGATAACCTTCATGGTACTCGAGTTTTCTTTATTGTAAGATTCGACATCGAGCTATCAAGAATTGAGAGACCAGAAATATATTATATATATTTTGATAATATTTTTACAAGCTCTGCTATACAACAAAACTTGGAAAATAAAAAATTCAGAGCGAGTGAAAGAGTTAGAGCCAATATAACAGAAAAGTGTCCATTGAAAGATGGACAAGAAATGTAAAAGCTTGAGACAGGAAGCTTGGGTTACCGCTTTGATAATAAAAACAAAAATTCCTTGTGTTAAATGGTTGGACAATTCGTGCATGAATGTTTTTACAAATCATGATTTTATTGAGGCGTACTCTAGCCTTCAAAGATGGTTTTCTAGGCATAAATGTAATATAAATATCAAACAAGCATTGCTAACTAAACATTACAATAAGTATATGGGAGGCGTAGATTTACACGAATGGCTTGCTGCCCAATATTCAACTTCTATTAGGAGCAAAAATGGCTTGGAGAATATAACTTTACGCCAATACAGAATCAAAAAATGAGTCTTTTAGATTTCCAAAGAAAAACTGCAACATCATACTTGCAATCTAACAGAACTGAATACATGCTAAAAAGATAGAAGTTATTTATATCGTGAGACTCGATTTAAATAAACATATAATCACGAAGAGAGAGAAGCAGAGAAGTTGTGGATTGAAGAATTGTAAAAAAAGCCACAAACAGTTGAGTGCTTTCATATTTTTCATACACAACATTAAAATTTTTTATGAACTTCTTCAATAAATTTGTATGATTTTTGGTATCCTCTCATTTTTTGGTCCTCATATGATGCCAGTTCGATATAGGACAGTTGGTTGAACGTATGTTATTGAAATCAATATATAAAACATTTAATTGAATCTAACGTTTGGACAAAACGAATTCCTAGCTTTAAATCACGTGTTTAACCGGTGTCAACTTTTTAATAGTCCCTTATATACTTTATATTATTTTAATTTTATATTTATATTAGTTTTTTATATTATTTATAATTTTTTATCTGCTTTTATATACTAAAGAGACAATACCTTCACTACTTTTATATACTAAGAGATATGATGACCAGATAATCAAAAATGGCGTGAGTAAGGTTGGTTAGGTACACTGGGTTTCGATAACTCAAGGTATTGGGTTCGATCCCGGATCAAGCCTACTTTCTCATAGTTCGTGCCTTCTCGATAAAAACATCCCACAAAAAAATATATTTAATTTTTATATTTTATTTGAACAATCATTTTTAAAATGGTAAAAAATTTTGACTCCTCCATTCTGACACATAAATAAATTAATTGAAAAATGCAATCGTCGAATCTTACTATGAACGATGGATCTGATTTATATAGAAATATCGAATATAATATATGAAGAAAATAATACATCTCTTCCTTAGCACCTGCAACAGATAACGGAAAGATAAATTCCAGTGATTAAAAACTTTTGTCCAAAGATCGCGCCTTTTCAAATGAGAATACTTTAAAATATTTCATGATATCTTGCAATAATCATATTTAATAATAATAATTGACAAAAGTGACTATAGAATAATTTTCCATGTCAATTTTTTTTACAAATAAAGTCAACTTGTTGAGGTCGTTAGGTCAATTTTTGAAGGATTTATAGGTCATCTTTCGTTGCGCCTAGTGATAAAAATATGCTGATGAAATAATGATAATGATGTAAAAAATATATCTAAGATGATGGTGATGATGAATGAATGAATGAATGAACCTGTTAATTGAGCTGACACTGGGTATGCTTTCTTGATCACAGACGCCTTCAGACAAGAGTTTGTCGCGAATTTCCCATGCAAACATCGTCGGGTTCTCCACTTTGTAAAGACTGATGCAGTCCACTACTTTAGGAGTAGCCACCTTTGGCTTGCTGCCTCCGATTATGCCTGGCCGAATGGAGCCTGTTTCGTAGTACCTAAAAAAAATCCGTAGGAAAAAACATTTTACCCACACTGTCAAAGTTTTAGCCCAAAGTTTTGTACCCACATAGCTTTATAAATCATACCTGAGCAACTAAATTAATTCTGTGATCACATGAATAAGAATTATGGAAATAAGAGTTTGAATGAATGAATGAATGAACTATTTTAGTGTTACCTGCACAGTATTTTGCTAACACAGCCATGTGAAACGCGAAGCTGTCTTGATATATCGCAAGGCCTAATTCCTTGGTGTGCCAACTCCACTATGCGCTGCCTGACAAGATCTGGAAGGGGTCTTCCATTGACAAACATTCCACCGAGTTGATTGATTCCTCCATGACCTATTATAGAGGAATTTAGATTTGCAAAAATATTTAAATCCTTTATGATCATTTTAGTTTTAAGTAGCTCTTTTTTGTATTCGAACAAAGTATTTAAAAAAAATGAAAAAATTAATCAAAGCGACAAAATTAAATAATGTAGCAGGTTATAGCAAAAAGAGTAATAGTAAAAAATGAATCCAGATTTAAAATTAGAGCCAAACAGTTTATAATAAATATAAAGAATAAAACAAGTCATTTATATGTTCATTAATTGTTATTAAAAAAACTATAAATGGAGACGGGTGATTGGATACTTGATTTACCAAATAAGCACCCCCCCTCCTCCCTTTTCCTTAAAAAATATTGACTGTACCCCGAATTTGAGAACCTCACAAATTTGAGGTGAAAAAAAATAACACATACAACCCTAAAGTAACAAATAGTGAAAATAGAAAAAAAAAAAAAGTATAATCATTATGAAATATTCATAACAAAAATGATGAAGTAACGCTAATAAAAGAAAAATCTGAATGGAAAAAAATCTGTCGTAAATAGATCATAGAGAAGAGGCAAACTTTTAGATTAAAAATGTTTTAACTTTTTTTAAAAAGTAATTTTAAATTTATTTTTGTTACTTTTAGCAAAAGTCATGAGGAATAAAATTGTGTTTCTAGAAAAAATTAGCTAAAATTTAGTTAAAATGAAAATAAACATTCAAACTAACTACCATATGTCGACCCCCAAAATGAGAGTAATTTTTCATGATTTTTGCTAATATCTGAAGTATAAGTGGACCTATAAAATACAGAACTCACCTAAATTATGGGCTAGCCTAAGCAGCAATGTAAAAGTTGCCATATATAAAACACCGGACATTAATTAAAGACTACCGGTATGTTATTACAAATCTTGTTCTACTTACAATATGAAATAATATATAAGGTAGTATTTATTAACATAAATCTCTATAGTTTACATACTCATATACTTTCACTTCTTTTTCTCTCTAATTCAGTCTGTTCCTAATTCTCCTACTAACCACATAAAATTCTTTAAATATTTTTTATACTTTAGCTGAGCTTTTGTTACTGTTATATAAGTCAACCCTCAATTGGGGGGAGGGGGGCTAAAAGGTCGACTTATACACCGAAATATACGGTAACTGTTTAGGCAGTAGTTATCTTAGGGGTAGACATTACTCCCTTTTTTAATCCGCTTAAGTTGGCTGACCAGATGTACCTCTTTAAAGGATAGATGACCGTTTTCCTTCCATTTTAACAGGCCCGGCTTTTTAACAAATGTCCAATTTTTTATCATAGCTTATATTATAACAACATAATAATATTTGTAGTTGTTTTAGTATTATATATAAAATTAAAAAATGAACGCGGGATGTTATAAGTTTTTTTCTAATAAAAGTACTACCATTTATTGCCTAAAGTTTGTTTATGTGATTAAAGCATTTAGAAATGGCATAAATAACTTTTTGGTTGAAATAAATTTTAAAGTTTGTTTTGAATTTACCTTAAACTCAACTTTATTTCAAAAAGTGTCGTATTTTCTTGGCAAGTGTTATACCATGTCTTGTTTTTGTCACAATAGAAGATGGTCAGAGTAGTTATAAGAAAGGGAAACTTCAGTATAAATTTCTTCTGATCAAAATTCGTTCAGATGCTGAAAAATAGGGATTATGAACTTAAAAGTAGGTGCTTTAATTATGAGTATATCATATCTTTTAACGCGGGCATGGAAAATTGTCCGTTGGATAATAATTGACAGGCGGAAAATTGCCCGAGAGAAAAATTTACATTCCAAAAATTGTCAGTGAGAAATATTGCCATTGACAAATTCAAGGACTGATACCCAAGAATATAATGCTTAGAGTATAAGGGAATTTTATCTCTATTTAAAACATTTTTACTCAAAAGTTGAATTCATTGTATCCAATTGTATTAATTTTATCCAATATGAATACTCTATTGATTAAATAGAATGGACAAAATGGAATATAAAAATATACTTCATATTTTTGCATCTTTAAAAAATAAAAGATGGATATTTCAAAAAAAAAATTTTTTTTAATAATTTTTCATCAAAAATTGTTGGAATTTTGAGAATTGAAGTTGTTTGGATCAGGAAAATGCTTGCATGATATTGGAAATTCCTTCCAAATACATTTTCCAACTCATTATTTGCTTTGATATGAATTAGGGTGATGAATAAGTTTGTGCTATATAAATGAAATATCTCACTTATTACACTTTCACAACTCAGCATTCCTAAACAACTCTTTGCATTGAGTAGTGGAGATTTAGGGCAAATTTTATAGGCCAGCAAATTGCATGAAAGGCCTTTGTCGGGGGTGTATTTAAGGATGAGTATGAAATCGCCATACTAACTCAAGCCATTTTCTTTTTCCCATGACTAACTTGGATTCAAAGCTTATTGCTTAGAGATCATAATAATTGAAAACTGCAGCTTGAAGCAGAAAAATAGAAAACGCATTGTCTCACTTATTCTTTGAAGACTTAGAACGCAAGTTGTAGAAACCCGTAAGCTTGTTATTACAATTTGCATCAACTCTTCCTTAGCAATTTCGCAATGCCCGCGGTCCTTAATGATATGGGTCTTATAATATTTTCAATATAAGTATACTTAATTTTGGAAAATTTTTGTTTTCTTCCTGTTCAATTTTTGAACCTAAGTAAAACGTTTATTTTGCGTCAGCAGATTTTCATGTTTTTGCAGGGCCCAACGAATCCCTACATGAGAAATACGCCTTCATTTTTGACGATTCATCAGTCATCTTTTCGCATCCTATTTTGTTCTTTTGCAATTAATATAATTAAAACATTTCATTATTATTAATTATCTAACGTGTTATCCACAGAAAAAATGCTGACACGGAGGGGGTCGTGTGACTTAATTTCGAAGGGAAAAACGATTACCCGTAACTAAAAATAAAATTAATATTAGCTAACTAACGAATTACAGTTGTTTTATTTAAAACGAATAAGGTTATCACGAATGTCGTTTATAGCAAAGTGCCTTTTACCAGTTCCCTTTTTTCCCCCTTGTCAAAAGGACAAAATTATATTCTCTACTGCATACGGATGTAATCATGTCATTTTAATAAAATTTTTGTTCTTTTCTTTTCCTTCAAAGTATAGCAAATTTTCTTTTAAAACTCCGATTTTGGAAAAAAATTGAATATAATTAAGACATTTTTGAAAGATATATTATATTTTTCAACTATTTATATGACAATTTTAACACTAGCATGGCCGATATTTTTTCCACCATTGTTGGCCATAGTGTCGAAATCGAGATTACAAATTTTTTTTATGTTAAATCAAAAAAGATATATGAATTCTGTGGAATTTTTCAAATTTTATTTTTCACACTTCTTACAAAGGGCATATATCACTCTAGAGTGGCTTGCTGAACAACTACCACGAGTTGTTTGACGACAGACAACCGTGACATATGTGATTCTTCTTCTACTTTTGTCATGAGCCTTTAAATCGGAGGTTAAGTCCTTTTTCGCAATTTTTCTCGAAGCTTTTCTATTAAGCCAATCAAAAACTTTTTTCGACTGATTTTGATGCCAGTCGCTTTTTTATAAAGAATCCACCCTTTCAACAAAGCTATATCAAGCATGTTATCCCAGTTGCCAGAAGCCGAAAGAGGGCTGTACTTTCTCAACATCAAATCTACGATATCAGCTCCAATTTTATTTTGATTGTAGAAATCAAGCACAGTTGGTTTTTTTTCTGGCTGCTTGATATTGTTGGAGAGTCATGCATCAAAGACAAAAGACAAACACATTTCATTTCTTTGCATTGTTAGTTGACAAACATACATCCAATTTTATCGTTGTAATAAGGTTTACTTTAAAATTTTTTACCTTTTTCATTCCCAGATTTTATAACTACTAAGTTTTTCTACTAACGCAACGCTTGAAAAAACAGGTCTGCCGTTATGTGCTAACCTTTGTTTTTATTTCTGAAGTCAACCTCATGACTACATCTTCAGCAAGAGGCCGACCAAAACGAGAATTTTTTTCTTGTGTTCCTAAATAAGGCAAAATCTTTAAGACATATTTACTTTCTACTTCTACAAGAAGCCAAAATTTTATACCAAACTTATCGGGTTTGTTTGGCATATAGACTATAAATGGACATAAGTTTTTCAATGGAAGTAGTTGTTCATCGATTGTCAAGCTAAATTCAGGAATAAAAGAATTGATACAGTTTGGCATAAATAAATCAAAAACTTTTCTAATATGCGTGAAGTTATCTAAAAGTATTCTTTCGTTTCTTGAAGACTTGTCATCGAACCGCAGCAATTGAAGAATAAATTTGAAATCATTTCTAGACAGAGTATTTCTAAATAAATTAGGACCATATTTTTCATTCCAAAGAAAGTCGAGACTATGTCGATTACCATAAAAACCGCGTGTACACTGCAAGGCTATAAATTCCTGAAGTTTTTTTATTTTTTGAGCTTGAATTTCTGTATATTTTTTTATTATGGCTCATTGATAAAAAAAGTTTCCATCTCATGTAAGGTGACATGGAGGTTTGTTTTTTCACCGAAAGAGGTAATTCTGGATTAGCTGTAAACACAATATGCTTTCTAGCACGTCCACGATTGAAAAAATCAAATGGCACAAAACCGAACCGTCTTTAGAAATAATACTCGAGCGTTGATCTTCAAAACTTTCACTATATGAGCTAGGTGTTGATGATACCTTTGATTCAGAAGTTACGTACGAACAAAAAGAACTTCCACTTTCTAAAAAAAAATCTTCACAGCATCTTGAGAATCTCGGTTTTCAGACATTTCTTTCTTTGCCATCAGAATGTAAAAAAGGTAACGATAACAAAAATTGTGGAGCAAAAGAAGGAAATGTGACGTGTTGCTATCTATTAGAACATATGAAAAATGAAATGAGTGATGTGAACAGGTGTTATTTCTTCACTCTAATGAAAGTTTTTAGGTGATGTTGAGTTGCATGTTCGCATTATGCACATATACTTATTCATGCATACATAGATAACAACATAAAGGCTATGTCTCTTATTTTATATCTCTTCAATTTATAGAAAATATATAATTCAAAGAATGTATTATGCCTTTGAAAAATCATTATATTTATTCATGATTGAATCATCATCGCAAGTATTTTATTCAACTTCTTCAAATGAAAATAAACGGACGGTGTCGAAAACGACACTTTCGCCGAAGGAGGTTAACTTGATGGTATTTTCTTTCAGTGCTGAGTATTTTTTATTCAATAATAATAATTACTTGATAAAAACAAAAGAAAAAAAATTCTAGAAGTAAAATCTGTTTCAATAAATCAGAGCTGATTTTTAATGCTTTTCTTATGTAAAATATTGAAATCGACAACATGGACATTCTAGTGTGTGGAAAGGCAGTTCTGGTGTATTTTGTTGACCTTTGATTTTACACACAATATTTAAAATTAAATAAAGAAAATGAGTGAACAGTAAGTTTATTTTTTAAAATATCACTTAAGGAAAAGGAATATAATAATTTGTATTGTGGAATATAAGTGAAATAGTTTTCAGATAAAATTTTGTTTAATAAAACTTTATTATTATCATAGAAACGGTAGAACCAAAAAAAGAATTGAATGTTCGCTCATTAATCGATCTTAATTGTAGCCAACCAGGTGTAATAACGGATTTATTGATTATTTTAATTTTGTTTATTCTTCCTTTTAAAAAATGAGTAAAAATATTGCATAAATTTGATAACACTAGAAAATCTATTTAATGAATAAGGCCTTAAAAGTATTTATTTTTTATATTCAAAATGAATACTCTCTATATCAAGTTATGGCGAATTTTCGTTATTTATCGTTTCCAATTCCCAGCATAAAAAAGCATTCAATAAAGAATGCAATCTTTTAATACTGAATAGTTTTACTACCTTTCAAAGACTTTAGATTGAAAAAAAAACACATATGTAGGCATTCTTCTTACTCTGCCCACATCAAAAATCAATGCATCGCCTACGCAACCGCTTGAATGGAAATATAATTAATATAATCAATAATACTAAGCATACTTTTCTTTCTTTTGCTTCTTCTGCCTTTGGAGTGTTCGACGTGACCCTCGTCCATTTCGTTGCCGTCACATCCTTCACTGTGCACCATCAATTCTTCGCGCGCTCCTTCTTCCTTCTTGATGTCTTCTCCATTCACGCCATTGTTTTGCGCCATCTCAACATCCTCCGCATGGCCTCCCATCACCTTGATGGAGTTAAGGAAATCGCGCAAGTTACTCGCCTTCACACACACCCCTTCTTCTTTATCCGCACAGCCTTCTCCGTACTGACTTTGCTTC
Organism: Nectonema munidae; assembly: GCA_030549495.1. Taxonomy (NCBI): domain Eukaryota; kingdom Metazoa; phylum Nematomorpha; class Nectonematoida; family Nectonematidae; genus Nectonema; species Nectonema munidae. The sequence goes on from JAUIRK010000925.1 coordinate 87,565, forward strand.
GGCAAACAAAAACTTAGACCATTGTGCACTTCTTGTTGCCTGGTATTTCCAGAATCACATTCTGCATCCAAAACTTCCCTATCCCCCATCTTCAAGAACTGATTATGGTTCCTATTTGGAAGGGATTCTTCAGATGCAGTCAAATTCCTACTCTCTTCTTTGCTGTCTTTTCCGTTGTACACGCACTCTATCAACACCTTTTCGGTGCCCACTTGGCTTTTGAGCATTTCATTCTTCTGGTAGATGAAAACCCGCTTTACTGGGGAATCTCCGTTCTCCAAGCTTTTACCATTTGTTTCGTTATTTGGCGAAAGTTCTCTGTCTACGAAATCCTTTTCAGGACTCGACACGTTGTCTTCTGCTTCGCTCTTCAGCTGGCAAAATGCGGGCGAATTAACTTCTTTCAGCATTTGAATCAAATTTATTTGTGTTGTAGCTATTTTGAGTGAAACTCTAAAAACAAAATAAGATGATCTCTTAGGCAATTAATTACACGAGTACATTTAATGTTAATACAAGGATAGAAATAACAAAATTGAACGTAACATCTGCTATTAAAACTTTTTAATGTTATTTTATTATTCATTGTATTCCAAAAGTTGTGAAATCAAATATCAAAATTATATAAAATTTATATGTGGCCTTTTGATAATTCCAGCAATTACATATTATCATTATGATTTTTTCTTGTGTGTATGCATAATTGATTTGAATTAAACCGATTAAGTACCTTAGAAATCATAAAAAAACGCAGACGATTTATATTCAAAGTCATTGAAAAAAGCAGACGAAGATGAAATTACTTATGTTCCCAAATGGGAACATTGGGACTTAATGGGTTAATAAAAAAACTTGAGGGACCAATTCTAGTTGGTATGCTATATAAAGCATTTGTGTTAATATTCGCTTCCTTCTCCAACTTTCTGACAAATACTAGAGTTGTCAAATTTTAAATAAAAAAAGGCGGCAATTAATTTTTATCAAAGTAAAAAATGTGGGCAAACATAATTTTGTAATACTTATTATACATAATTGCAAAAGATGAGTTTATTAAGAAATTCAAAAATAAAATTCAATCTTATTTTTGAAAGATGAAAATTTCTTCATTTTGTCGGATATATCGATACAATTAACAGTAAGGAATTTTTTTGGAGTTAAAGTTTACTTCTATCAGAATGCTTCTTCCTGCTTCCATTGATAATTATTGGTTTCTGCAATCATTTCATTGATACACTCCATCAAACAAAAATTCTCTTTTTATTTGCGATATGAGCTTGTATTCCAAAAAATATTTTGAATTGGATCAGTAACTCAGAAAGGCAGTTTTTTTAAAAAAGTTCGCCCATCCTTCATTTGTTGATAGTATAGTAGAAAATTAGTATTTTCTTTTTCATCATTCAAAAAATATTTAAATACAGAAATTTACCAATAATTTTAAATCATCTATTTTGATATTAAATCATTTAAAGATAAGAACCAGTAAAAATTCAGATAATTTATGTTTTAGAAAAAGACGGATGAAAATTTTTTTTTCACAAATGCAGATTTGTCGGTAAAAATGCGAGCCTCTGGTCCCCCTATCATATACACTAAAATCTACATTAGGGAATAGTGAATGCTTGCTTTTTCAAACACTTAAATTATTCTTGTAAGCTATTGAAGGCCCAGATTGAGAGAAGTAAATTCCATTATTAAAGGAAAGAAGATAAATAAACGTGAAATAGAGATTTTCGTCCCCTTTTGAATTGACGCACTAATTTAAAGCGTTTTTTTTAAATGTTTCGTGGGCCAAAATGCAAGTGGCTTTTCTCTCTCAAACTTATTTTCCCACAAATCTTATTAAATGACTAGCGATTTATTAATGAAGAAGTTAGTTAGCTTGATCAATTCTCTTTCTTAGTTAGTTAAGTGTTTAGTTAGTGCCTCAACGATAGTTAGTTATTGACAGTATTCATTTTAGGGCGAGGGTTTTGAAGACGAATCGATTTTTTCAAATTTCAATCTTTATTTAGAGGAGACCATTTTCATTCTCTTGGACACACGGCTCCTCAAATGGTCAAGAGTTATTTGATATTTTATTGAATACGAAATCAAAACTTTGAGTGGAATGAAGTTAACATCAAGAAGAATTTTATTTTAAGTGTGAAATTTGTGCAAAAATCACGGTCTGCATTTGAGATGTATAAGAGCCAGGAAAGGCGGAAATTAAGTAATCGATTTATTTCTGCATGAATAAAGAATTTTGGAAAAATAGAAGTGCTGATAAATAGAGATGAAAAAAATCGCCTTTCATAAGAAGATTTCTCAAGCATGGCCGTATCACTCACTGTTAGCCAAAAATGGAATTCAAGTGCTTGAAATATTTTTTCAAAAAACTTACTTCTTACTTTTTTAGGGGCGTGAGTATGGTTGGTTGGATGCTGGATTCGATAACTCAAGGTCTTGGGTTCGATCCCGCATCAAGCGTGCTTTCCTCATAGTTCGATACAAGCGGTGCAATTGTGCCTTTTCGATGAAAACACCCTATGGTACCTTTACCGGTACCATTACATAATAATTTGATGTAGTCAGAATTTGAATCATACTTAACATTTTCCAATCTTAAATTCTTCATAATTAAGGATTTCGTTAAACTCAAAAGAGAAGAACGGGTGATAAATTCAACTTCTTGAAATGCGAAATCTCTAGAAGAATATTTTTAGTAAGATTTTATTAAACTAAAATGAAATGAAGAATTAAAATTAAAGTTTTATAAAAACGTTAAAGATTTTTCGTATTTTGTTTCCTCATTGTAGCCGATTTTTAAATATTTTTACGATCTCAGTGGGCGATTTATGCAAATGGTTGAGGAACCCTGCTCTATAACATCAATGAAGGACAGGGAGATCGAGATGAAACTTGGCAGACGTTTTCTAAAATTGTCAAAAATCAAATTCTTCAAAGTTATTTATATATCAATATTTACAATTCATGAAGAGAGAACAAATGTTAATCGTGGATTCCTTTTCCAACTCTTAATTCTTAAAAGCGAAAGCAACCTCAGATCGAGAGTTGCTTTTTTTCTTCCAGACAAAAGGGATCACCATCATAAAAATCGTCTGCTTCAAGTTATATCAAAATCCATTGAAAAAGAAAATCAGATGCCCCACTCTCCTGAAAGTGTAAAAGGAAGGCGAATATGAAACACAAACTACACTACGTTAATTGTATTTGTTGCGGAGAATATCTCATTGAAAGTAGATATATTCGCTTTAAGCCATTTTATCCGACAAAAACGTGACGAAATTTCGTCATTTGATATAAAAGTAGCTTTAACCCATTTAAGGCCAAGCAAAGCAGGCGATATCTAAAAAAACGCAGACGATTTATATTCAAAGTCATTGAAAAAAGCAGAAGAAGATGAAATTACTTATGTTCCAAAATAGAAACATTGGCCGTAAATGTGTTACACCATGAAATCGTTTGAGTCATTTTAGAACTGAGGATATAATGACATTCGTAAAACAAAGTGTTTCAAAGGCGCATTTTATATCATTTCCTTTAATAATGTAACCTTAAACATCACTCTACAATGAACAATTAAATTGAGTGCTTAACGCGTTCACTACAAAGAGATTTGACTGTATGCATACATTATTATTCAAACTTTTTAAGAAGCCATAAAGCTTCAGTTTTTCCAATTGTAAAAAGTTCAAGCATCTGTGCCATTTTAATGACATGCTTTTGTACTCAATTTAAAATTCAAATAACACATGTGTTCTTTAATGAGTTATCATTTCTCATGTTAGACTTCAACAATATTTTACCGCTATATGAGAACTTTCTTCTCATAAATCATATGAGATTATGAATACTTTCATTCATCAATAGAGGGCGTTTTTGTTTAAATCATTTTAGTTAAAAAGCGTGATTTAATCAGATGTACTAAAATTAATAATTTTTACAAAAAGTAAATTTAAAAATCTATCTATCGTAATTTGCAAATTTGATATCTATAAACTGTTCTGTTCTGTTGATAAATTTATTTTAATATTTTCAGAATATTTAAGCTCGTACCTCCGCAACTTTTTTAAAGGAGTCAAAAGTCGCTTTTTTAACCGACTTCCAAACTTCGTTAGAGAGCGTTGATAGTGAAAGTAGAAAATAAACTTTTTTCTATTTCTTATCCAATAAATGAGGATTGGTTTTTGCATTTTCCATTAAAGAATGGTGGTGGCCGTGAAAAGGGTGAAACGTCCAATTCTTTGAAAGTGTAAGCGGTGACGTCACAACCTAAGTCAACCAGTGGCTGGATGTGATGCACAAGTAAGTCTGCGTAGAGGCAGGAGGTGAATATTAGTTTGTCGTGTGCACACAAATTCTAGATACGCCTCCTCTATGCTGGAAGAAGATGCTCTACTAGTGAAGCGAAGATGCCTTTCACAAGTTCAGTTCTTCTTGACTAACGAAGTAAGAAACGTCACTCAAATCAGGCATGCTTCATTTGTGTTACGTTTCAGCACACTCATCTCGCACGCGCGCACACACACAACCTACTCACACGATTCTCCAAGTAAAAAGTGTAGTGAAAGGTATCATACCGACGCAGACTTCAAACTGTTGAGGCGAAGCAGAGGGATTCAGAATTCGGGCTTTACTTTCTTCGAAATTACTTTTACTTCTTGCGAAAAGACAAACAAACAAGAACCTGGAGACAAGTTCAAAGAAGCTCACGACTTTTGACGAGTCTCCTTCGGTAAATTTACTTTATACCGTGTATATGTGTTACACTATATATATAATACACTGTTATTACCTATGTTATTGTATATTTCAACAAGTTTTAGGCGCATATATTTTCATCATTTCTCCTTGTATACATACACATACAGGTAGGTATGTGTGTGTGTTTCAAGAAAAGTTTGAATGGAGAGACTTCTGTGTGTGTGTGTTGCCATTGTATGTCTCATCTTTACACTCATCTAAAATGCGTATAAAAATAGTGTGCGTGAAGGCTACCAAAATAGCCCCAAGGTATTGTGTGTGTGTGTGTGTGTATGTGTGCAGGTATAAGAGGGCTGTGAGTTTCAAACTCACGCGTATCAGATTGTGCATACACCACACGTATACCCTTTCGAGAGATTAAATATCTTCGTAGAACGTTTCTTTTGTTGTGTGTATAACTTTGCGTTTCATTCTTCCAAGTATCGTGTATTAAAAATGGAATTAAGGAGTTAGTTGCTTTCGAACACGCAATTCCCGTTTAAACGTTTCAAAGTCGTACTAAACAGGAAGAGGAGATAGGAAAAATACTTTCTCGCCGTTTTAAACGATTTACTCTTTTTGAATAAAAGATGTCATGGTATGTACGAGAATCTAGTGTGGTTGGCAATTGTTTAATATGTAAATTTTGGTTGATTTCTCAGCATTAATGAAAAGAATCTCCAATTTTTCTATTAACAATGCCAGCATTCAAGTACTTTTTTTTAAAACTCTTCAAGAAGCAACGGATTTATTTGATCAAAATATTGAATCATCAATTAATACACAAAGATCATTTTATTTGTATTCTTTGAATCACGCTTGATTCAAGAAATTCATCAAAATGGCTGAAGAATTGATAGAGAGCTTACTGAACTAATCCCAAAGTAAGAGGTCATTAAACTCCAATAAATAAAAACCTCGGAAACTAACATGTGGGCATTGGAAGAGATGACGAAATTTTTCAATCTTTAATAAGCGCTCGTAGATCAAAATTATGTCAGTATATAGTATTTTTGACAATTGCACTTGAATCATTTGTATTATACCAAGATCTACCCTGATGCACTTTCGTGGATCTTCCATAAATGTAAGCGTCAAAAATTCCACAACACCCAATTTTCATATAAGAGCACTTGCATGCAACAAAAAAATCTATGAATAGGAGTAAATAAGCTTATTTGGATTTGCGTTGACATTCGAAACATCTTTGGAAAGATTTTAGTTTGAACAGATTCAGATTTTGGATGAATCGAAACCCTTACGAAGAGGGTGTTTACCATGGTGTGGTCTGCCTTTCGATCTAGTTCCATTTGGCCATGATAAGTTTGTGTGTGAGACTCTTTTTTCTAATAATAAGCCCTAATAATAAAGGTGTCTTAGAATTCTTCTATAGCACCAGTTTTCAAAGGCTTTAATCCTTTCAGTTATTTCTTTGTAGTAAGATTTCAAAGTCATAACTCATCAAATAAATGTTTGCATTAGTTTCTTCTTGGTGTGGATAGAGATTTTAGGACTTTTTCAGATATCTTGTAGGTTACCAGTTGCTTTTTTAGCTGGTGTTATTCTTCGCATTGTTTCTTGCGTGTTTTTACGCAAAGTATTGAAAATAGAGCCAAGATACACAAAATTAATTTTTATGCCAAAAGCTTTAGTTTTTTACCCTTTAGATTTAAAAAGTGACGAGTTGACACCTTCCCAATTTTGTTGAATAATTCCTGTGCAGTGCTTAAGTTAATGCCATCAACACATCATATCTTAGAATACTAAGACTTTCTCAATTAAAATGGAATCCATCTTCCCATTCTTCTAATGCTTCTCTCATAAAGATTTCACTGTTAATATTGAACGGAGTTGGGGACAATGGACACCACGTTTAATATTAAAAGAAGTTGAATGACCGACTAGAGTTTCACTCTTGTCCTTCTTTCTGACCAATGTAGTCTTTAAGTCAGCTGGGGTTGGAGATACCTATACTATTCATATTCAATGTACTCCACAGCTTATTATAATCAACACAGCCAAAGTCCTTACAATAGTCGATAAAGCAGCAGTGTAAAATTCGGGCATAATACTTTTCTCACAAATAAATGAATTTACAATAGTGATTTAAAATTTGATGAAAGAGAAATGATATATCATCCAATTTGTCTTATCCTGTTTTTCAATTTTTTCCAGAAATTAAGATGTACTCGTTTCTCGGAAGGTAAATACGCCGAATATGCTCCTACAAATTTTAATCTTAATTAAGCTTATACAATGAAATTTTTTTAAATAACCATATTCCTACATTTTCAACTCGTTTTGTTTTGATATCTTTTTTACAAATGCAAGCTGGATAATTTTCCGTTCAACGATCTTCAAGCACTTCAATTCGAAAGCGTGCGCACTTCACCCATAAATGCCGTGTTATTTGCATTGAATGAGGCGTGAAGGTTTGTGTTTTCTCTAAGCCCAAGTTTTTCATTGTCTTTCAGATATGTCTCCTGAAGAAGGTTTCAAGCAATCGTGATGAAATGCTAGTCTCCATCGCTTGAGAAAAGATGCTCCGGATTTTGGTCACTTCGCCTCCACATCGAACCAATTGAATTTTGATGATCTAAAGTAGAACTCTGTACCGATGGGCCAGAAGTTTTCTAAAATTTTAAGAGTCGAAATGAAAAATAGTTCGCGCTCTTTGAACATATGGAATGTTAAAAAGCCTCAAGACTTTAGATAAATTTAACCACCCTTTTTCACGAAAAAAAGACATCTCTTTTCAGCTTATTTTCCATATTTACGTGTTTTGGAACGTTTACAAACGCTGAATCGTCGTTTAAATTAAGGATATTGCAATCATTAAAATAATTTAGTTTACGGCATGAAAATTTTTAAAATGGTACTCTTGTCTAGAATAAAGTAAAATAATGAAAAATATTGAAGTTTTAATATATAAAAAAACGAAAGATCATTCAACGGTTTGAAAACACTTTTTCAAGATCAAATGCATTTCTTTTATCAAGTTAAAACTAGGAACAAGAAGAAAAATCATAAAATAAAGATTTTTAATCTTTTTTACTGTAACTTTTAAAAAAAATTTCCCATTCTTTGTGATTTTAAATTGAACCCTTTCAAGCAGAAAGGTAAACCCATGCCCTATTTAATAATAAATCCTGCTTTACGTTGAGGGAAGGACAAAGCTAAATGATTTTTTATATAACTTTAGTAATGCTTCAAACGAAAAATGTTGACATTTGAAATCATTTAAAAAAATTTCACCGCTGAGCAGTCAACGCACATCTGGAGTGAAAAGAAGTTAACCAAACTCAATTCATTACATTCATTCTCGGGGCTTCCTTTCCCAATATTCCCGCCTTCACTGTTCATAGTTGGATACAAGAAGCCCAAATCAGCCTCATGTCACGTTAAGATACCTTTACCTTTAACAGATGATAATATTTACAGAGGACAGTGTGCTTAAATCAAGAAGACACTTAACCCTATTCGTGAAGGAAGGGCTATTTCCTCAATGACAGGGGCTATTTTAGCACCCTCCTTTCTCCTTAAAATAGTGATATTTTTTAAAAAAATTTGAGTGAAACCACTAAATAATTGATTGCGAATCGTATGCCATCATATATTTTTCATGGAAATCAATCAAACCTGTCAAAAAAATTAATCAAACTTGTTAATCAATGCCAAATATATAAACTGTAGAATATATTATAAATTCCACATTTTTTCGCTTAATAATGTCTTCTTAATTTATTTAATAAATCAATTTTTGGTGATTAATTCGTCCAAAATATTTTACTTTTCAGTAAATTGCTTTCACATGTGACTTAACGCCAAATACTTTCTCTCCTTATTTTAAAATAAACTTATCCACACACAATAAATCGAACATACTCAATTTGATTCTCAAAATATTTTTGTCACTCTAGGTTTAATTCGCGGTTACTGTTTAACTTTGATTAATTTGTGGTCAGTTATTTTTTTATCATTCTTGAACAATTTGATTCGATCTAGCAAATCGGCCTTCTCTATTTCATCACGACTGCGTTTTGACAATATATACACAGGTAATGAATACAAAATTTCAATGTGGTTAAAAATATATTTAGTTCGGCACTGCATTACCTTTTATATATTTAAGCCCAATCGAAAAAATAATTTTCTTTCTTGAGATAAAAATGATTTTATCAATCTCATAAAAAGGAATGGAACAAATTTCTACTCAAAGCAAAACAAAAATTTTTCAATAACCTTATTCATGGCTTATGTATTATAATATATTTAATGAATAATAATAATTAATTCAGAGATGAAATTTTTATAAAAACTCAACTAAACCGCCGACATTTCGCCCTCCTTGCTTTGATTCCTTCTTTCATTTACAAATTTATGAGACAGATACCTCAATAGGTCCCTTATTGTTTTGCTTACATATTAGCTATAAGCTTGTAGTCTGTAGTTAAAGCTTCCTTGGTAGCTCTAATTCCATCAGAAATTCATTTTAAGCAATCTATGTTCGAAAAACTATCTTCAGAGATTTATATAACTCAGAATTTAAGCGATTTCAGAACTCTTCTATTGAAGAGAATCTCTTTGTTGATCTTGTCTTTTTTAAGAATATTGTGTTGTAGTATCAGGTGATATGAACAAATATCACTCTAAATGTTTGCTAACCAATCCTTATTCAAAAACTTGCCAATTAGAAAAAGTTTTCCACATTTATCATCTAAACTACTCTCTCATTCACTTCGAAGGAAATTTTTTTTATCAAATTCGTTTCACTTTATAGAAATTTCTTGAGAATAGCTATGGATCCATTCGTATCAGCCATAATGCCAAATGTTCAGATCCCTTTTTTAGTCAATTGATGATTAAAATACTAATTAATCAGATAAAGGTTTAAAGAATTTGGATTCACAATGGAGAAGCTTTTTCTTTACGGTGAATATGTTTTTTGAAGATCTCATTACTAGATTTTTACACCAACTCCTAGTTCATTAAGAAAAAGGTAGATCTTCCGTGTAGACAAGTTACATACTTGTTTCTTAAAACTATATAGCTCCTCAAAGGAGTAGTATATTGACAATATAGAAGCACTTTATTAAACATGTTACTATTTTATTTTTCTTATGATCACGCGTTCTAATGTGCCTTCAGTTTCCTTACTTCTCGCATACTTAAATATTTGTACTATTATAAAAACTTGAAAAACTGATTCTTACCAATTCGACTGACACATTCACCCCATTTTTACACTTTAATGTCCAAAAGGAGTTCAGAAATAAAAAACATGGACGATATTGTTTTAAAAAAAACATTACTATTTTAGTATGTTTATGAGATCATTTTCAGGCATACATCGCTAATTTTATCTTCACTTTGACAATTTTTTTTCACAGTAATGTTAAATTTCACATCGTAATTGCAAAAAATGAGTCAAGAAATAAAATCACGAGGTTTGATATATTTCATTCAAAAGGTAGATAAATGTCTTTTGAGACACTTTCTTAGACGTAAACCCCAAATATAATTGACACTTTTAGACTTTTCCATATCGTAATTGCTAAAACTGAGTTGAGAAATGAAATCAGCATTTTACATTTTACTTTAAGACATTTTAGCAACCTAATTGCAAAAAATTACTCCACATGGTTGAATTAGTATAAAAAATACTTTTTTTTAAATTTATTCTTAGATACAATTTTCAGGCGTAAACCACAGATTTGATTGACACATTTAGAATTTTTGATATCCAATGAGAAAATTGAATACTGAATGAAGTCAGAATGATTGATTTAGTAAAAAAAATTTACTTTATTTAAAATTTGAATAGTTATAATAACACTAAGTTATAGCTATTATAATATAAAAATTGGCATTTTATTTTGATTGACAGTTTTTGACATGACAGTGTCATTCAAATACAGTGAAAATAGTATCAAAAGATGTAGTGAACGATTTTAGGAAAAGTCAAAAAGTTTGAAGGCATATAATCTATCCAATTTTGTACAATAGATGTTAAAAGATACTGATTAAAATAAATTTTAATGTAAAGAAATTGTCTCTTAACATGAATAGGGAACATTTGGTGTACGTAGTTTTAGGAGTTAAATTGCGTTGATCATAAGAATTAGAGATCTAATTAAAGTTAAAATACTAATAAAGAAAAGTCCGAAAAGTTTATCCCTTTGAGTTTGATGAAAACGTCTTAAAACTGCTGAGTAAGGATATGCACATAAGATCTATTGACACTGAATTTGAACAAAACTTGCTACGATTAAAGATTTGAATTACTGAAGTGCGGATTAATGGCGGTTGAGCGTAGATAACAAAGTGCCAAGACATCGCCATATATTCTAACATTGCTCACAGAAACACAAAATTGAAAGGAGATTTTTTGCACCATATTCATAATTTATCGATGGGATTCTTAACCATGTCAAGTATGCATTGGCCGTGTTTTAGTTTTTCTGGAAAACCAGCAGTCCTCTAGATCTTCCACCTACATGAATGTTAAAATTTCCAGCATGTCTGTCCCTCACAAACTTTTAAAACTTCTTTCTCCCTATTTTGTCAACACAATACAGTTAGAAAAACAGTTTAGAAGCTCAAACCAAAAATCAAAGAAACTTAAATTTTTCAAAAAATGAATAAGACAGAATCAATTTGGGGAAAAAGTTCAGTTTGATTGCAACTTTTATCCTAATAAAAAATCACTATTTTGTGTTAAGAAGGACATATTTCTAAAAAAATTTTCTCCAAATTTAAAATTAATTTTATGAGTTAATTGAAAAAAAGAAGTACGATTTAGAATGAGATTTCTAAAAAAAATACAATTTAAAATTTTATTCAATAAAAATGGTTATTTTACAAATATTTTCTATACATTAGAGGGAGATAAAAAATAAATACATCATTATACAAATTGGTACAAAAGGCATGCAGCAGGTAATAAAAAATATACAAAAGATACAAATGTGATTGGAGTGCACTTGATAGAAGAAGATATCCTCAAACTTGGAGAGAAAAGCACATCTTCGAGTTTGGGCGCAAAAGACACGCAAATGCTGGCGACTACTGTAGCAAATGCGTGAGTGCGAGTTGAAAGCGATTCCCTACAACGATGAGTACTTTTCTTTGTCTAAGTCGTCGAAGTAGGAGTGAAGCAGCGCTTCTTTTGCAGAAATTCTATGTTCAGGGTCGTAGACCAGAGTTTTCTATTTAAAAAAAAACGGAAATTACAAATCACGTGCAAGATTACCCGGCAAAAAAGGATTTTAAGGACCATATGTGCCTATTCGTATAATTCACCTTCATAATGGGACAGTTAGTGTTATTTTTAAATAATGATTAAAAGTTCATATTCAATTTTTTCTGCGAGTAAAAAATTATTTTACATTTTAATACTTTCAGAAATTTTATAAAAACTTTTTCTGAATAATCTTCTACATTTAGGTACCTTTTACAACATTATTATTATATGCTAAAAATATTTTGGTGATAAAAAAATAAATAAAATAATGATGGAAAAAATTTATTTCATGATTACAACAAAAATGCCTGCTTATAAATATGTCACTCCTAAATTCGCTCCCATTCTTTCTAACTTTCTTGCATCATTCATCACCCAATCACAAATGTCGTGAAATTATAGAAGTTCAGCTATTTCGCAGTATAAAATATAAAAAAATGGAAAAATACCTTATATTATTCGATACACTTGTCTCTTAATCCATTTCCACGATGGTAGAAATTTTTTTTTAAAAAAAGTAAGGCATACCTTCATTAATTAGATCTGCAAAATGGGGAAATGAAATTTTTGAAAATTAAAAGAGGTAACATTTGAAAAAGGTCTGATGGTGTGACTGTTATTCTTCGTCGCCCCATAGAAAAACACTGATTGACAAAGACATCAATATCTATATGTAATTACACGTTCGATTATCAATTTTCCGTCATTACACAGATGATAGGGATGAAAGGAGGCGAAGTCCAAGCCAGGACTACTAGGTGAAGACCATATGTCTTTGCAAATAGGCCATCTGCGGATCTCTTACTTTTTCCTTTTTGAAGTTTAATTTTAAGCTTTCCGTACATTTAAGAAAAACGCGTTTTTGTTTCATTTTATTTATAAACATAAAAAGCCTGTTTCTTTCAATTTATAGAGAAAAATGATTGACTTTTTGGTATAAAAAAAATTCCAACTAATTTTGCATGAGTTAATTTTTGCCTCCAATTGAATAAACTCACAGATTCACTATAAAAATATTTTTTATCTTCGTTAGACTTTTAGAATTTAACTTTATAAAAAAATATTTTTTTAATGGGTATAAATTTTTTTAAATGGGAACACTAACATTGAAAGCGTATGAATTAAGTTTTGGAAATTAATTAATTTCATTTTATTATTTAGTTTTATAAGTTCTAGGATAATTGGCCCCTAGAATAACTGCCCACGATAAATAAAATTATTTTTAAAAAAATTTAAATATTCAAAAAGTAGTAAAAAGAATGTTAAAACCCTTTAAAAATAAAAAAAATATACAATTTCAAATTTTAAGCTATTCGATTTCATCCTAATTAATCACATCAGAAAAACTAGCTCTAAAATTAATCATATGGTAAACACTAACTCTAAAGTTAATCACATCAGAAAAACTAACTTTAAGATTAATCATATGGTAAACACTAACTCTAAAGTTAATCACATCAGAAAAACTAACTCTAAGATTAATCATATGGTAAACACTAACTCTAAAGTTAATCACATCAGAAAAACTAACTCTAAGATTAATCATATGGTAAACACTAACTCTAAAGTTAATCACATCAGAAAAACTAACTCTAAGATTAATCATATCGTAAATCATCCTAGGGGGAAATTGTCTAGGGCAATTAAACACATCTAGTTTAGCAAAAGTTTCAAGAACAATACAGCTTTTCAGTACCTCCTAAGCGTAAGCGTTTTCAAGATTTAAATATCAGAATAGCAAGGAATTGTCCTGGTGGCGATTATTTTAGGGCGCTATGTCCTGTTATGCCAAATTAGAACTGGATTCAGGAATCTCAGAGGTTAACTTTATTACAAATTTCAGGATAAGTGGACTTTTATATCAAAAATGCGAAGTAAGAGTATAATCACAGGATTCAGTGTTTTGTTAAAACGAAACTTTAACACTCGGATAACACAAAAATATGTTGCATTTAACTGAAAGATATACTTATTTTAAAATCTGTTTTTTTAAAAAAAACAAAAAAAAAACAATTTTAATCTAATTTTTATTTAATAGATTTAATAAATATATCGGGGCAGTTGTCTGGAGATAATTACCACACATTTAAAAAAAAAAGTATCTTTAAAATTGCTTTTTAAGATAACTTGAAAGGCTGAGATAAAAACTTCAAAAACTAAAAGTTACACAGTCTAGGCTGTTTAAGCGAGACAGGCCGAGGCCTAGTTTAAGTGGCTCACTTAAGGAGATAGCCATAAAAATTGGTGATCTTTTTATGTAAAATTTGTTCAATTGTGTCATACATTGTTCAAAACAAGTAGAAAATTAAGCATCAAAGGAAAAAAGTTTGAAAATTTTTTAAAGGATAAAAATAACTAATAATAAATAGATGACTATGAGATATTTTTTCAAACTCATGGTAGTTGTGTTATTTTGTTATTTCCACAACCCCAAATAACAAACATCTCATGATAAGACGCAAAATGTTTTAATTGTTCGAGAAATTCTAAGGCTTAACAAAATGAACAAACTCATGCTTCTTATTTGTCAACTCCACTCCTGTTACATCTTCAAGATTATCAACATCATCATCATTACTATCATCATCAAGACAGAGGAATTTTTGTGCAGGCTGATTCCCAACAATTAAAGGTTTTGAGGTATGGGAATCTTTATAAATTTGTCTAAGTTCTTTATTACCGTATATAAACAACTCTTTGGCGAGTGTGAGTATTGAGACGGACATATAACTTTCAATTCATCTTTCTTCACTTCCTTCAGAACAATGAAACTCATATAAACTTTTCAAGTCACAAAACGTGATTTTATTTGATAAAAAAATGATCATATTTATTTTAATGTAAACTGATTCTAATAAAAACAAGAATAAAAGACTGAAGGAAATTTATAGAACAACATCACCTGAAAAGAACAAAAATGTTTGATCAACAGAATCCAAATTTTTAAAAGGAGTAGAAATCAAGTATAAATTTGTAGTAGACTACAGGAACAAAAACTTTGAAAAAACACGAATGTTGATTATTATTCAAATCAAAAGCAATAAGCATGATCAAGTTCTTTGCTTTTATCTGTCGTTCTTCAGTTACGGCTTGGTTGCGTTCGACAAGTTCTTATAGAATCAAAACGAAATAAGAGATATAAGAAATTATTCGGATGTGATTTTTATTGGATTTATTGGGAATGAAGGCGCGCTTGCTCTCTTATAAAGGTGGTGCTTCAAAAGATTAAAACGAATGAGATAAAGTAGCTCCCATATATGCTGTAATTACTGCCACTGAAGACAAATTTTCGTTTTTAAAAGGCAATGAAAAAAAAATAATGAATTTCGAACTTTAAGAAATTTTAGTGGGAAAACGTGATGCCTTGTCCAGTCAATTCGTCAAAATAGTGCAAAAGCACTCCAGGATATATTTGGCGCCATAAATAATATAACACTAACGATGTGATCAATGTGCAACGCTGGTGTCCAAAGCAATGTGAGTTTCGCTCTTAGCATGAAAAATATTGAATTTTGATATTTATGTAAAACTGAATATTTTATCAAAAAATCAATATAAATAAAATCCAGTGTCTATATAATTTCTCAAGATGTTTCAGGCTTTCAAGCTACGCTAAAAATATTTTTGTTAGAGTATGAAACATGTTAGTTAGAAGAGAACATTACGAGTCATACAGGCAAGCAAATGATCTAATTTGAAAACACTTAATTCATACACGCTTCAAAAGAATAGTGCTTCCATTTTGAAGTTTATTATTTCATTTCAAAATTTAATATTCCCATTTCTTCACTTATTAATCGCATGTTGAAGTTAAAGGGGCATACAAGAGCATAGATAGACAAACTCACAAACCACTGTTTTTTGATCCACAGAAATGTGGATGCCGGTCTAACTCCATATTGCAGAATGAGGCGTAGAGCATGCAAGGAAGTATGAATTAAAGAGAAATATTGATTTTTGTGCATGAAGTTGACCCATTTACTGAACACATAGTTTTAAATGAGACCATTTTCGCTGACAATCGGTCTTATCAAACAAAATTGTTCACTGTTTAAATAAAGAGAAGCTTTACTTGCAACAGATCCATGCCTTTGGCGTCCAACTTCTTCATGACAGAGGGCAACACGTTGCTACGCCAGTTCGGAAAAGATGGCTTGAATTCAGGAAGCTCGCGAACTCCATCCCACAAGTCGTTTGTTGGTGTGGACAGGATTCTATCCAAAAAAAATGGTTCACACGATGCAAAGTTATTCAGCGCAAAACGAGCGAATTCTAGACTTATTTTCATTTTTCCCAATTTCATATTTTTTCCTCTCGAAACAAAGAAATCGTAGAATTGGGAAGAAATTATATTAATTTTTTTGTTGAATATTTTTGAATTACACAAAACTTGACATAGTAATTTTCTTTAGAGACAGCATAATGAGGATTTTACCAGAAAAAGAGGACGAAATTAAGTAATTTGGCATAAAATTGCATAGGTGTGGATAAGAGGAACAAATCACGTATGCACAAGAAGATAACGAGTTAATTGAAAGCATAGTAGCTTGTTACTCATCATGTTAACTATAATAATAATAATTAGTATAAAAGAAGCTAGAAATCTTTAAAGTGGATATTGAAACAGGTCGTTTACTGCACTTTGAAAAACTAAGAGAATTTAAAGACGCGTGCATGGCAAGTACTCCGCTGAACATTTTGATCTACAGAAGTTAACAGGCTTCACATCTAATCTCCTGCAGTCATTCAAAGCATGCGTTGGGGAATTTTGTCAGCACGCTAGTCTTTTTACATTCAAACGAGTATGCTGTGGACAAAGTCAACCTGAGTTCCACCCTCGGTGTTTCTATCAAAGATTTTGAGATAGAAGTTGCTGACCTGAAGGCCTCAAATATGTGGATGAACAAGTACACACAAATGGACAGACATGAAAAAACTTCAACCCACAGGGTCTTGCCGTATTGACCTTGTTTGGCTCTACATATGCAGGTGAGCAGTCCTTCTCACACCTGAAAAACACCAAGACCAACCTGCGGTCACGTTTAACAGATGGAAGCCTAAACGCCTGCATGAAGCTGCACCGCACTAGAAGTCGCAAATAGTAAGAAGTACTTTGCTTATTAATAAATAACTTCGATAGAACAATGTTGTTTAAAATAAATTCAGTCTTATATTATACTCTAAAACTGTTGGTCTTCTTTTTCCATTTAGTTGTAATCAGTATTTAAAAATATATATGGCTCTCAGAGGATTAGATTTTAAAATATGTGTTTTTTTTTTGCTCTTTTAGTTAAAAAGGTTCCCGACCCCTGGTCTAGATGCCTCGCTTTGCACTACAAAGATATTGATTTCTTATTTACGAAGCCTTCAAGATTTCCTTGAGCTTATTGATTCTTAAGAAAAGTATTCTTTTAATTTTTCTATTTATTCAGAGTGTCCAGCCAAGTATAATGAAAAACTAGGATTTTTTAAATGAAAAACAAAGAAGAAACTAGGAAAAAGTAGAAAAATTCAAAAAGAATCATGATATGGCAAATATATCTTATTTTCACATAGTATTAAATGAACAATTATATTAATGTTAGGGTAAAATATAACATTATTTTTCATCTCTAATTCAGAATCACACTGAACTAATTTTAAATATCTATTGTGAACTGAGAGTAAAGATTAATGAGCACATATGCTAAAATATAAAAATAAAAAAACAATTTTATTAAAAATAAACTGAATAAAAAAAATAAAGCATTAAAAATTGCAATCAGAAAGTGTACGCTTAAAATTCACTTTCACTTTTTAGAAATGAATTTATTAATCGCATTCTTTTCCTCCCAATATCATTTCTATCTTCAATGCATTTGTGCATAGCATTTGTTACCTTCTGAAGATTTTCTTTTGCAACACATAAGAGGCCCTGACTAATATTCATCTTTTTAAAAAATTTTGATTTTAAAGCTTCAGCTAATCTTCTATTGACTTCTTCGAAAATTGATTACCCTTTTCCATCTCTGTCTTGAGTTCTAACTCTCTCTTTTTAACATATTTTTTTCTTTCATCAAGATTGCGTTTATTTTCTTGCGGTTTTTCAATCCTTTCTTTTCTTTCTTGTTCCTGAATAGCTAATTCCTTTTTTTTTCTTCTCTGACAAAACCTCTTCTTGCCTTTCAGCTTCTCGCCTTTTTCAAACTTTTGATGTGCCTGTCTTACTGCAGTCAGAAGATCTTTAGTTATTACGATATCTGTGACTTGTCTATGCATCCTAACAGCATCTTTTGTAAATCTTAGCTCATTAACTGACTCATCAGACAAAAGAGATCTCTCAGAAGTGAGCAACTTTTTGCTCACAAAAAGGCTTCTTTCTACATCCGCATTTCCATGTGAGATGCATAGACAAGTCATGACAACTTTTTTCAAATTAGCATACTTAATCTCACCACTGGCATTCTTAAAGTTAAAAATAGCATTCCAGTAGTGATCTATTCTGATTAATCGGCAATCTTTGCTGTACACCAAACTTTTATCAATATGCTCTAACCTGTATATTTTCCATTCATCGGTAATAGACACGAGAATCTTTTATAGATGGCAATGCTAAGCAGAGTTTTCTCAAAAAACATTGATCTTTGTCTTGATTTCTAACTTCGGGGTGAAGGCATTGAACACATTTGATAATTGTGTTATTTAAAGGTAGTTTTATTTGAAGATAGGAACTGACTGATTGGTAGAATTTTCTTACATAAATGACTTACATAAATTTTCATTTAACATGTTTTCATCTAAACCTCAAAAGATCTTCTGAGATTCTGCACCCATTTCGATTTCTTCAAGTCAACCAAATTTTTGTTGTCAAAAACAGCAATCTATTGAAGTTGTTTTCCTGCCATACTCACAACTATATCATTCTTAACAAACCTGTTGAGAAAAGTTCTCAACAATGACGACAATTCTTCATACAGTAAATGAATCATAGGCTCTTTCTTCTGAAATTTTTCAAGAAATGAATCAAATAAAGATCCAACACATACCAGAAAATGAATTTGTGCAAGACATTCTTTGCTAGTAAGAAGCTGGCAAATTCTTTGGTATCTGGTGTTCCGCTTCAGTTGTACAATTGTACGATCTTGCGTACTCTTTTTAGGAAGTTCAGTTAGAAAGTAATTATGAAGAGGTTTCCAATGTTTGAGAAAACACTCTAATGCTGGTACAAGTATCAGCCACCGACACTGTACATGGCGATGGAAATATTCTTCATTTTGAGCACGATCCTTCAGAATACCGCTGTAGTCCTCTCTTTGAGTGATATGAGTCTTGAACCACTGAAAAACATCAACGGCTAATTATTCAGCATTTTCACCGTAAACATGAAGACCTTTCCTGAAAGAGTTGTGCAATGTGCATGGAACAAAAGGTATTACTCCTGGAAACTGAGCTGCCTTCAGATGACTTTGCACAGCGCTCCATATGGATTTATTTACATTTGGGCCATCGCTACCTAAAAATATCATCTAGGCTAATGGTATTTCAAAACTATTTTCTGTTAACGCATCTATAAGAGCATTACTTAAAGTTACAGCTTTCGCATGTCCAAACATAAGACTTTTCAAAAACATTGTACTTACTTCACCTTTATGGTAATTTCAAAATCGAATAAGCAAATCACACTGTTTCTTGTATTGAGCATTGCCGGTTTCATCAAAGTGGATTGAAAAGGACACTGTGATTCCCTTATTTTAGCAGTAAATTCTTTTTGAAAATATAGTCCAAGATCATCTGATATCAGATATGAGACCTTTGATTTGCTCAAAGTAAATTTTTTCGAAATGGCTCCTGGAAACATTGATTTAAATAGTCCAGCAATACGTTCGCATGATCTGAAAGAGTAATCCTCAACAGCAACCTGCTTGTTTGTATTAACTTCTTGACAGGTTGACAACAACAATTTTTGCTTACGATGAGAAAGTCTTTCTTTGTGTTTTCGACTATCAGCATGACCAATGAGTTGTGTAGCTCCAGTAGTTGAACATGAAATGCTTTTTTACCATAAAAGACATAAACCAACAAAATTAACGTATCTTTCTTACACCATTTAGACAACAGTTGACCATTATTGTCATGTCTAGTGAGCCAAGCATTGTTAAATTTGGTTTTTCCACTATATTTATTAAAATTAGTAATTGATCTAACAATATTATTTCTAAAAAAAATTGTAGATTAAAAGTTTTCTTAAAAATTTGTAATTGTTTAGTAAAGAATAAAAAGACTGTAAACTTCCTATTAAATGAATAGATAAATAAATATAATAAATGGAATTTTATTGTAATATTAGGTTTAAAAAACCTGTTGAAAATTGAATGAAAAATCTTCATTTATTAAATTTTTTATATAAATTAAAAAAAATCTTATTTAGTATTGATATAAAATAAATCAAAAGTAGAAAGAAATATCAAAAATTATATATACAAATTCAAACATATAAAAAGTATATATGAAAATTAAATAAAATATAATTTATAAAATTTAGCTAATATTTTAGCCTGGAAAATTTGTAGGGCTTATTTTTATTTTAAATTTTTAGAAAAATTCAAAATTTTACATTCAAAAGAAACAAAATTTCCTTGATGATATTTAGTTTAGGGTGTCATCAAGATTTGAACCCGAGAGCTTAGAATCTACATCCAACAATTTAGGCACCTATGACCAGCAGCTAAATATTTTATAATACCTATTTTCTAACTAAAATACTAAAATACAATAAAAATATAAGAAATATAACCGAACTTAAAAAATTTTTAATCAAAAAATAAACAAAACTAAATATATTGACAAAATAAACAACAAAATTATAAACTAAAAAGTATCTAACTAAAATTTCGAAAATAAACTGTTAAATTTTGGCGAGTAAAATGCTCATACATATGTACTTGAACATTCACACAAATTTATCAAGACATCTTCATTATAACACTGTAAATATACATACTATATATGTGATTAACCTAAAGTAATCTCTTTACTATCAGCACCAATAATCCCTCTCAACACTCAGCAAGCAAGACACTCCACGCTTTCATTTTACGTCATATATATCTGAAGAAGTTCATAGTGACAGAAATATTATTGCTAGTATTTTGTTAATTAAAAGATTTATTCAACGTTTTTAAATTTTGGAAAATTTCGAATTTTAAGGAAGCAGAAAAAAATAAGAATTCAAAAAAAATCAGTAGAAAATAATAAACTAGGAATACTAGGATTGTTCTGTAAGAACTAGGAACAACAACAAAAAACTAGGAATCGCTGGAATGCCTGATTTATATTCTATCAAAAATAATAAAACTCTTAAAATTTTAGTATGATTAAAATTTCTAAAGAGTGAATGTGCGACAAAATTTTGAAGTGTAAATGGCTATAAAAAGGAGTAATTTAGTGTTCTGGCATGAAGAGCGCCTGATTTTTTACCAACACAAATTCAAATTGGCGTGATTTCTTGTTATGGAGTCGACAGGCCACAATTAAAATGGAAGTCTGCTGCTTTATTTGAACTTGAGTGTGCAAGCAAAAGAAAATATTTTTAGTTCGCGTGATATACCTGAAAATGCGGAAAAGTTGGTCAATTTCAGAGTCTCCACGAAACAGGGGTTTCCTGTTCACCAATTCCGCGAGAACACAACCAATGCTCCATATGTCGATAGGCGTAGAGTAACGAGCTGTGCCGAGTAAAATTTCAGGAGCTCTGTACCATAATGTCACCACCTGTTGGAAAAAGGATGAAAAAGATTATCGCGAAATAAGTACAGCGAACATGGCTATTAAAATGAACGATCACATCCTTTTACAACCATTCTTTGAGGACATTGAGATCATTTAAAAAGAATGACGTAACATCTCGGGCTTTCAATATCTCATTGAGTTTTTGAATATGCCGTAATTGGTTACTTTTGCATTGTGTAGATAAATGCCGAAACATAGCCAACTTAAGCCTATCTGTCTAATGTAAGAAATGATGATTACCAAAAACTTTAGTATTTGAAAATATTCATTCTAACTTGTTGATAAAAAAATGATTTCTAATGAATGAATAAAATTTCGATTGAAATTATTTTGAACGAGTTTCTATTAATCTAGAAAAAAAAAGTTGCTCTCGATAGGTAGAGTTGATAACTCTTCAATCAACTGACAACAAAAATTATTTGCATTGATTCCAATGCTCTCTTTTTTCAACTAATTTTGATGTTATGAATTCAAATCTGCAATAAGTTCTTTTCTCTAAGTTACAGATTTTTTTGAAATTAAAATTTCCTATACATTTTTATCACAAACATTGAGCAAGTGTATATTATTTATTAAAACATAGGAAGCCATTTGAATTTTTTTATATATATTGAAAAAGGAGCTTATACTCCGAAACTAGTTAGCAATATCACTAATAGTGTCCAGTTTTTTACATGTCAAAAACTTTTTACATATTTATAGTTCAATTTTTCAAAAAATTTCCGTTTTTGTTTTAAGTTTTTCAAATCTATAATAAATTTTTGTCAATTATAAAAATCAAAAAAATATAAATTTATTATAAAAAATAAATCTAAAACTCCATAACCCAAATGAAGACAGACTTTAATGAATACAAAACTCAATTAGCAAAAAGATCATCTTAATTTGAAAAAAAAAGAAACTTTGAAATTTGAAAAGTACGAACTTAAATTGAAAGAGGAGTAACTTAAAGTAAAAATGGTAGATATACATTTTTCAACATTCTTGACACAAACGTTCCTATTTATTTGTATTAATACACGTCTGGCACAAAATACACCAGGACACACATACGAATACATACATATTGACATGCGACACACGCACACTGAAGCGCATAAATGTGAAAAACAGTGGCATAGCCATTAGCAAATACCTTGCATAAAGGCAAATGGGTATGAAAGGAAGTAAAATGGAAAAAGTGTTTAGTACTTCATGAGTGAAGGCGCGTGTGGGGATATTGTAAGCGCGGGAGAGACCAAAATCGGCGATCTTGATGTTGCCCAAGTCATCGATCAGAAGATTTTGAGGCTTCAGGTCGCGGTGAATGATTCGGCGCTTGTGACAGAAGACAATGCCAAGGAAAATTTGGTACACGTAACTCTGTCACAAAATGTGAAGAATGAGATGAGCGTGTTAAATGATAGCGCGGCTTGTCAATCGCCGCGAAAGATCCACTTTAGCGTCGACTAGATTTTTCCAAAGTAGAATTGGAATTTCGGACTGCAACTCCCTTTAATTCCAACCCTGACTCAGGCTCTTTTGTAGGAATGTCAACGGCCAACGTCTTTCCAAAGCTCAATCAGAAGGTCTTCAAATGTCAGTAGAGAAGTTCTCAAAGCTCTTATTAGTAATGCGTATTTATTAGTAATGAAAAATAACCGATCTATTAACCAGTCAATTTTTCTCGAATTTTGAGTTCACAGATCGCTTAGAATACCATCACTAGTATTTATGTTGAATCAATTTTATTTGAATTATAAAAAAGTATATTGCAAAATTTATACGTATATATAAGTTTTTATAAATTATAATGTTTTATATATTAGTAAAGTATGAATAGGAAAATCAATCTTGAAAATAACAATTTGCGCATCTTTATAGTGAAAAATGGATTGGTTTAGTTTGCAGTAGCTTACTCGATTTTCATCTGTACTGACGCAGAATACGATAAAATATGCATATCGTTGTTTGTCATAACTGTAAAATAACTAAAGACCATATGTGCATGACTTCTAGCTCTAGGTTTGAAAAATCCTTCTCTACCCGTGGTTTCTAATCCAATTGCTTTGTCTCGATAAGGAAAGTACTATAGAGCTCAGTTCTTAGTTTTTCATGGACGTTCCTTTTCTCTAAACGATTTTAATGAATCATTCCATAATTTTTTCATATGATACCTAAAATTGGAATGAAATTTTTTCACTATCAAAGATTTAATAAAGCCCTGCATTTAAGAGCTAAGGACTTGACAGCGGAACTTCAAGGCAGCAGCCATGGATATACTTCCCGATGATAAATATGTGACAAAAAAAACCTTGACCAAGTGCAAATCAATGTCTTCATCAGTAGGAATCGAATCCATATACTTTTTCAAATCCATCGACAAATACTCGAAAACCAAGTACAACCTTTTTTCTTCCAGAATGACTTCTTCAAGGCTAAAAATTTGAAGAAAAATAATAATCAATTCATTTTTAATAAGAAATATGAAATAAAGATTGAAAATTGTCTTAATTTTCAGTGGTGAAAGTTGAGTTATTTGGTTAAGAAATTTAAAAACAATACTGACGTTGACTAAGGTATTACCAACAAAAAAGAAGAAAAAAAAGGAAATACCAAAAATATAGAATATAAAAATCAGGATTTATAGGATCAAATATTTATTAAAAGTTAATAAAAATCAATATGGACATCAGAAGTTAATGTAGCTGGAACATATGGTGTTGGTTTTTGGTGGAAGAAGACTTCTATGAAAAGGATTGACGGAAGGCTCATGATTCTCGTTTTTTTGTTTGGAAAACAGATTATTCGCCTCATGAACGCTTATGCTCCCACGCATGTGTTGCGATGAAAGCGAGAAATATGCATTTTTTAAAAACCTTGTATATGAAATAGAACGAATTAGAACAAAAGAAATCTCGATAGTGACAGGCGATTTTAAAGGACATGTAGGATCATTTGTGAAAGGTTTTGAAGGAATTCCCGGAGGTTTTGGAATTGGGAAACAAGGAAGGAAGAAAAATGTTGGAGTAATGCGCTGAAACAACTGTTGTGAACACTTGATTCAAAAAGAGTAAAAAGGGCTACTTTTAGATCGACTGGAGCTGAAACTGAGATTGATCTTATGTTCGTGTAAAATGAATGGCGCAGGAAAGCAAATAGTATAAAAGTTACTCGTCGAGAACTTCAACATAGTCTTGTTGTTATGGGTGTAGGTAAGTCAGCAAAAAAGTAAAGAATAGGGAATGTGCATGTCAAGCATTTGTCAAAAATTTGGAAATTAAGAGAAAACGAGGTTAAGAAAAAGTTTTCTGAAAAAAAAGTTGTTTATTTAACCCATTTAGGGCCAATGCTCCCATTTTGAAACATAAGTAATTTCATCTTCGTCTGCTTTTTTCAATGACTTTGAATATAAATCGTCTGTATTTTTTTAGATATCGTCTGCTTTGCTTGGCCTTAAATGGATTAATCAAAGTATGAAGCAAATGTGTGGGTTAGATACAAAGGTGCCATTCATAAAGTACGTACGCAACAAGAGGGGGGTCTCTTGAAAAGCACCAATTTGCAAACAATATTTCATGACTGATTTATTCCGTTTCCTGCTATATACAAAAACACCAACCGTGGTATGGAGGCAATTGAGCCAAAATCATATTCTGAAAATCTCACTCATATGTAAGAGTGTTTTTTGTGGAACTCACAAACCAAAGGATGCACTAGAATACCCAGTTGTGCTATTTGATTTGTATTTACGATCTAGGAAAGGAAAGTTAGATAAGGGTATTTGCAGTGTGATTTCTACTGACCAAGTGAAGCTGCAAATAAAAGGCATAAAAGGCATTGACAGGATAAATAAAGGTAAACCTTGACATGGAAAACTTGGTGGTGGCAAAAAGATGTCCAGGATGATATCGAAAGAAGACAGATAGATTTAAAAGATGGAAGAGTTGACTGATGAGAGTAAGGCCTGGTATAAAATCTAAGAAGTTTGCGAAAAAAGTTGTATCAAAAGCAATGAAAGATGAAACAAGGAAGCTGTTGGATCAAATGAACAGAAACAATGCTTCTCTATTTTATTAACTCAGAGCTGCAAAGAAAGACTCAAGTAGCGTTTCAGAGAGTGCTTGTATGAAAAACAGAGATGGCAATATTGTATATTCCAAAGATGAACAAAAGGAAATTTAAATCATATGATGAATGAAAAAAATGAATAGGATGGGGTCATAGATGCTGAAAAAACTGAAAGCCCAATACAACTCTTTGTAATAGATGTTGAGAAGGCTTTGAAAAGTATGAAAAACGGTAAGCGCGTGTAGGATTGTAAAAGAACATCTCGCTGCTTCCCAAAATGGGAACAGATTATCTTGCAAATAGCAAGTATATTGAATGGAAGTGGCATGCAAGAAGGCTGGAGTGTTGGCGCAGTTGTTCCGACTTACAAGGAGAAAGGTCGTGTAATGAAAAGTAACTCTTATAGAAGTGTTAAAATAAGCTGTTAGAACATAGGATGAAAGTTGTAGAAAGAATGTTGGAATTAAAGATTAGGAAATATCTTTCATCTTGTTTTTGATAGAGTACCGAGAAAAGTTATTGAATGGGCATTGAGGAAAAGAAATGTACTAGAAAAATTAGTTAAAGCAGTGATGAAGTTATGTAGGGATGCTAAAACAAGAGTTCAACAAATGGAAGAATTTAATAGTAGTAGTGCATTAAGAGTCTGTACTTTCTCTGCTTCTTTTGGTTAATGTGTTGGATGTAATATCTGAAACAGAAATAAAAAGTCATTTGTATGAACTTTTGCATGCGAATGATTTGGTTCTGATGTCAGAAACGATGGGATAGCTAGAAACTAAATTCAACAGTAGGAAATCTATTTTGGAGAAAAAAGGCTTGAAGTTGAACCAAAGCAAAACAAAAATATTGGCTTGGGGAGGTAAAAATGGTACAGAACTGCAAGCAAAAGTGGATCATGTAGAAAGAGAGTGAAACTCATTTGTATTAAATGCAAAACCTGCCACAAGAAGATACATGCATGCTTCGCTAAAATGAAAAGAGTCACGGATCGGATGGCTGGAAAGTTTGAATGCAAAACTTGTGTAAAAAGCTACAAAAAAGGAAAATGAGTAACAATTTTTTAAGCGAATTAGAAAGAGTATTTTTGTTACTTGGGCGACACAACCAGTAATGAAGGAGGAAGCGAGCTAGATGCTACTAGAAGAGTAAGATTTGGCTGGAACGCATTTAACACGTTGTCTTTTATTCTATGTGGAAAAATAGAGTGCATGTGTGAAACCTGTCATGACACATGTTCTGAAACATGAAGCATAAAGTCACTAGAAGAAACTATTTTGAGAATAGATGAAAGAAGCATGTTACAGAAAATGTGTCGAGTGAAGTTGGATGATAAATTTTATAAACTGAACAACTCATGAAAAGACTGGGGTTGAAAAATACAATTGTTGAAACTGTGAAGCAGGGAAGTTTAAGGTGGTTGAGACATATAATGAGGAAGAACGATGATGTAAGTATATAATGAAGTTGGAAGTTTGAAGTTGATGGCTTTCGAAGTGAAGGCAGACACTGAAAATCGATGATGAAGAAGGATTGTATGAAAGTTGGTTTGAAGCCCGAAAATGCGAAAGATATAATAAAGTAGAAGTTAGCTAACAAATCATGGAAGGAAAGTAAGTAACCCTTTGTGAGAGGGGAAAAATATTGACTATAAATAATGATGATGAAAAAATGACAAAAAGCATGTTGTTGCATTTTTCTTATAATTTGAATCAAAAAATATTACAATTTCAATGACGGAAAAAGATTTCAAATTATTTTTGATACTATATTTCCCTAATCAATGAGTCTTTATGTATATCTACAGAACATAGATTATATATTATTTGTTAAAATTAGTTTAGGCTATTAAAGATAACGGTTAGGTCTGAACCAGAAAGAAAACTCACTCAGAAATGTCACAGTCAAGAGATAGATTATTACAAGGAAAGACATGAGCCGAAAGATTTTTCTCAATCTCTTCTCTCATCAATTGTAAACAGACCTAGTTCATATCAAATGAATAAGTTATGTTGATTGATTACTCTGTACATAGACAATTTGACGCTTAAAATAACATTTTAAAATGTGTAGCAAAGCAATATTATCAAACCAGATAGAAAAACAAACAAATATATTATATAATCTTTATATTGAACTACAAATATATTCAGTAAGAAAAATAAATCGTTTCAAAACACATTTAAGACTTTGGTTAGTTGTTAACTCAATAAGTACATGATAATGAAATAGCTTACACAGAAAATAATGCAATGCAAAACAAACTCTATACAAATTTAACCTATAAGATCATAAGAAAAGCAGACAATAATTAAATTATAGAAGATAACATGGGATACTTTTACTGTACGCAAATGAGTACAGCGGTATTTAATTGGTTATAGCCAATCTGACACCGTCCCCAAGATTTTTCCCTGAATGAGAAACTAAATATCAAAAAAGATTTCAAATAAGAAAAAAAGAGTCTTATATTTATAATATATAAAACAAGAATTTTAGATATAAAAAAATTTATTAGAATTTTTAAACTATAATTTTGCCAACAAAATATTTTATTATCTATATAAAACATTATATAAACAATTTTTTATTAAATAATTTATTTTAAAGTAAAAAAATTATACCAAACTATATTGGGATGTTTTAATTCTTTAAGAAAAGATATTTCACGAATTGCGGTAGAAGGAACGCCTTCATCTTCTCCTTCGAGACGAATACGTTTTAATGCAACTATTTTATCATTTTCTTTATTCCGACACTTATACACAACACCATATGTACCTAAAAATAAAAAAAGACTAAGAAACTTGTCAATTTTTTAGAGAGTTAATAAAATAAAACTTTCATATTGTTATTACTCTGAATATCTTTTAAAATTAAATTATTTAACTAAGAGATATTTAATATTCACCTTCTCCAATTTTTTCTATCTTAACATATTTTTCCATTTGGAAATTTAAACTTGGTTGTAAGGTGCGAAACCTGGATTGAATAATGATGAAAATATTTAAAAAAAATTAATTATATATTTTAAAAAGGAATTTTCTTATTTTTATTTTATGTTTGTTTACATTACTATTTTTTTTAATATTTTTTAAATTTAATTTTTTAAGATCTTTTATGAGAGGTGAATAAGGTGAAATACCACAATATATTGGTCTTGACTCATGATCAAACCTTCCTTGTTCTAAACCTTTCAACTTAGGAATTACAGACCGGTAACCATAGTTCCTACAATTTCTAAAATTTTTGAAAAAATAATGTATTTTCAGCTATATAATTATTTTGAAGCAAATAATCTATTTGAATCAAAACATTTTGGTTATCGGATCAATCGCTCCATGGAAGATTTAGATGGACAATTCTTTTATGATGTTTCAGAGTATCTTAATGAAGGATATAATTGTGCAGCTGTTTTTCTTGACTTAAAAAATGCTTTCGATCTTGTCAATCATTCTAGATTAATTGTCAAACTTAGAGAATATGGTTTGAAAAATGAGGCAATCAATTTAATTTCTTCTTTTCTGAATAACCGTACACATTATGTTGAAGTGAATAATAGAAAGTCCAGTTTTACATGCTTCAATAAAATTGGTGTTCCTCAGGGATCAGCACTGGGACCATTGTTTTTTAATATCTTTATTAATGATATAAATGATATTCCATCAATGAAAGAGGTAAATTATTTTTCTTATGCTGATGACATATCGTTGTTGTTTCCATTTAAGTTATCTTTAGAATCTTAACAATAAACAACAAATAAAAAGTTCATTGAGGCAAACACATTGAAGGTAGATGATCTATATTGTTATAAATTATGCTTGTTTCTTTGGAAATATCTTAAATGCTTATGTTCTCCAATATGGGCTAATAAGTTTCATTTCAATTCGAACATACATCAATACTATACTCGCAATACTGGACATCTCCATTTAGAACATTCAAAATCTAAAAAAAATGTTAGAATGCTATCAGTAAATCAAAAGTTATCAAGATTTTTCAATGGGAATAAGTTTCTTTATAATTGTTGTCATCTAGAGAGAATCTCAGACTTCAAGAAAGCTGTGAAAAATTACTTCTTTGATCAATATAATGACTGTAGTAGTAGTTCTTGCTACATTTGTGCACACAAAATTTCATAGTACTGTTTTTAAATTTATGTTATCATTACAATTAATATATTGAATATGTCATATTAAACGCCGTAATAAATTTCTTTTTTTTTTTTTGTATACTCTGTACATTTGTGTAGGTTGCACTCGAGAAGTGGCTTTAAGTAGCCTTTGTGTGTATCCTTGCATTAATGAAAACATTTTTCTGTTGTCATTTTTAAACTTTTTTTTTTTGGCACTGGAATACATCTTTATTTTACTATTAATTTGTTAAATTTTTGCTGTGTGTTTTTTTTTTTGCTGAATAAATTCTTCTTCTTCTTCTTCTTGTTCTACTCAAATTAAACGATCGTGCTTTTGAAGAAAACATCCAAATCTACCTTTTGTTTATATTTAAAAGAATTTTTAATATTATCAAGGTTGATGATTTGATCAGGTTTCATTTTGATAAAAACGGTCATTGTAATTAGTGCTCGCAAAAAAATTACACTTTTTAAAACTGACTGACTGAAATTATTCTCTAATAAAGAACACATGGGTAGTAAATTTTGGTCTTTCAGGCTTTATAATTCCTTGCCCTAATTTTTTACACGTATCATTTATTTCATTGTTTAAAACTTTAATGTGGATTTTTCTATCGACCACATTTTTCCATGTAAGAAAAAAAGCAAATGGAGGATGTCTTAAGAAGAAAACTAAGGAGGTAAAATAACGTAATAACAATAAAATTAAGGCTTCAAAAAGAGAACTATCGATTCCCATGTAAATATATAATATGTAGGTGTGATGCAGATACGTCCTTAATTATAACCATAAGATATGAGATAGTGTAATTTCTAAATAGTCGAATCAAGGATTCAATGACCTTGAATACATTTTATAATATTTTTCACTTCAAAAGAAATTGAGAGCGATGGCATTGCTTTGATCTATTGCTTAAAGAAATTTTCATGTTTTCAAGAATTATTTCACATTCATGTTTTGAGAATAATTACTAATAAATCTCTCGTTGAATGTTTCCCCAAGATTTATTTGCTTCCTAATGCCCAATATCACGGTTACAGAAAGTTATTTAGTAAACTAAAAAAAATTAAAGATAAGGGAAATTGTTAAAATATGGGCAGACGTGGGCAGAAGAAGAAGAAGAAGAATTAATTTATTTGCATAAAAATATAATGTTTTGCTGAGATAATAGGCAGAATTAATTATTTTTCACTTATATTACAAAAATATTATTTGTAGTGTAGCATGGTTCACACAAAGACTACTCATGGCCGCGAACCATTTAACATTTTAAACATACTAAACAATTATATAATTATGTATTTATTTGCAAGTTAAAAACATTTATATTTATATTTATATATATCAAATAATATACATATGTTGTGTATATAATAGAGTATATATATAGAGAGAGAGGCACAGAGATGTATTAATTTTTTGTAAATAAATCTATAATATTGTAGATTAACGCAAAGAGAAGAATTTGGCATGCCTCAGATAAAATGATTGTTCAATACTTCAGATAAAAAGCCCTCTGTGAAACTATTTAGATGCGAATTCTGAAGATCATCTTCATTATTTTTCAAAATCAAACACCCATAAACACAGAATTAAATCAGATTTGTTAAAGTTTATGCTTCTAATAAAAAAATGAACTATACTAAATAAAAATTACTTCAACAAATAACTTATTATTATTCTTTTATAATGTTATTTCATTTCCTCCTATAGTTCTGAAAAAATGTTACCTTATTTTATTAAAAAAAAACTTAAATTGAAAAAAAGTTAAATAATTAATTTAATTAGGTTTCAAAAGAAAATCAGATTATCTTTGCAACCCCTTCTTTCTCGTATTTTTTTTAGTTTAAAAGATAATGTATTACTATTCTTCTTTTTTGTTGAGAGGTCTCCGGGACATTTCCATAAAGATGAGGTACAATTAAAACACTTTGGTCAATTCCATCCAGTTTGCTTAAATCGCTTATACATTCTTTGGTGATCGTAAATGAGATAGGCTAAACTTCGATTTGGGTTGAGACGCTATCTGTTTCCCAAATGTTATCTTTTTTTCGAATTTCCGTCTTAGGTGGGCCTTTTGGATCTTCACAGGATAATATCTGACTGAAAATTTTCCTCCATTTTCATTGGATTTAATATTTTCTTTTTCAAAAGGTCTTGCAGAGAGTTAGTTACTTTAAGGCCAACATTGGACACGTAAGTTTCTTCTTTCCCCAGTTCATTAAATCTTTGTGTAGTAAAGGGACATTCAGCTGGCTCCAACAGGATTATTACAAAATCTCTGCCAAAAACCGATATGAGGGTCTCATGGAGAATATTTTTCCAGCATAACAACCTGTTTATATAGTAAATTAATTGCTCTTGCATTGCTAACACATCCTATCAATCTTCAATGGGTAACGAATTGTGAGGCGGACAGGTGTTATAGCTTGGTGTATTGGTGTTTGAGGTGTTTGAGGGTCCCACAATACCTTATTAAACCTTTCTCTTTTTCAAGACTTTGTGGCTCTCTTGCACCTTTGTCTTTTGGAAAGGGTTCGGGGTTTATAAAAAAATTGTTTAGGCCTTTCTACTAAAACTAATAAACAATCAGATATGCTGGATGCCCCAATTTGACGCGATGCTGCATCTCAGCTTGTTAGCGTCGCTAAACAAGCTATTAACATTAAAGTGTTGAGCTTAAACATGTCGTCTAAATCCAGGCTCTGGATCTATTTGTCAATAATTTGCAATAGACCCACAATCATATTATTCTTTGGATTTAGCAAATGAATTGGCGACGCAATAATGAAGGTGCAATCTGCCGTTTGGCCACCAAAACTGGAGTGGTTTGAGTAAGAGTCTCAGAATGGCTCAAATCACTCGGGCATAGCCCAGCAAGAAAATCTTAAACTCGAAAGGAAGAATGTTCGGAGTCTCTCCCAAATTATATTTTTATTTTTTTTAAATTTATATTTTTTTTTATAATTGATTAGTATATAGTTATTATATTATAATTGATATTTATTGATATATATTATAATTGATTGTTATTTCCCTTCAAACTTTGTGACTTTTCATAAAATCGGTAGCTGCATCTTTTGATACCATTTTCATGGTAGTTTAAATACCCTCTCACGCAAAAAACTATAAATGTACATTTTTATCAACAAAATGTATATGCCTTATAATTTAGTGTTTATATTAGATACACTTTTGATAATTTATAATCATACTTGGATATATCGGATTTGGATAAATCGGATAATCTTATATATTAGAGAATTATTTAGCTCCCGATTATCTATTTAGTTTTTCTAATTAAAAATTGCATATACCTGATCCTGTATTAAATATATCGGATAATTTTTACCCTCCCAATAGCAAAAATTAAATGGAAAATACTCGTGTATATCGGATCACAATTCCAGATAATATATCTATAATTTTAGAAGCTATTTGGACTTACAAATTTTATTCTTTTTTATTAAGAAGTTTTGTTTCTTATTTAAAAACATAGCACAGAAAGTCAAACGAAAACATCAAACAAAAACATTGGAAGAAAGTAACAAATTACAAACTTTTATCAGAAATATTCCAATATAAAGAAGCTAGATTTAGCTGCAAATTTTATTATGAAGGCACATATTTTATCAGATCCCAAAATAAATCGACAGTATTAGAGAACAGTAAGAAAAAGAAAATGGCGAAAAGAAACTTGTGAGGGCAACTAATTTTGATAATGCTGATTCCGCTCTTATATTGTGGTTTCGTCAATACTCTTCTTGTTCAGATTTGCTTATCGATAAACCTATGCTCCTCGATAAAGCTAAATATTTCGCAAAAGAATATGGTCATTATTCTGATATATCTGGAAGCAAGATTTAGATGTTGAAAGTAGGTGGACCATCAGAAAAATTTTGAAAGCTTGGAAAGAAGGAGATTTGAAAGACATTCTACAAAATTAGAAACCTTCAGATATCCATCAAATTTATTTATAGCAAATTTTATTATGAAGGCACATATTTTATCAGATCCCAAAATAAATCGACAGTATTAGAGAACAGTACGAAAAAGAAATGGCGAAAAGAAACTTGTGAGGGCAACTAATTTTGATAATGCTGATTCCGCTCTTATATTGTGGTTTCGTCAATACTCTTCTTGTTCAGATTTGCTTATCGATAAACCTATGCTCCTCGATAAAGCTAAATATTTCGCAAAAGAATATGGTCATTATTCTGATATATCTGGAAGCAAGTTTTAGATTTTTAAAGTAAGTGGACCATCAGAAAAATTTTGAAAGCTTGGAAAGAAGGAGATTTGAAAGACATTCTACAAAATTAGAAACCTTCAGATATCCATAACGTAGACCAAACAAGATTGTTCTTGCAATGGCTTGCTGAGAATTCTCTAGGATTTATCCAAAAATTATATCGTGTTAACCCTATTAGTGACGGGCTATTTTCATTTTCTCAGAGACAGGGGAGGGGGGCTATTTTAGCCCCCCCCCCCTCCCTTGGTTTTTCTTGAATGATTGCAAATTTTTACAAAATTTTCGCGTGAACCTACTAAAATTTAAATGATTAATTGCGAATATGATCGTGACATTTATTTTTTATAAAAATCAATCAAACTTGTTAAAAATTGATTGATATTTGACAGCTCAACTAAAAAAAGAAACTTTTAGTTTAAATGGGTATACAAACTTTTTTACACATATATACCCATTTTCAAGTGTGCTGAACACGGTTGTCACGTTTATTTTTTTTAAAAAATCAACCAAACCTGACAAAAAATTGATAGATATATGACAGCTCAACTGAAAAAAGAAACTTTCAGTTTAAATGTTCATACAAAGTTTTCTATTTAT
The DNA here is from genome assembly GCA_030549495.1 of Nectonema munidae. Classification (NCBI taxonomy): domain Eukaryota; kingdom Metazoa; phylum Nematomorpha; class Nectonematoida; family Nectonematidae; genus Nectonema; species Nectonema munidae. Next base: position 122,354 of record JAUIRK010000925.1, read on the forward strand.
ATGCACCCGTTTTCCTGTATGCTGAATACGATGGTCATGTTTATTTTTTTTAAAAATCAATCAAACTTGTCAAAAATTGATTGATATATGACATCTATACTAAAAAAAGAAACTTTTCGTTTAAATTGGTATACAAAGTTTTTTTACACATATATACCCATTTACAATGGCCACGTTTATTTTTTTTAAAAATCAAGCAAACCTTGTCAAAAAATTGATTGACATATGACAGCCCAACTGAAAAAATTAACTGTTTATTTAAGTAGTTATAAAAAGTTTTTTTTAACATTTTTGATTAATTTGTGACTTTTTTAAAATCGTTATATGTTTACGGTCAGATATATTGTACTGATTTTTCAACGATTTGTTTTCATGATATTCTCCAAAGACTATATTAAAATATTTAGTCATTTCATAAATGAATTTATTTCTCTTTGAAGCTTAGATTTTATTTGTAATCTATAATAAAACAAATTTTTTCAGTATCAAAATTTCCAATGAGGCACGAATATTAATTTTAATACTCATCATTATACTATAAAATTGATTCATATTTTTATGTTTAAAAATTATTTTTCCATTTTTAGACTATAGAATGAAAATTACGTTGTAAATTATATTTCAAATGGAGTTTGCATGATTACATCATATTTTTATAATATTATTTATAATTTTTTCGAATTTTTCAAACTTTGAAAATTCTATTTATATGTGCATACAGATATGCAAAATTTGGTAGGTTTCTATTTTGGAGGAATGAAGTTATAACTTCTCAAATTTTCTTACATTTGTATATATAAAGTAGGCTCCCTCTTCTTCTGAAAATGCCATCCAAGTTTTGACAATGTAACGATGTATATATTGAGTAAAATTATATAGAACGTATACACTTATAAGAGGCATCATCACTGCATATTTATCTTTGAGAGGTCAAAATTTAACCATTGACCGTTTGTATATCTCTATATAGCTAGCTGATTGGCTGTATAAAAAAGGATCAACTATAGTCGGTACAATAGACACAAGAAGAAAAGCTATTCCGCAAAGTATAAAAAGTTTAGATAATAGAGATGAATTTTCTTATAAGTTTTGCTGGGATATAGATAGAGAATTTTTATCAATTCATAGTTATGTAGTATTTTCTAAATCAAAAGGAAAGAAAAATGCATTAGTCTTGACTTCCAGACCCCCCCCTCCCCATTTTAGAAATTACAGTAGACGATGAAAAAAGTAAACTTGCAATTTTTAAACAGTACGATTTTTCTAAGGGTGGAACGAGAAAAAATATGAAGAATGAGAAAAATCCAAGAAATGTAAATTTCTTTTAAATGTTTCTTTGAATCTTCATTAACAAAAAGACAAATTTTCGAATAAAATTGTTCTCTTTTTTTTAAACTATTTTTATTATCCTTGACAGTTTTTAATAAAAGAGAGGTCATTTACTTTTTTTTAAATACTGCCAGCAATTATTAAATAAAATAGCAAATTTTATGCAGAAAACTCATGTTGAGGTGAAAACAAATTTATCATTTTCGTTCATTTGTATATTGTTTGATTATACGTATGAAACTTTCTCAAAATGGTCAAACACGAAACTTATTTAAATTGACCGATTGAGCTTGTTTCGAGATATTGTAGAGTGAATGGATAAACTGTCTTTCTCCTTCAAATAAAATGATGCGCATCAAAATATGCCTCTACCTACAGAGTTCTTATTTTGTATTTAATTAATTTCATTAAAAAATCACCTCATTGAATTCGGTATAAAATCGCGTTTTTAATTCTATATCATTTTCAGTTATATTTTATTTTTATGCAATTTTGTTTTGCCTACTTATAATTCTATTTGTTCTGTGACAAAATAAATTACATATGCTACGTATAACTATATAATCATGAAGTCGTTTATTTCAGTTGAAGCGTCATATGTCAATCATTTTTTGACAGGTATGATTAATTTTTATAAAAAATAAACATCACTGTTGGATTCAGCCTACTTGAAAATGCGTACATATGTGTAAAACACCTGATTTGCTAATTTGATTCACGCTTACAAGTATTTTCAAATTCTAAATGCAAAATCAATCCATAAATGAAATTGGCATTGTTGATTTGTTATAAAAGCGTGTATATTTCATGTAAAATTTTAATTAATGTTCTCGGAGACAGATTTTAAAAATAAACCGCAAATTTGTTTTTCAAATTCTAAATGCAAAAACAATCCATAATTGAAATTGGCATTGTTGATTTGATATAAAAAAATATATTTCATATTAAATTTGAAGGAATATTTTATTAGATATATTTTTCATCAATCAAAATTTTGATTGAGATTTCCAAAAAATTAATCATGATTTTGAAAAAAGGTAATGTTGCACTATCCGTGCATTGATGAAAAGCTATTTTAATTGGAAAGAAGTTGTTCAATGATATAATGCTTTCATATGTCAATCTTTTCTTGAATGCGATTATGGTTTGAGTATCGCATTATACGTGCATTGTAGCAAATACAGTCTATGCCTGCCTCCATAATACGAGTATCTACATGATCTCGATCTTTGAAACTTGAGTTAAGGTTTCAATCGTCAATCCATTATCATGGAAGAGAAATCTGAAATTTTTTTAAAATGTTCCAGTTACTGTAACAATGACAGATACCAAAATATGAATAGATACTTTTCTCGAAACTATTTTATAAAGGTGAATCGAATTTTACTTAGAAAATAAAGCTTTTTTTTTTTTTTAATTTTACTTAGAAAATATAGTTTTTTTCTTTCTTTTACTTAGAAAATAAAGCTGGAAAACTTTTTGTAATTGAGAAAACAGGATTATGGATGATTTCACGGGAAACACGAATTTTAAGAAAGGATTCGTTAGCAAATATCTTTTCATATCACACATGATAAAAAAAGAGCCAAGATCAGCAAAGAAATTCTCTTCAATAGAAAAGATCTAGGTTAACATGAATTCTATGCTAAATAAATATCTGAAATTTTTTTTTCAAATATAGATTGCACAAAATGAATTTGTGGTGAACGTAGGACTACCAAGGAACCATCAGAATAGAATGAAGAGCAAAATTCGAAACCATTAAAAGTATAGGAGAAATGAAGAAAAGACTACAGCTGATAGCGAATTTGTAAGCAAAACAATATAGGTCCTGTTGAGATATAAAATTCCAACCTCTCTCTTTAATTAGAATGGAAGGATAAACAAAGAAATCGAACCTAGAAAGGCAAAAAGTGCTCGATTTAGTTAGAGTAACAGCCAATAATATGTTTACCATGCCGTTTTATAAAAAATTTAAAAAAATTTTATTGCTGAATTAATTTATTCATAATTAAATATATTATAAAATTTATTAAAAATATATTGAAAAATTTATTATTGAAAAATTTCACAAGAAGTAAAGATTTATGAATATAAATTTTGTGAGCTTTTAGCAAAGATGATTTCAGATCACCTTGAGTAGAGATTTGGTCCGATCATTATTGATGACATAGATAAGATGGCACTAGGATATTTGGCCAATAGACATTTGACCGAATGAATATTAGCCGAAAGGCATTTGATAGAAAGGACATTTGGCCGAGAGACATTTTGCGAAACACACATGGACATTTGGCAGAACGGACATTTGGTCAAAAAAAACTTTTACCAAGCTGACGTTTTACCGAACAAATACCGAACGGACATTTGGAGACATTTTGCGAAACACACATTTGGCAAACGGACATTTGGCCGAATGGATATTTGGCACAACGGACATTTGGTCGAAAAAAACTTTTACCAAGCTGACGTATTACCGAACAGACATTTGAAGACATTTTGCGAAACACACATTTGGTCGAAAAAAAATTTACCAAGCAGACGTTTGACCGAACAAATACCGAACGGACATTTGACCGAATAAATATTCGGTAAACGTATTTCTACAAAATGTAAATACACTTTAGAATATTTCCAAACTTCTGCAACCAATAATAAATGTTGTTTTGATGTTAAAGATAAAAATATCTTAGCTTATATCTTTAGCTTTATCTAAAAAATTTATTGCAAAAAAATTGATAAAAAAATTAATTTATTTAAAAAAAAAGTGAAACATATCTTTTTAAATATTTAAAGAATAGTAGGCAATTGTTTTCAGAAAATCCATTTAATTATACTCACTATATTTTTTATAGAACTCCAGAATTTAGACTCACGGTTGATATTTTTATTCAAATAAATGTGGAATTAGATAATAATAATAATAATACTACATCATTATAAATAGATTTATTTCTGTCAAATGTCTGTTTGCAAAAAATATTGTTCATCCAAATGTTTGTTCGGTAAAATTATGTCTCGATTAGATGTCTCTTTGTAAAATTTTTTTTTGTCAAAATGTACGTCAGTCAAATGTCTTTTGGTCCAGTGACCGTCTTGGAAAGTGACTTTCGTCTAAATGTCTATCGGCCAAATGGCCGGCCACGCGATAGAATCATAATTATATCAAGAGAGAAGAAAGACAATTATATTATCGATTTGGTTTAATAAAATTTAATCTGTCAAATTACATATAAAACCAATTTACCCTGATCGATATGTATTATTTATGTAAAGAACGACAAAAAATACTGTCATGACAAAATATAGAAGGGCTAATTTGCTAAATGCCGCCAAAATTATTCAAAAATGATAAAAAAAAATATATATATATATCTGATCGCAAATTAGCCAGAGATAAAACAGTGATTTCAATTTAAATGTAGAATGACGAAAATATTTCCAAAATCAAATTGAGCATCGTTGATGTCCTGTTTATGAGTCAGTTTATTTAAAAATATTGAGAAAAATTGATGAAAGTAAAAAAAAGTTTTAAAAAAGTTCTTTTAAATAAATTTAGGATTCAAAGATTTTGATTTTATTTTTTTTATTTTCTATAGACATAATATGAAATAAAAAATTAAGATACACGTTAAAATTGTTATCAAGCATATTTTCAGGAGAAAAATTTGGATAAAAAAGATATTTAATTCTATATGTAAAAAAATAATTACATTTTTTTGGACAGTGTAAAGAGAAAACATTTTCGATTCTCAAGCGAAATCTGGAGTTATGGCATAATTTTAAATGGTTTGAGGCATATTTTAGATTTTGGAGCTGAAGATGGACAATTCAGTAGCGGTTTCTCAGCGCTGATAAAGATCCCAAAGTCAAAGCACGTATACACAAAAAGTTGAAGATTTTTGAAGACGAATCATGATTCTCCCTCGAAAAATGAGTGTTCTTAGCCGACACTGACTTTATTCCATTTCGGTGTCGGATTAAACGTGTGGTGTGTCTGTGGATTACACGCTCGTTCTTAAATTAAGCGTTCACCAATTCCACCCATCACTCTTTGAAGGGAGAAAAAGGAAAGGCTTGTGTCTCGTTCTTTGAGTTCGTGTCGTTGTTTCGAATCCTAAATAAGAATACTTGAAATGTTTGCGGGTGGAAGTAAAGCGGCTAACGTTTGTAACACTTTTAGTGAACAAAGTGCGCGTGTGTGTGCTCGCTTCACTGTTGTGTTCAGCAAGCGCAGCGCGTCAGATTAAGTAATTAGGTTTGCGAAACAAGAATACACAAGTAGAAAATATGGGAAATTCGCTAATTTTTTCTAAAGGCGCTGCTATCATTTTCAATGAATCCTTTGTTCTTTGACAATAAAACTGTATTTCGTGTCATTCTGTTCACAAAGGAAACACGTTTACATCAAATTTTGTTACTTTACTTTTCAAATTGCAAAAATATTCTAGTCTCAGTGAATCCACACATTTTTCCTCTTGTTTTCCCTCTTTGAAATAATCTAGAGACAAAGTAGAGGAGAGAAAAATGAACAAAGTTTGTATTTTTGGTCTGTATGTCCTTACTTTTTGTTTGTCAGAAGAAAAGTGCCCGAAAAATACGATTTCAGTCAAAGGAAAATGTTTGTACGTGGAGTACCGCGAAGTTGATTGGAAATCTGCGCAAAAAAACTGCAACAACAACTTCAATGGGGGTGGAAAATTGATTAATTTGTCTGATGATGTTACGGTAATATTTTTTGAAACTTTTTTTCAAAACAAATTTAACGGAACCATTTAACTCTTGTGCGTATCTGTTGAAGAGCAGAGCTGTCTAAAGTTTTTGACAAAGGTGTAATTGAGCAAAAGTTTTATTTTTTATTTCTCATCTACATAAGAGGCGTGAGTAAGGTTGATTAGCTTCTCAGTTTCGATAACGCACGGTCTTAGGTTCGATCCCGCATCAAGCCTACTTTCTTAATAGTTGAACGATTGTAACATCGTCAACTTTTATTCATATAGTCCTTTACATTTTATGAAATTGATTGACGAAATGCATTTCAACATGAAAAAAAATATGTTTCTATGAAATCTGTATTATAGTTATAGATATTATCAAAGATAATAATTTTCACAATTACACAGTAGATCTTTTACGACGCGGAGAGCTCGTAAAGTTCAAGCAACAAAACATAATGAAATGAGAAAAAGAATTTTGTATGTTGCAAATAATAATTAACACTAAGTATTCTAGAATAACGTATATAGCCGCCATCATTGAATTACCTGAAATTACATGGAAGTAATCATGAGTTTTAGACCGAAAAGTTCCATTTTGTCTTTTTGCAATTTTATTTTACTTGTTTTGCAATTCTATGTGTATTTAACTTTTGATTTTCTTGTATCTATACTGTTTTGCCATATGTCATCTTTATTTACACTTTTTTAAAAAATATTTTAACATCATTTTCAGTTCAAATTTTCAAAATTTTAAGACAAGGAATTAGCATTTATAAATAATTTTAAATTTTTATTATTTTTCTTCTTAATTATTTAATTTTCCACTTTATTAAGCAATATCTCTTTGATTGACTTTTAACGTTATTTCAAAAAGCACATCAGATTATTTGTTTAGAATTGCAAAAAGACAATATAGAATTGCAAAGCGACAACCTAGAATTTCAAAGGGATAAGATAGAACTAAAAATGGGATAGATCAAAAACTTTGCAAAATTCTAACACTTTAAACATGATATTGTTAGGCTAATTTTTTTCTGCAACTTTGCTATGAGGCCTAAAAAATAAGAGGTTGAGGGCCGTATACGATTAACTAGGTTGTGAGAATTTTATCAACTTTTCCTAAGAACGAAAGAAGTAAATCAATAAAATCATAATTATTCATTAACTTCCACATATGAAATAGGCATTCAAGTGTAAAGGATAGAATCAATTCAAAATATTAGGATGAGAGCAATGGCGATAATAACTCCAGAAGGAATATTTAATAATTTTAATATGAAATAGATTAAGTGGATCTAGACGTGGAAATTATACAAAAGTTAATAAAAATAGTAAAAATTCCTTAATAACAATTTCTTGATAGATAAATTTTCGACCACTATGCTTATAAACAGATCTTAATTATAAATTATATGTCCTTCAAATAAGTAACATATTCACATCACTTACTCCCTCTATTTTCTTCGGTAAAGTTTTTCCTTACACACTTCAGCAACTCGTCACCCTCCATTTTCATTTGGAAGTTCTAATCTGCGTCAAAACAGAGCGGCTTTACAAAAATGACAAAATCTAGGAGAAATCTTGATTAATTCACATATTAAACAAAGATTAATGCATAGTTTTTCCTACTGCAAGCATGGAAGCGCCTATAATATTATATATTATATACAATTTTTAGTTCTATTTTGTCTTTTTGCAATTCTATAATGGAAAGGTTTTTATTTCATGCTAAATAAAGAATATGAATTTTCCCAAATGTGTTGTTTTGTCTAGTTTTTAAATGCCTACGTCCGCGTAGAGTGTGGGTTTGTGTGTGGTCAAAAGGATTATTTTTGCAATAGCCCAGATGATCCCAAAAAAGCAGAATCAATTAGGTCATTTGATATAAAAAATGTAAAACACATCTTGTTCATTTAAAATGAGAGTGGGGTAAAATGATTTTAATGAGCTGTTTCGAGTTTTTCTCAGGGTCTAAACCCTTTTCTAATTTAGATAAGCGCAATATCCACAGCAGTGAAGTGCAATGAAGGGTGGTGGAATCGGAGGAAAAAGTGCAAATTTTGGATCGAAGATGAAGGTGAAGATGATACAGAGTTGGGAAGTCGGGAATTTTTGTTGGAAAAGATGATGAATGGAAAGATGAAGCAGAGTAATCCGAAGGAGAAGGAGAGAGGCAAGTGTTTGTACGCAAAAAAAGGAAGGAATGGCTGGATCGGGACGTGCAGAGGCAAGAACAGTTTCATATGTGAGATGAACTTTTCAGGTTCTAGCGAAGATGAAGGCCGCAAAAGGCGCAAAAATGAAAGAAAGCCTTTTTTGGAAAAGAGAAAATTCAATACTGCGCCATTCAAAAGAAATTTCTTGAAGGAAGAAAAGATCAAGAGAAACTTCAAAAAATTGAACTTATACCCGATACTTAAATACAGGAAGAAGAAGTTGCCGAAGAAAGATAGTGTTAGTGACGACTTCGCACGAAATAAGTACAATGATGGCAAAAACTACGTGAAATATGGACCCATTTTAACCAAAAATGGCGCCAAAAGCATCATAAGACTTTTTAAAAATTTTGAAAAAACTCACCAACAAAGAAGCTCTTCTCCACAAAAGCACCAAAAAAAGTTTCCACACAGTAATCCTGAAAGAAACGATGACGAAATTGACTTCGATAAATGCAGAGAATTTGGTCGAACTCTAAATAAACTTCAAATTATTCACTACCAAACTCAAGTTCCAGATACAAATAAAATTTATGGAGAAACCGTGGCCTACGAATTCAAAAAAGTAGCAAAACCCATAAACATTAAAGAGGAGAGAAGAATGAGGTATTCGCCAACAAAAAACCAGAGCTACGGTCCTCAAAAAAAGCGTAGATCGGCGATTCATTCGAAAGTTCTGGAAACTTTTATCAGAAAGTTGAGAAGCGGTGAAATTCCCGTGATGAATTATGCGCACAGTGATAGAAATGAGAAACTGCAGGGTTTCCAAAACGATATGGAAGATGGTGGTGGCAGAAACTACTACTATGACAACTCACCTCGACAAAACTACAATGAGGACAGAGTTAGTAAAGATGATCAAAATTTTAAAGGAGACGACCAGCCTTATACTTACAGGTACGGCACAAAGAAGTATGTTGATCCGAATAACAATGGTAAGTACGTCGAAAATTATGGTAGGCGTGAATACAAGCATCGATACAAAAAATACCCCAAATCAGAATATTCCTCTGAAGAGCCTGTTCCCAAAGACGTTTTGTACAGACACAAGCATTCTCATGAGCCTGTTAAGAAGAGATTCTACAATAGATTCAACAACCGAGAAAGTGATGACAGGAAAAAAATCCATAGAATGAACTCGCCAATGATCAATAAGTTTGGTGAAAAGAGGAAGCAAGATGACAGCAAGTATAGAAGCTTTTCTAAAAAGGACGAAGACTACCACAGGTACGCTCCGAGACCCAAAGACTCGTTTCAAGGCCATAAAGAAGAAATGCACTTTCCCAGTAGAAATAATTTTGGTGGCTCCATGAATTACAATGATCCGTGGCACGTTTTTGATTATCAGAAAAGCAAGAAAAAGAAAAAGGTTATTGCTTCGAAGCCACGAATTTACAACATGTACAAAGAAATCAAGATGAACAAGAAGCAAGACAAGAAAAACGCAAAAATTGGAGAAGACAATTCCTACACAATTAAAATTAAAAAGCCAAGTCCCAAAGAAAAAAAAGAAAGCTACGCGCAGGAACATATGAAGAATATGTCGCCAGAAGAGTTCAACAGCTCGCCTTACTTCGTCCCACCATCGCCTTTTTTCTACGAAGATATATTGTCAAGTGTGGATGCATACGATTTCGGTAGGATGGAAAACTTAGATGAAAAAGAGTTGGAGTTTGCCTTCGATGAGATGGTAGGCGTGAATGACGAGCAGGAGGGCGTACACTTCTACATTAACAACTACTTCACTCTTCCTGGTCACGAGGATAAATTCGTTCAATGCAATGCTGGAGGAAGGGGCGTAGTCAAAACGTGTCCAAAGAATATGAAGTGGAATCAAAAGATCAAAAATTGTACTTAATTCATTTGTCTTTTTATTTAGATCAAGTGTCAATCGTCAAAATAGTATAACTTAATAAAGGTATTCTCTTACAAATTGTTGCTGTGAACTTTCTTTCCGAGCTGTTCTTAACATATATCTTAGAAGTAAAGGAACTAAGTGCTGTGGGTATAAGTCGTCATTTTTGAGTTCTTCTGTTATAAATTTGTGAAGTGAAGGTATCAGGGTGATGGGAAGATGACATGGCTGCTTTGATTGAACAAAAACAAAAGCAAATAGGGTAAAAGAGTTAGAGCTGTGTGCACACTTTCAATTTCACATGTAAAATTTAGCTTTTTTAAGCAAATAATATAAAGTAATAAATCTCCATGATTTAATAAATCTCCATGATTTCTTTCTAACTATGCATATCTAAAATGAGTTAAAATGTTGGCTTTTACATTCCAGCAAATAGGGAAATTGTAAACTGTAAAATTCCTGCCTTAAGCTTTTTATTCACCAATTTTATAAACTTCAAGTCATATTGCGTTCTTTTTTATGCAAAAAATTCAAAGTTTATTATATCAAATGAGAAGCGTTTACATAATACACCAAAAAAAAAGTTATAAAAAATAATTAATAAATTATATAATACATATAAAAAATTAATATAAAATTGTATATTTCAACTATTTTCAATTATTTCACTTTTGGGTGTCTGCAAGAATGCTCAAATGGTCATAAACTGGCCGCTCAATATGACGAGTCTGAGTGAACAAATTCATTTTCAAATGTTCAATAAAAGATAAACTGAATATAAATCTATGCTAATGGAAAATAATATTTGATTTTGATTGACATTTTTTGACATAAGGGGGTCATTCAACTACTCTAAAAATAATATCAAAAGATGTAGCTAACAATTTTAGGAAAAGTCACAATGTTTGAATGCATATAATTCAGCCAATTTTGTACAATATAAGTTTTATTATATGTTATAGTTAGCGGAGGGGGGGGGGGCTAAAATGGCCCCTTCACTGATAACTTGATAGCTTTTTAACCTACAAGTTTTTTAGTTTAATTTTTGCTGAGTCATTTATCCCTACAATTATATTTCCGACACGATACCAATATAATACTTTGATCGACAATTTTTTCTTGAATAAATCAGGTTGCTAATTATAAATGTTTAATTAAAATTATAAATTTTAAATTGGATAAAACAAATAAGAAATATTTATACGAAAGATTTGTGTTTACTACAATATCTGCAAAAGTAGATTGGCTCTCACTTATTGAGTTATATCCAAATGATTCCTGCAAACTTTTTGATTAACTCATAAAATATCGAATATGATTGAAAGATAAACTTTCCTTATCAAAAGAAGAACACAAATAAAAGTTTAATTCTTGGATAACATGTGAATATATAGACATGATTACACTGCCTCATAAACTTTTCCAAAAATTCAAAAAAGCCGTTATTTATCAATTAAAAATGAATACATTAGGAGATAAATTAATTGATGATGATAATTTAGCTAACAAATTTAATGAAAATTTTCTTGATCATATAATAGCTTTTCTTCAGAACCATGCTTGCTTTTTTTTGACAATCGAACTGAATCATTTGAGTTTGAACGTTGTACAAATGAATCATTGTTAGGAATTATTGATAAATGAAAAAATGAGTCTAAGGATATCTATGGCATTTCAGTAAATCATGTAAAATTGATAAAATATAGCATTTGTACCGTTTTATTTCATTTTATATATTTTTCTTTGGAAATTCCCATTTGGTTTAGTTTTTTTCTATTTAGTTTTTATATAGTTCTTAAGCTTCAAAAGGTTGTGCCTATATATAAAAAAATGGTAAAAATTCTATTGATAACTACAGACCCGTTCTACAATTCCTACACTCTTAAAAATATTTGAAGAATTTCTTCATTGTCAATTGAAAATTTACTTGACATCATTAAACTATTTTAATGATCCTCAATTTTGATTCAGAGAACACACTCAACTGACTCTTTCCACTCTTATCTGATACAAAAAAAAATGAAATTTTGGAAAATAAAGACGAGGCAGTACTTTTTTTCTTTGATCTTTCAAAAGCATTTAATAGATGTATAGATTCATCTACAATTAAATAATTGTAATGTAAGTAAACGTTCTCTGCTCTTTATATATATGAGAAATAGGTATCAAAAAAGGTAAATCAAGTTTTTTCTTGAAAACGATTTCTTCCGCACAAGGATTCGTTTTAGGACCCATTCTTTTTAATATAGATATAAACAGTATTTTTTCTATGTAAAATTTAAAAATTTTCTCCTTTTTGTAGATGATATTTGTGTATATTTTCCTTTGTCTAAAATCAAGTGTGTTCAAACGTTTGATTTAGATTATAGTATTGTTAATTGCTTTCCTTATGGGAAAAACGTAATGAAATTCTTCAAAAACGCGCTTTGCATTTCATATTTTATTTGAAGAAAATAGATCATATTAGATTAATATTAGAATATATTTAACAAAATTAGAAGATATTTTTAAACAATTGTTTATCTCTTATATTAACTATAATAAAAATATATAATATTATTATATATAATATTAAATATATATAACCTTATGGGATAAGCGTAATGAAATTCTTCAAAACGCGTATTGCGATTCATATTTTATCGGAAGTAAATAGATGACAAAAGAATTTGTTAAAATTAGAAGATATTTTTTAACAGGGAATTGCGCTTTTTCTATTTAAAAACTTTAGTGGTTATTTAAAAATGTTTTGGGCCTCGCCTTGGAAAATTTAATTTTTTATACATTTCGCATATCCGCTAAAATTATAATCATAATGTCTCTACCATAGATAGGAAAAATTTCCAAGTGTGTAAAGTTAGCAAAACTGTTACAGATTCCAAAATATGAAGATTTAGTCGCTCATAATGCTATTAGGATTTGACCATTTCTTTCTTTTAGCGAGAAAGTAATAGTCACTTAAATGATGAATGTCGACAACTTTTTTCAATTGAACAAATAGCATCTGACTTCATGAGGAAACCAAATTTATACGAGGTTTGACTAAAATTTGGTAAAGAAATAAATTGTAAATTTTATTAAGTTAAGTTAAAAATGATATAAAATTATCCTGAATAGTTTCGACAGAAGACTGACTTTTTCCGAGAAAAAAGATAGGTTGTCTAACAAATATTGAAATTAAATATCTGTTCATGGAGTAGTATTGGCAAAAAAACCTAAGTTCAACAAGAAGATTTATAAAAGAAAGCATTGAGATTTAGTTAAATCTATGAAAGATAAATCTCTGAAAATATTTTTTCGAACAAAAATTCATTTCCTGATATTTAGGTCTTATAAAGATGCCTAATTTACTGACAGGTGAAATGTCTTCAGTAAATTGAACACCAAAATTTGTTTATAAAAAATAATTTGGAAAAAACCACCCAATTTGAATTTTTTGAAGTTTATATATTTGACATTAATTAACAGATTATTTTAATTTATTTTTTGAAATGATTTATTGCTTTTTAACACGTTTTGTTGATTTTTATAATAATAAACACCACATATACACTATACAGTGCGCCCTCGTTTTACCGCCATATCTGGGACCAACAAAAATAGGCGTTGTATCAAGGGTGGTGGTAAAACGCAGGAGTTTATTTTCTAGTTAAAAAAACTAAGCTTAAGTTTACTCAAGTTATATAATTTTTTGAAAATAAAACTAGCAAACAAATCTAAAATATTTTTTTGTTTCAAGTTTGAAGTAGCAATAACATTAATTCTTTTATCTAAATTTACTAATAATGATAAATATCCTTCATTGCTGTTTTCCCTACATTCTAAGAAAGTTATGCATACATTTAAAGCAGCTTGTATATCTTTCATGTCTGGCTGGCTTTGGATTTCTGTTATTAAGTCGTCATTATCTGAATCGTTTAGCGCAGATCTTAAACATTCAATCATTTTTTTGCCAGTTATTTCTCCAAAAGTTTCTTCTGTTTTGTCGGCGGTGATAAATTATTCAGAAGACACATGTTGCTAACAGTTTACAATCGTTGTAGGTTTCACAGAATCCCAAAATTTTTTAGTATATCTAAAAGTATTAGCTAATATGATTTAGTTAGTGTTGTTAGTTTCATGTTGTTCAATAATCTGGTTTAGTTGATGTCAGCGAAAAATTTTAAATATTTTATTTCAAAATTATTTTATTTTTTATTTCAAATATTTTTTAGTTTGATAATTTTTTATAAACACAAAAATCAAAGAGAATATTATTTCTAGATTTAGCCTAGTCAAAATACTAAAAATAATTGAAAACTCTTTAAAATCTAAGAAAGCAGTTGGAATGTGCTAAAAACTTATATCCGTAGCCTGAACGGACAAATTTGACTAAAAAAAAGTTGATAAGAATCTTCGAAATTATAAATATGTTTTAAATTATAAAGTTAATATGCATTCATAAAGGAGTTTTGTTAAAGTTGGGGTTAAATATTTGAGGCTAGCATAAATTGATCGTTCCTTAATTTTAGAGATTTATGTATACACGCGTTTTGGTTTAGCTTTAAAATGTCGGTGAATTTTAATTCAAATGTTGGCTGGAATGATGTAACTGTTTTGCGTAAACCTCCTCCAAAGCCATCCTCTAATAAGAACAAAATAGTATATTAAGCATAATTTTTGTTTATTAAACTTATTTTATTTTTTTGCAAAGGTTGTAAATCAAGCTTTAAGAAAAGGAGAAGAAGTAGATGTTCAAAAAAAGTGTAATCTATTCAAATATTTTTTTAATTTTTATTAAATAAAAATGAATATTTAATATTTTTTGGAAACACTTTTAAAGATAAATTTAAAAAAGGTCCCTAAAAAGTAGAAATATAAAAGTCGATATGAAGTATAAGTCAAATGAAAACCTTGTCTAAAATGTACGAAAAACATAAGATAAGTCGAAGATCAGAGATTAATCCCAATGTATGTTTATAAGCAGCGATACAAGTTGAGTATGTACTCACATGTGCAAAATTTTATGACATCTATATAAAATGTTTATATTGCCAATAAAACATCTTTTTATTTTTTATGTTCTCTAAAAACTTAAAAGAACTAATTAAGATAAAGATATAGCAATTTATTTTATTTTTTTAAATGTTTCAGATAGAGCTGTATAACACTTAATTTTAGTTGGTCAGTTGTCTTCTAAAATGGTAGCCAGGTAATTTTCAATTACAATACTCAAATTACAAATATAATTGCAATTATGTCGCCATTTTTTCAATTACAATTACAATTTAATAATTGATTTTCTCCTCAATTACAATTACAATTTTTTTATCCATTCGCTTCAGCCCTAGGGCTAGGCAACCCAAATGAGGCTCATATCTATCGAGATGGGCACCGAAGGAAGGAAACCTGAGAACAGGGAAATTCCCCTACTCTTTTTGAATATTCCTTAGGGATCTTTAAGGTGACAAGCCAATTTCGACAATGTACACTACCCAGCCTTTGATAAGTAGGGCTCACTGATATGTCCTGCAAAGAGTCACCCATCCAACTGCCAACCCCTCCTGAGGTTGATTAACTTCAGCATATATTTTAAATAAATGAAAAACAAATGAACACTTTTTCATGAAAGTTTTATTAAAATTTAAAATCACTCCAGCTGTGTGAATTACACCTGAGGAACATTAATTCCTCAAATCTGGAATCGGACTGACGGCATAGGTCTGGCCTGATAAATTTTCTAGCAAGTGAGAAAAGGCGTTCTACAGGAGCAGAAGATGCAGGGATACTCGGGTACCGAATGGCTAGTGCGACAATCGTATCACTTTATATGACAGCTGTGAAGAATTGTTCTCTATCTCTATGAACTTACCGCTTCTTCACAACTACGCATGTAGTAGTAATACAAATTTTTCTCATCATCACCACATGGAAGTCATGTATGGAAATATAGGAAGCAATATTGAAACAATGAAAAGGGGTGTGATTTTTTACCAATATCTCAGAAATATACGAAAATTATCTGAATAATAATTAAAATTGCTCTATATCAGTCGTTCCCAACTTTTTTTCTGTCATTTCCCCCTGCACCCAATTCAACCATCTAGATTTTTCTCTTCATGTGTATGAGAGAAAGAACAGTTAAAAACACTGAGTCTATTTACTAATTTATTTTTCAAATGTACTAATAGAGCTAACATTAAATTGTATTGAATAAGAACACTAACACAGTATTTTAGTGTGACTTCTGGCATTATTTGCCGTTCACAATTCCTTTAATGTCTGGGGGAGTTATGGAGAGCGCACATCGAAGATCCGCCTCCACCTCCAACTTGTTGCGTGCCTTTGTTTTGAGGTGTACCAGTGCCGAAAATCCTGTCTCACAGGTAGGTGCAAGAAACTGGACCAACATCCGCAGAGCATTGTCGCTTCTGGCACATCATCAACGTTCCTCTAAAATGGGTCTCTGATAAGCTTGTTCTCGTTTGTGATCCCTGGGAAGTAATACTTGAATTCTTCCTCCAAGCCTTCAAGGTGTTGTTTGATATCCTCGGCTATTGGATCAGGCAGACCATCTTCCATATCCTCCACACATTCGTTCAGAGCGAGGAATGAGGAAAAACTTCCACTCTCCGCTTTTTCCTTTCACAGTTCCAGTTTAGCCACGAAAGCTCTGATCCCCGATTGAAAAATAATTTTGCTTCCTTTGCAGTTTCCCGTTGAGCTCGTTCAATGCACTGAAACACGGAAAAACTCACCTTTCGACGCCTCCAGAAGCACAATATTCTCTTTGGCCCAAAGGAAGGCTGCCACCTCATCAAACAATTCCAGGACTCGCTGCTAACCTAGTGTTCAGAGCTGAACCCTTGATAAAGTTTGACGACTTTGATTACAGTCTCGAGATGCTGCTTGAGGGTCTTGGGGAGAGTTCTCGAAGCAAGAGTCTCTTTGTGGATAAGACAGTGTGTCGATTCTACTTCCGGATTCTTTTGCTTGACGAGCGTGACGAACCCCGATCGAAAGCCAAGCGTGGCTGGGGCACCATCCGTGCACACCCCAACCAGAGACTCCCAGCTGATGTTACTGTCTTTGAAAAAGTCATTGATAATGTCCATCACATCCCGAGCTTTGGTTGTGAGTCTGGAGAAGTTTGCAGAAGAGGAATTCTGCAATTCCTTTTTCGGTGGTATAACGAACAAAGACCAACAGCTGGGACAGATTCGCAACATCTGTCGATTCGCTGAGTTGAATCGAAAAAAACTGTGACCTTCGAGCCTTCTGAACAACTTGGTTCTTGATGCTCTCAGCCATATCATTTATCCGTGACCGAATGGTGTTGTTTGAAAGGGAATTCTGGGCAGCCTCATCAAGGACCAACTTCACGCACTGCAGCATTCAGGGCTTCATCAATGTTTTACCAATTGTGTATGGTTTCTTCTCCCTCGCAATCTTGTACGAGACTTCGTATGACGCTTTCACAATAGCGTCCTTTTACTGACGAAACGTTCTAGTTGAGTCCAGTCTCGTCTTCTTCAGATAATTTAGTTTCAGCTTGAAGTATTCACGATCCTTGTTCTGTAGTTCGGGATGGCATCCTTGAAGGTGTTGCTTCAGCTGGAATGGCTTCATGCTACCATTCCCCAAGGTCGTTGTGCAGATGACACATTGTGGCAGATGTTCCCCGTTATTCACAACGAACGTAAAACCGAAGTCTAGATATGCTTCTGAATATATCCGTTTTTTCGACATGATCAGTTGCGGACCTGAAAAGAACAAGAGAGATCATATTAAGACATGTAATAGAAAAGAAGAAAGAAAATAAAACATAAAAATGAAAGCGGGTAAAGTTTAGGAAACGGGTACTCCTGAGAAGAGAAGAACAAGAAGAAGGCTATTACTGGAAATTATTTTCTGATAATTTTCAGAATTTTAATTCCAGACTAGAATTTCCCCGGATGGGAACCGGTGCTCTATATAGACAGGAATTGATGAATATGAAGGTAGCCAAAGGAAGCCTTTGAGTCGTAGCAATTTGAGTAAACAGTGAAGCGGAAATTTATTTTTATCACATGTGTAGTATAATAACACATGAAAGGAGCAAAGAGCGGTAAGCTCAAAGAGTTAGGGGGAGAGAGAGAGGATAAACCTTCATGACTGTCATCTATAAGATTTATTGAAGTGTACTAGGATTGCCGATGATTCTCCTAGAACCAAAAAATTGGCAATCATCTTTTCAATTACAAGGATCAAATTACAAATATAATTTCAATTATGTCTCCATTTTTTTTTCAATTACAATTAAAATTACGGTGTAATTGTAATTAATTTTCAATTACGCAATTATAATTATAATTGAACCATCAACTTTACACCTTTATTAAACTTTTTAATTTTTAGTTAATTTAACATTTTGTTTTTTTGTTAGTTTTTGGCCAAGTGCAAGACGCATGCCATGTTGCGCATCTAGACGCTTTCTAGACTTCTTTTCAATTGGAAGAAGAGTGAACAGTTATTACCTTGTAGCTATCATAAGATGCTGCATGTTTAACACTTTTAATGCTTTTTGGATAACCCTGGTTGAATGGTGATACCAATCAGTAACTGGGGATTAGACGAAGTGGTGTGTAATTGATATATAGTTATATGTAGTAGTAATGAAATACGTCATGGATATAATATATATATGTTATTGAGTGATGGAAAGACACACCTTCTCGAAAAACTTACGCGTTCCTCTTTAAACTAACAAAAAATAATCTCATGAAATCAGCAAGATCAAAGGGTACGAGTCTAGCTAGCATCCACTATATCTCTTGCGCCCCTTAGGGTTGCCTGCAACCCATGTTAAAACCCCTGCTATAATGTATTCCCCAGTATTGCTTTTTGAAAAACACTAAAATGTATTGTAAATGAGCATTTTTCTTCAAAAACATCATTCAAGCTTGGCAACTTTTTAAAATATAAAAAAGGATATTTAAAATGTATTCTAAAGTTTAAATAAATGTAAAATGTATACATTATTTTAAAAGTAAAAGTTTAAATATGTAGTTTTCAACAATAAAAAATTTGAAGGAGACCGATGCCTAATTTGGTTCAAGTTTTGTCTCTTTCTAGAATCGGTTCTCTTTGAACGCCTAGGGGCGAATACTCTCATTTTCTCTCTATCACCGGATGTAACACATTTGTTAAGTCGGTGCTGCAACGAATAAACACAAAGTGACAGACAAAAGTATGAAGAAGTTGGATGAAGAGACGGAACCTCATCACGTGGAAACACTTTCTCTCGATGTTGGCAAATTGATTCAGAAAATGCGCTTGGAAAAGGGCCTCACGCAAAAAGAACTTGCTACGGTTTCCATCTTCATTTTTCGTTTGTATTTTGGTTGGCCTTTTAGAAAGGTACTGAGTCAGTAGTTGTGGACTTGGATCACATTTTTTGATTCTTTGAAAAAATTTCATTTTTTTTAAATTGTATAAATATACTTCTTCTTCATCTTGAATTCCATTTTTTTAATTGTATAAATATACTATTTTTATGAAAATAGGTATAAAGCAATTCATCATAAAACAACTTTAGGGTCATTTTTCTTCATATATCCATTTTAGGGGTGAGCTTTCTTTATATGGTACATCAAGGATGTTTGTTCTTCATGACATCTTTTTCCTTCGTTTTTTATAAGCGACTAATTCACCCAATTTTCTAAAACTTCACAACATGACAGTATGCTTTTGTAAACTGTACTTTCATCAAAGATGGCTGACACCAAATTAGCCTAAAAATTTTACACATTCTTAAAAACATAAATTCAGTCAAGAAAATCAATAAAGTAAATTTTTGTAGTTATTAAAACTTAGAAATTTGAAATTTTGTTTATTTAAAGTTTATTGGAGTGTTTTCGAGCGAAATTTTTCAAAATATAGACTATCATTCTATTTTTGTTTAAAATTTTTCAATAGTCAAATTTTTTTTCAAATTCTAGATATCCAAAGGAAATATATAGAAGCGCTTAGAGAACATCTTTTACTTTTGATAGGTGATGCAGCCTTATATTTGAAAAGAGCTGAATAAGATTTCAAATTTTAAATCAATGTGTATTCATTCTCTGTTCCTCACATCAACTACGCATCTGCTGTGTGATTCTTAGATCTAAATTTGAATCAATAGGCAACTTGAAAATCAAGAGATTATGGCTGAAAATCTTGATGCGAATTTTTTATGTAGTTGATTATCAGAATTATCCTTCAAAAAATTATTATCCTTCAGTTTCTTTCAAAATATTTTTTATTTAAAATAGCCTGGATTAGATTCAAAAACAATCAGAAAAACGGCTCTTGTTAACGTCATTAAAATAATTGGATTTTTCTTTATTTTTTCCAAAACCATTTTATTAATATCGATCTTTTTGTGCACTTTTCTCTAAGTAGGATAACAGAATCAGATCTTTTTTCTCCTATCTCTCATAGAAGATCTTTGACTTCTCAAGACTTTTTCCAAGCATGGAAATGATCTTTCACGCGATGATGATACTCATTCCAATAGTGAGAGTCCCTTTAAATCACATTAAAAAATTGAACGATACATTAAAAGTAAAGTAATGAGATTTTTTACCAGCATAATATAACTTGCATGCTTTTTCTAGTGCTTTCTACATAGGATGAATCATATATATCACTGAAATCCTTGTACCTATATTTTTTCGAATTCCAGGGGGCATGAGTAAGGTTGGGTTCGATCCCGCATCAAGCCTACTTCCTCATAGTTCGATAGAAGCGGCACAAGTGTCCCTTCTCCATGACGCGTGCCTTTATCTTTATTAACAGTTTATTGCTACAATCATTCAACTTTCAAAACAGCGATCCAAATAGAATACTAAGACAGTGTACTAAGACAGTGTTAAGACACTCCCATTCTCTTTTTATTCAAAACATTATTATAAACAAGTCAAAGGTTTTCATTACATTCCTTCTTAAGTGTGCGTAAGTGCATCTGTGATGTGACAGGAGGTAGCAATACGATTCAAAGGCCGCAACCAAATTTCTACTCTTTTCATTTTTAGAAGATTTGTGAAAAAAGCCAAGTTGTTGCTGACTACGAGAGTGGCAAGGGAATCCCATCGCAAACCGTTTTATCCAAAATGGAAAGAATTTTAGGTATTCCTCTTTACTAATTCATCTCTTTGCGTTTCCCTTTTTTTGAACGGGCAAATCAACACTCATTCCTAACATTTGGCTAAATGTTCCTCTCACTGATTTTTTTCTCATTTTTCCACAAGCCTGGTTTGCTGTTTCACTAGATTTTAGTTTTAAATGCGAGGGCCGTTGAGGCCTTGTTTGGATTGTTAGCGCATTTGAAAAGTCAAAATGATGCAAGGGATCGGTTTGAATATCCATCTTCAAATGAATAAAGAACATCAAAGCTGACAATTTTGGGATGTGAAGCAGAGAATTTGTTCCCAAAATTTAAAAGTACTATTGTGTAAGAGAGAAATTAAAAACACTTAAATTTTTGAAGCAAGCTAAAAGATTAATCTCGTGTTCTTTATCTTTTTTAATACTCTTTTGTATAAGAGAAAAAAAATTTAATTCATTAATTATATTGTGTGAAACATTTCATACATTTTATTTTCTTTAAAAGGGAAGCATGGTGATTTGATTCTTGATCAAAATTCTGTGATACTTGAAGTTGAGAGGCTTTTTCTTTTACCAGGGATGATCATTAAAAAAATAAATAATTTGCTTTAGTTTTGTTTCTTTTGCAAAGAGGTAGAGGATTCAATTTAATATTCTTGACGAATTTATTACAAAAAGTGCACGAAAATGGAACTTTATTTGGATGAAAGGAAGAAAATTATATCATTTTTTGTCTGCCCCTCATCAGGCATATGAGAGGCTTGCAAAGGAGTATTTTGAATGATCTAGAATGAAATAAATATTTTATGGAAAAGAGAAATATATCCTAAAGAATAGGAAGATGAAAAATTTCAATTAATACATTTTGAAGAAAAATGTCTTACACGCCATTTTGAAAAAGTTATGAATATTGAAGTAATTGTGTGAATTTTTCTATAATTAATTTAATCAAAATTAAAAACTCGAATATAAGCGAAGAAATATGGAAGTCTATGGATGAACGAAGTGTAAAGCTGATTATGAGAAACTGAAGGTGAAGCGTATGATAATAATCACTTCAGGAGGGTTGGCTGATAGGATTGGTAAGGAGGCTCCCTTGAGAGAACATCACTGACATGTTTTATTATTTTATTCATCATTATAGATAAGGATATACGGTTGGGTTCAGTATTTATTCAGATATTTTTAAAAGCCATATTTTCAATTTTTTCACATATTACATTAGAAATTGCAGGTGATCTATAGGTCTTTATTTGCTTATAATAATAGATACCTTCTCGATAGATTATTTCTTTTCAAAGCTAATTCTAATGTTTTCCTTAAAATTGTTCCACAATATCATCACATCATTAAACCATTTCAAATTTAAATTGATTTCAATTTATGCTTTATTGATTTATCAATATTTGTAGAAGAAAAACTAACTAGAATATCTTCTGCATTATACTCTTTATTAAAATTCCATTATTCTTTAGATCAAAAAGATTTAGAAAAGTTCGCAAACCGATTCAACTTCTTAAGAATTTGTTCAGCCATCCACGATAATATTTCATTGATAATAATTGATATCCTGAATTACCATATAATGTTCTGGCCCTTTATAACTTTTTTTTTGGATAGAAAAGAATTATTCAGTCCATGTCGAATAATGTTTTAAGATTCATTGATTTTTCTGGCTAAGTATTTTCCTTCAATACATCACATATTTTAGAAATGTGAGCTAAACCAGTATCCTTATCATTTGAAGAGAAATATGCGAAGGTATCTGTAGGTTTATGGGAATACTTTCAAATTGAAAACATCGTTTTTCTTCAACATTTTACAATCTAAGGATGTAATCGAGCTGTTATCCTCTAATTCAAAGATGAAGTTCAATCCTTTGTGGGATGAATTGAATTTTTCCAAAAGAGGTATCGGTAAAAGAGAGTCATCATCATATACCGTACACAGAAACTTGCCTTACACGAAGATCTTCGAAAAGCACAATTTTCGCATTGTTCAAAAATAGGCTAGCAATCACACACTGTAAGAATCACCTATGACGCTACCTTCCTCCTAAAGTTGATGTATAAAAGTCAAATAACGGTGTGACAAAACTTCCAGTTTGGGAAAGCAAGTGTGTTTGGTCCAAAGGTATCTAATAACAACGTATCAAGCGGAGACGATCCGAAATCTTAGTGTTAGCAAATAGAGATTGTGCG
Organism: Nectonema munidae; assembly: GCA_030549495.1. Classification (NCBI taxonomy): domain Eukaryota; kingdom Metazoa; phylum Nematomorpha; class Nectonematoida; family Nectonematidae; genus Nectonema; species Nectonema munidae. The sequence continues at coordinate 145,782 of JAUIRK010000925.1, forward strand.
TCAAAGCCAACTAACATATTTTCCATTCTACGTTCACATTTTTTCAAGCTTTCAATTGAAGCACTAGTGTTTTCAATAGCATAACCATTTTCTCGCAAAGTTTTGTATCTACGTGACAAATACATAGTTATTATAAGATATGCTGCTACTATAACTTATTATGGGTCCGAGAGAGTTACCTGGTCGTATGTCTTATAAGAATCTTCATAATTTCAAATCTGATCATATCTTCATGGCCTGTATTATTTCTTTGTTTCAACTTTAGCCTTTTTTAAAAATTCTTTTATCGAAATTTCGGCTTAAAATTTTGAATCATATTTAAAAACATTTTCTTTATCCTTAGTCAATTTTTTGGACAAAAGATTCCATACCCATATTTCTTTGAAAACCGCGAGCTCATTTGAACTTGTATCTTCTAATTGAAGCGTTAAAGTGCTTATCCTGGCACAATGTTCAGAGTTTTGCTTATCCAAATGATACCGTGTCTCCTCTTGCCATGAGTTAATTTAGGACTTCGTAAATTTTGCAAGTACTATAAAATTAAAAATATAATTAATCACACAATTAAATGATGTGGGCTCATTGAAAGATGAGTAGTGTCAGGTGATAACTCTAGTCTTAAGAGTCGTGACACCAATTATACTATATATAAATATTCCATTGTTATAATTGAGCTTATATATAGAATTTCATTTTAATACACTTTCTCATAAAGAATTAAGTTTTTCAACTGCAACAATTGCGTAGAAGTATGATGTGATTGAATTTGCAAGATAAAACTAAAGAAGAATTCTTTTTACAAAGAACATAGAATAAATTCAAATTTGAATCATAGGATAAATCATAGAGGTTCCGCCCCCTTTAAATCCGCCAGTGCTTTATATCGATCCTTGATGTAACCCTATTCTTATTTTAAACCGCTTTAACTAGATTTTCATCTACACCCTCTCTTCTTAAAGACCATTCAATGAGAATTCTACCAACAGAATCAAAAGTCTTCTTCAAATCAATGAAAGCGAAATAAAGACCATGTCCGTTTCTCGCTTTTTTTCTATTAGCTGTCTAATAATCAAATTTGCGTCATTTGTGCTTTTTTCCTGACATAACCAAAAAAAAATTTTGTTTTTTTTAATTCTAAAAGTATTTACTTTAAAAAGCATAATTCTTACATGTGTAATAGAAATTGAACGATTACTCTGCTCACAAGTGTTATATTATATAAAAATAATTTACATAGATATACAAAAAGATTTTGATCCTTAAAATGATTGTATAGTGAATTTTGCTAATGCTTTGCGAACAAAAAAACGAAGGTAAGATTTTAATTTTGCTTGAAGGAAATGTTGGAATTCAGTTATAAAATTTGAGTAAATTATTATTAGGGAAAAAGATACATGATATCCATCTAGATTCTAGGGCAAAAGTTCTAAGAAGTTTCCTGCTTTTTCTGAATATTTAATTTACTAATCAAATAAATCTGCTAGGCCTTTTAAGACTAATTTTTTTTTAATTTCATTTTTGTAGTCGCGTTTAATTTGAAATCTCAATATACTTATTCAGCATAATCGTTCACATAATTATACTTTTTATTTGGTAAACAACCATATGTTTTGGCTGTCTAAAAACAAAGTATAGTTGATACTGTTATAACGTGAATTAAATACCCCTTGAATTCAGAGTATCTGTAAAAGAGACGATATGTTGTTTTCGTTTACTGGAGCATGACTCTATTATTCTGTTTGCAGGTGTCAAGCTACGAGGGAAAGAGAAGGGACAACCACTTGTGGCTCAAAACAAAAAGAAGTAGAAGAAATGAAGAAAATTGCGCATTATTATAATTTTATTTTCGAAATAATAAATGATTTTTGTCCTTTCAAACTTATTTTTAAAATAATAAAAATCAAGGCTTGTCAACAACAAAACGCAACAGCTTTGGATTAACCAAAAGTTTATGAGCAAAAGGCAGTGGCAGAAGTCAATCTTTGATGCGCCATTGAAATGATCGCGTGTGAGAAAACGAAAATGGCCGCCACCACGCAAAAGTGAAAGATTTGGTGACTTTGAAACTAAAAAGAAAAAGAATTTTAACACCGCCGTTTTAACCGTAGGGATAATGGGAGGGTAACATTAATTTATTAGAAAGATCAATTATGGGGCACACACATTTTGCGTTATACGAAATGTCACAGTTTACAGAATTGCTGAATAACCAAAAACACTGTCGTAAAATATAACTTAACACATTAAGGCAAAGGTTTTTAAATTTTATTGTTAGCTTATTTTTAAACTATGTTTTATAATAATCAGAAAATAGGAATTCGATATAATACATATCAATTTCAAGACGTTTGGATCTGTTTAACCAATTGAGATTTTATTTATAAAAGTGCAAAAATTAATCGTTAAGTACCGAAACAATGAAATCACTTAAGCTAAAAACTATAATTTAAAACAACGAAAACGAGCATCATTTTTGATGTAGTACAGTTAAAAAAGTATAATTGCATAATAATTTTATATAAACCTGAAGAAAATTGTTTCAGCATACCTAAATTTTTAATATTGTAACAATATTTTACTATTTCTACGGTTAAATGAATTGATCTCATCATCTCGCTTAGTTAATTTTAAGTTAAAAGAAAAGTTGAATCATTCATTAGAATTGGAAAGGGACAAAATAGAACTAAAGATGGTATATTTTGTTTGAAAAGCTGCGAGAGTAAGTCACGATGCGTTCGTGATACGAAGATTAAGCTGAAAATTTTTGCTTACGTAAATGTCGAATTTTCCTGGGAAAAGTCTTTCAGGGATTCTTAAGGCGTAGAGCAGAGTTCCAGAAACGTAGAAAAGAGCCATGATGAAGACAGAGAGAATGCCGCCTTTGTAGTAAGCGTGGGAAAGGCCTTCAGAAATGACGAAGTGAATAAATGGCACGATTCCACTCAGTCCAAACGCAAGAAAGACACCTAAATCAAAGAAGATTTCAATTAAGAGATTTAGTTATTGTTTAAGAGGATAGCACAAGAGATGCCTGCTAGTGATGGGAGGATACCAAAGTTTTATTCGATTCCGTTTCTTAAAAACATATACGATTCCTATTCTTATTTGAAATATTAAAACTTTAAATGCAAATAAATTTATGTTTGAACAAATTAAATCAAAATATGTATATTTTATTGTACAGTTGGATCTGACTTAGGCAAGGCAACAAAAGTGGTCTTTGTGAAGAGGTAGGTCGATCACTAAGTCAAATAAACTGAATCAGAATTAATTGGGAATAGTTGAAACCAGTGGCGGATCCAGAAATATGGGGGGGGGGGGGTGAAATCTATTTAATTTTTTTGCAATTTTGCTAAAAGTCTTCAGAGAATACGACAGCTGTATTATGTATTTTAAAATCACTTACATATGTTTTCATATTTTTAACATTATTTTGCGCAAAAATTTATTTTTTTATACATGTAAGGGTTATACATTAGTAAGGTTAATTTTCGAAGCCATTTTTCATAGGGGGGGGGGGGGGGGGTAGGCCCATGAGGTCTCCCTCTTGGATTCGCCACTGGTTGAAACTGTGCGTTAAAATAAAAAAACTACAAACGAACGAATGCCAAATCAGAGCATATTTACTAGCAGCAGTAAGCTTTTTCAGATATTGATGAAGGTGTAGTAAGCAATCAATCAAGAACTATTTCTATGCTAGACACACCATAAATCTTCTCATTCAATCCTTTAGGTACATATTAAAAGTTGTCCAAGCGAGTAAACTTTTGCTTGTGAGTCTCACACTATGAAAGCAAGCTTTTCAAAAAACTTGTGTATTTTCTCATTTGGATAAAACGCTAAACCTCCTTTAACCGATGTGAGCTATTGAAATTTCTTTACACATACATTGAAAGGATTTAATGTTTTTGAATAAATTTAGCTGAACTTTGTTAATATGCCCCTAATCTCAAGTTTGCATCCACTCCCCCAGATAAAGTGAGAGAGATATCCACTTAACAGCATTGAATTTTCATGAGAATTCAGAATCAAATCCTGAATAATTCCATGTATTCTTAAGTCTCTCGTGAAAGTTGTATGGGTGTAAAAGATTCATTTATATTGTTCGTTTATTTACGCTGGAATGCATTTTTTACTACTGATTAGAGCTAAAAGAAAGAAATTTTATTCATTGCTCTCTCTCATAATAGGAATTTGTTCCTCTAAGAAGCAGCAGCATGTCCCGCCCTTTATACACACAATGTATTAATAAGCGCAGCTTTTAACGGCTACAACTCACTAATATATAAGAATATAAGGCACGACAGCACTAGTAAGTAGGCTAGAGTCTCGTTCGTCATCGAAATTAAGCAGACAAATGATTGTGAGAAAGTGTGTGCTAGAAATAAATGTCATTATGCATTTGAATCAAGTTCCTTTAAAGAACAGTGCGCCAAGAAATGAACATATATTCACAATTGCATTGAAAAAGAAAGCAGGCGCTTGGTTCTAAAATGGCAGTCTATCAATGACCTAAATTTAGACAGAGTAACTACTTACGCTTCAAAAAGCCACCAGTGAAAATGAAAAATTTGGATTGCGCTATTTTCTCAAGTTTTAGTAGGCTGACAAAATATATGGCAGAATAGGATTTCAAGTGATATTGAATTGGAGAGTACAACTCCTACCTTAATGACAATGAAATGCATGTCTTCGCTTTTCCTCCCCTATTCTTATTGATGGATATCGTGCATAAACTTTCATTTACTGTTCCAAACTAGTGTTGTTGGTCAAGGTCAAACCGTCTTCATTCGATACACGCAAACGCATGCCAAGTAATTATTATATATCTAAAGTAAAGATTACTTGAAATTTTAGTATCTACGGTATGTGGATGTCTAGAAGACCTTGGGGATCAATTCCATGAAGATATGCAAGTTCATTAAAATCCTAACAATGACGAAATTGATTTATGGTAAGTAACTCCATTTTGGGATGCCTACCCTCAACTTGTATGAATAAAATAATCCTATGTACATTTTTTTTAAATCTCCTTTTCTTGGTTCCAGAAAAGGTTGGAAAAATTGAACAAAAAGTTCATTGAAAAACTAAGAATGTACAAGCATTGCCCACAATTATGCCAAGCTTGTGAGCTCATGCAAATCCAGGCTGAAGCTTTCTTCAGGGTATATGCTAAAAAGAGAAAACATATCCTAGGTAAGCCATATACAATAGCACCGAAGCAAAAGAGAATTCTGCGTTCTGCTATTTAGTTCTCTTTTTCTGAGTTCTAATTCCGTCTAAATAAATTTAGGATTGACACAAAATATAAGTCCCAAAACAGATTCATGGTACGAGCTAGGTCAGGCATAGTCGGTCATCTGGCCTCCCCATTAATGACATCCTAACTTAAAAGTTATGTTTTTTTTACTATAAAATTTCTTAACACAAAAACGTTTTTTCATATATTTTTTAATCTAAAGACCTTAATGACAGTTTTGTTAAATAAACCTGTTGATTTATTGGGGCACATATCTTCAAAATAGAAATAATGAGCTCCAGTATGAAAACCAGTTACAAAATAATTACTATTTTACCAGTACCAAAACTATGGCACGATAAAGCAGACATTAAGCCTCGATGCAATCTTTATAACTAAATTAGAGTGTAATAAGGAGAACCTAAAACTCAGAATTAAAAAAAAATATTTTTGGAGTTCTTTGAATCAACAAAATAAAATATAACTTTTAAGTTATATTGTCACAAAAGACTACATAATCAAGGTCAATTATGTAATTTCCGAAAAAATCTCTGTGTTCACTTTTATCTGGCCAATCGACAATAAAACTCGTTACAACAAGATCCTAATATACCATTTTTAAGTGCAGGCTTCATTACCGTATAAATTTACGCAGTAACTATGTGACCTTGATTGCACATAATCAATGTAAACAATAATGTAATGGAGTTTTTCTAGAAGAAAAGTTTATCGTTTGTTTATCATTTGTTCTTTGTACAGAATATTGTTTAAATTTTTATTTTGAAGTTCCAAATGCGACAGTAATATTGATGTGATACAAAACGTAAAGTATCTTTCAAGGCCAAAATTACTGCACTGCCTTTTGATCCGTATTCGATTACGACTACCTCGATCTTTTTCAATTTTCTTTATTTCTTTTTACTTTTCTGAAACATTCACTGAATTTCTGAATCTAAATTTTCTTTTTAATTTCTTTTTTCGTAAGTATACCAATTTTTTGCTCGTCTATATGTATGTGTGTGTATTTATGTAAAAGAGAATAGAATGATGGGGGTGTGTGTGTGTGTGTGTGTGTGTGTGTGTGTGTGTGTGTGTGTGTGTGTGTGTGTGTGTGTGTGTGTGTGTGTGTGTGTGTGTGTGTGTGTGTGTGTGTGTGTGTGTGTGTGTGTGTGTGTGTGTGTGTGTGTGTGTGTGTGTGTTATGCCCGTGTGTAGTAAGGTTATAACGAGAGTTTTTATACTAATAAATGTTTCAGAATATGAATGTGAATGAAGCCATATCATTTTTGACTGATAGTGAATTTTCTTCTGCTCAAATTTACATTTGTCCTCCAGAAAATTCATACATAAGCGATGTTGACAGTGGTGATGAAGATTATGAACTTTCAATCGACAACCTTTCGGGAAAACAATTGAATGCTAGTGCAAGTTTGGTTTTAAATAATATCGATGGTTCGAAGGAGTTATGCGGCGATGAAGATGATACTATGATAGATAAAAGAACTCCAGACTCAAGAAAATGGAAAAAAATTGACATAAAAAGTATATTGTGTAATAACGATTCCCGCATTCAAGCCTCTCTAGATGATATAAACTCATTTTCCCCAGTAAAATATTTTGAGCTTTTTTTTGATGATGAAATTATGGAATTTATTCTACAACAGACAATCTTGTATGCTAAAAGGGATAAGGGGGATTTAAATTTTAGTATGGATAAATCTGAGTTGAAGCTTTTTTTAAGTGTTCTTATGATAAGTGGTTACAGCCCAGTTTGCAGAACTAGAATGTTTTGGGAGCAAAAAGACGATATACATAACATAGCGATAGCTAAAGCATTTAGTCGTAATCGCTTTGAGAAAATTCTTAGCTATATTCATTTAGCTGATAACCAGTGCCTAGAATGCGGTAATAAGTTGGCAAAAATAAAGCCTTTTTATGACAAAATAAACCTTCGTTTTTTACGTTATATGCCTGAATCGAAAAATATTAGTATTGATGAATCCATGATTGAATATTACGGCAAGCATCCTTCTAAACAATTTATGAAAGGAAAGCCTATTAGATTCGGGTATAAGACGTGGACAATGTGCACTTCAGATGGCTACATTATTTCTATTTCACCATATGCGGGTAAATCTGAAGTATATAACAAAGAATTAGGAATAGGAGGTAGTGTGGTAATGAAATTCGCTAATCTTTTACCACAAAGTAATTACCACCTGATAATGGATAATTACTTCTGCTCCTTGCATTTGTTCGAACTTCTAAGAAAGAAGGGATTTCACGCCACAGGTGTAATAAGAAGTGATAGGTTGCAGAAATGTCCAATTCTTAATAAAAAATGCTTACTTAAAAAAAAAAGAGGTAATTTTGATTATCGCTATGACGCAAGTTCTAAAATAATTGTTATAACCTGGAGGGATAATAACGTAGTGAATCTTGCATCCACCTGCCTAGGAGTAAAGCCAATAAAAAAAATTAAAAGATGGTGCTCTTCAACAAAAAAAATTATATACATACAACAACCAAATGGTATAGCAGAATATAACAAATTGATGGGTGGAGTGGACAGATCAAATCAAAATGTTACACAATACCAAATGAGCATACGTTTAAAGAAGTGGTGGTGGCCTTTCTTCCGATTTTTATTTCACGCATCGCTACAAAATTCTTGGTTTTTGTACAAAAAAAGTTGTCTGTATAAAGATAAACCTCTGGATCAACTTGGGTTCATACGTGAAATTGTTAACACATATCTTCTGCAAAATTCTGCAAACAAAATTCAAATTCCTTTTTTTACAAATAAAGTTAGCAATGACATTAGACTTGATCAAAAAGACCATGACTTTGGCAATCTTCCTACTCAAAAAATATGTGTGTTTTGTAAAAAAGGTACTAAAAAAAGATGCACCAAGTGTAACGTGGCTCTACATATGCATTGCTTCACAGCTTTTCATTCAAAATAAAGTTTTTTAATAAATTTGTTGAATCTTTTTTCATCTTGTTTCTTGCTACAATAAAAAAATAGACACTCTTCTTTTTTTCAAACTGACAATACTCCATCTTTAGTTTTAAGGTTCGGAGGTTGGTATTTGCTCTCTTCATTATTTCCAATCTCAGCTTTCAGTTTCACTGAGTCCACTTTTTCAGGTTCATAAACATGTGTATATTTTACTTTTTTAAGTTTCCCCTTGAGTTTCTTTTCAATTTACTTTTATATATTATATATGGAGCACATCATCAATAAAATGATATGCTCCCTTTAACGACAATATAACTTTTTGGTTATGATTTATTTTTTTGCTCTAAAAAATTATATATACGTTCTAGAATGTTATGAATAGTGTAATTGAGTTCTGTTTACATAAAACTATCATAAATTAGCTCAAAACTCATATGCTAGAGGTTGGTCATTAATGGGTTAAGGAATCTGCATGAAGGAGCTTTTATACATTCCTATTGTAAAATATATATCCTATCATCTCAAGTATATATGGGGTGGAGTCATATTATATGTCAATAATTCTAATCTTCCTATTCTTTTCGCATATCTCTTATAAAAATATCCTTTTATCTAAGAACAAGATACATTCAGTTGTGCTCATTTTTAATCTCGTTTTCTTCTTCTGAAAAATTCAAAGATTTGGTGCTGTTAGTAATTAAGCTAACACTAGGCATTAAAATTGTCTCTCATTTTGGGAGCGTTGGTGTTAGGATTATATGCTTCACTTAGTTGTATTAACCATACATTCTTGTAAAATAATATATATCAAGGTAAAATGCAATACAAGGGTAGTTCTTAGGTTTTTAGTGGGATGGAAAGTCCAGGAGGACACTGGACTCAGGATTCCCAGTGCGACTAGGATATCCGTAAAGATGGGTGCGTCTTTGTTAATAAATACTCATATACGAGTTATGCCTTTATCCATGAAAAAGGTTTGAGCAGGGATTTCAAAGAACGCCTTTATCGATAGAAAAAGTCCCTTTAAAATTAACCTAGTGGGAAATTCGTAGAACACTATGGATAAATAATACTTCTATACTTTTCCTCATTCTCCACTTAATTTTCTATTTTTGGTGGTTTGAACTCTTCTCCATCCACACATATAGATAGTATAAATCCTGGCAAGGCTTCATGTTGAACGACAAAGAATTGAGTAAGAAAAAAACAGTTTGAAACAAACTCAAAATAGGAACTTTTCTTTTTAATGATTTTTTAAACAGAATAAACGTTTATTTTTTTTTCAAAATGATTTTATATTAAAATATCGTGAAGAAATAATCTATTTCAAGCATAGGCTTGAAAACCAAACGGATTGCTGTTCAATCCGCGTATTTTACGGCGTCCTCAACCATCGGGTAATTAGACAAGTTTGATTGTATCATCGTTCTTCTTTATTAAAGTAAATATTAATTATTGACTGTATCTTTTAATAAATCACTAGTAATTTGAGTGAATACTCCATTTGCGGTAACATATACATCAAGTGTCTTGATCGGCAAGGTGAATTCAAGTGAAATGCTAAAAAGATGCGTCGAAATGGAAAAGGAATAGTTACTTGCTCTGAAGGTACGATACTCCGGTTCTCCAAACTTCTCTGCGAAAGTGAGAATGAGACAGATCAGTCCAATGATGAGTATCTGGAAGAAGTAGATCGTTTTCAAAAAAGCTTGGCAATAAAAGGAGAAGTAGAGCCAAGCGATTTTGGAGCCCATGATGAGAAGGCAGATCCCAGAGTAGTCCAATCTAAAAGAAACGCATTTTTAGAGATGAGCTCGAAGTCCTTGAGCATTATGCTTCATGACAATTTTGATCTACTTAACTTTCCTTTTTCTATATCTTTTGGAAAAGTTAAAGTGCTGATCTTGTTAATTAATACGTTGTTGTGGTTTTGATTGACTTTGAGTTTTCAAGATAATAATGAGTTTCTTTCATTTTTGAGTTTTATTTTAAAGAATAAGTCTCTTCGTATACAACACTCGTTTCGCTTAAGTATTTTCTTAACAAAACTTGTTGCATTTTAATATACATCCCAGCTTTTGATTGATATTTTGCAAATAACACTATTCAAGCTGAACTACTCATATTACCTTTGCTCACCATGAATCTATATTTTTATTTCTTTCCCACAGATCGTGAAAGTGAATTTTGTGCTGTAAATAAAATTTTGAGTAATGAAAGAAAGCGTATGGATAATTTGAGTAATATCAAATCGAAAAGTAAAATTTGGAAGATAAACAACAAACATTAGGTTCACATGTAAGTCCCTATTCATTTTTTATTCTAAAACAAATAATGTGTTATAAGTAAGGAATATTTCCTTGAAATAATGTCGTCTAGCAAAGTTTCTTTGAATAATGGACTTTAAGGGGGTGTTGAGCAGGAAAAGTTTGGAAAATAATGCTATATAAGGAAGTGAGATACAATTTAAACATAAAAATATTTAGCTACATGTAGACACATACTTTTCCTTTTTATCGACAGTGTAGCATTAACACGTAGGAACATTGGACTTGTAGTAAAAAACAAAAGCATAAAATAAATTTCTAAAACAGAATAAAAAAGATAATAAAATTAAAAGAGGAAAAAATAAATATGTAAATTACATATAAATAAATAAATAATAAACCAATTTTATCTTTAAACAGAGGAGTTTTAGAAATAATCGCTTGCTTATCTTTTTAAATGAATTTTAGCATAAATTAAAACAAACGATTTTCATCTCTTTTGACGCCGGTGACTAAGCCCATTTTGATTGGTTAACATTATCCAATGAAAGGAAAGTTTTCCTAAACACACTGATAAAGAACACACCACATACTTTTAACATACACATTGAATACAAACGTATTCAAAATATTAAGGAATAAAAAGATGGCGCAAATGTTAGTTAGTCACAGGCAGAGATTACGTACCCAATGTAAGAGAATTATTTGTAAACCTGGAAAAAACGATACCAACTCGTTGTGAGTGGCAGGAACATGTGTGGTAGAGAGTTGAAAATGCAAGGCAGAGAATGGCGGATAGGAAGAAGGAGAACATGATGGCGTTGTCTGTGAGGGTTGCGGAAATAGGACGGCGAATCAGAAAGAATATTGTGAGAGTGAGCACAGCCAAGCAACCTGAACAAAAACGCAACAGTCAAGATAGGAGGGGAGTAGTCTCGCTATTTCCCACGGTTGAAGAGTCAGAAACTCCTCACAACATTTGATTAAGTTTTATGACAGCACAAATTTTTATTTCAAGAAGGAAATAAAATGTCTTGTTTCCACTCACAAAATTACACAAGCATAGACTTGAAAAAACGGACTGCTGTTCAGTTAGGATATTTTACGGCGTCCTCAACCATCGGGTTTAGATCTTCTTTATTAAAGTAAATATTAGTTTTTTACTGTTTCTTTTAATAAATACTTGATTTGCGATAACATATACAGCAGATGGCGCGAATAAAAATGTAAATACGTAATATTTATGTAAATATCCTTCCTAATCTAGATGTAAGGATATTTTTCTATTTATTGAAATTGTTTTCCTGAATCACACGCTCACAAAATAGGTTCCGCTTGCTGGGGGTTCCATGAAAAAAGTTCAGAATATTAAACGTTTGACAACACACTCTTAAGGTTGGTAAATAATTTCCAAATAATAGTTACCGATTAATATTTAAAACTCTACTATTAACATTATTAAGTGTACGTTTCTCCTTATTAGCTTGTTTTGTTCGATGCAGTACTTCATTTCATACTTCTTGATCCCAACAAATATAGATCACTGGATAAAAAAGAGAGCTATTTACGTAAAGACTTTAATCATATAAGAAAACGGCGTCACCAGACGTCAATGATCAAAAAGAAGTCGAATGAAAAAATTATGAACAAACATAAGGCTGCGGATCAAGCAAAATAAGAGCTTCGTCTAGTATGGATTCATTCAATTTGGTAAAATTCAGAGCCAATATCGGCATGTATTGCATGCCATAAAATATTACCCATATCGAATCAAACACGAGTTTAGCACATGCGAAACTTTGGAGGCATCTTCAAGGCCATCTCATCCAAGTAAAAAGGAAAAATGTGTAAGCCTCTTTGAAAGGAAACACACTGAACGATAGACACAGACGTTTATATCAAATACGGAGACAGTGATGGAGCAAAAGCATCAATCTAAGTAAACTATCGCATAACGCTCGCTTGGAAAGCACACACAATAGACGACTTCTCATTTGTTTGATAAGTACGTGACATTTCTTGTCATAAATGCATTTGAATCAGTGATCAAATGAAATGATGAGCAAGAAAATTCTTTACTTTGTTAAAATTCATTTCCTGCAATCACAATTTTTCAATGAAATGCGCAGTCGTCATAACGGCTGCACTCTGAGGTGAGATGCTATCTCGATGAAAGGTTCTTGAGCGATTATATTCGAATCGCAAAAAGAGTTGTTTTTTAACATGCAAAAGTTTTCACTATCAGCCCATTTAGTAAATCCAACTTGCCTACAGAAAATCATATATCCTGTCGGCATATTTGCTAAAGTAAAAAAATTTCTCATTACAGAACACATCGTTGAATGAATCAGTGCTCTATCTTGCAAACTGGAGCTTTCGCATTCCTGTATCCACAACAATACGCGATGTTTACACGATACGCGACATTACATGATTCTTACATATATATTTATCCACAGAATTTCAACAATGACATTAAAAATGATGCAAAACAATATTTAGATCAAGTCCCCTTATTTATGCGAGTTATTCGCTAGCAAATGCAAAAAGGACGTAGCCATATGCAGCAAGGACGTAATAGATGGAAAAACTCTGTATAAAAACGCACTGACAAATATGGAAAGAAGATTCGTTTTCAAAAAGTTTGGTCTTAAGTAGACTGACGTCAAGTAACGTTAAATAGCGAAAAGTATTAAAAGAAAGAAATTTAGTGAAAATTGTTATTTAAAAAAATATTTTTCGGACGATGATTTGTGTTATCTGCAAGTGCACATAAAGCAACACTTTTCTTTTGCAAAGTAAATTTGTTGATTATTTCTTTTAGCATGACACACTGCAAATCAGATGTTTCACTACGTATTTTAGGATTATTTATCGGACCAATACGATTCGAAAACAACATATTTTACAAAAAAAGAAGCAATTTGGTCAAAATGCTTTCAAGTTTTTTTTCATTTATAGTAATAATACAAATGAGAAAAAGAGGGTATCTTCAAAATACATGATAAAAACTGGACTGTCATGTCAAAAACGGTACGTATGGTCCGTCTAGATTTAAGAGTTAAAATTATAAGATTTCTTTAATAACTGCATTTATAACAATCAATATAAATCAAAAGAAGATTCTATCTTGAAGAATACTCACTCAATTCTGAAGAAATAAAACTAGGGGGAGAAAAAAGAACGCCATTTTAGTAGAAATGCGTTGAACAAATCAATGATCGTTTAATAATTTTTCAGTAGATCAAAGAAATTTTTGTATCAATGATAGTAAACTAAAGGCGAATAAGCCTAAACAACTTAGTTTGTAAGTTTACCTTTCCGGCCGAATGCACCTTTGGCATTACCCATGCGACAGATGGACCGTATTTTGCGTTAAAGAATCCGTAGTCGTATTGAAAATGAGACAAAAGTTTCGATTCAGATATTACAAAAACAGGAGATTCCACGGATTCCGAGTGTTCGTGACAACGTTATTTCTACGGAGAACCGCTAAGCCGCTAAACTGAAATGACTCGTCAGTGAAGTGAAAAAGAGAGGATACCGAGGAGATGAGACCAGATGTTGACAGTTTCCGTGTGCATTCGAAAAATGGACTTGAAGCAGAGCTTGAAGGAAGAGAGCTGGGGCCTGTGGAAGTGTAGGAGGTACTCGTTGTCCTTCAAGAATTCAGGAAGATCGTGGTAGGCGTGATGGTGCCAAATTTCGGCCATGTTCTTCACAATCACTTTAGCACCTGAAATAATAAATTCAATTCGACGCAAGGCTCTCAATCGCATTTTGATTCTGAAGCATGCACTGCGATAACCGCTTCACATTTAGCACTTCAAGGCTTCCGGTTTTGGAATCCAATCATCTGTTTGTCTTTTTCAACGCGTTTTTATATAACAAGTAGACGATTTTCACGTGAAAACGTTTTTTTAACATTAAAGGGAGGGGTTAAATTTAATAATTTAAAATTAAATTTCTTTTAAATTTTTAGTTGACGTGTGGGATGTCTTGATAAGTGGAGGGGGGGGGGGGGGTGAAGGAAATTAAAGAATTTTAACCATAGCAATGGAAGAGTAAAAGCTTTTGATATGCAGTAAATTTGCGTCTCCGTGTATTTTAGAGAATATTTTTGACAGCCAGCGTTGATACGATCACATTCGGTTATGTTGTGTATTCGGGTGGGAGTGTGTTCCTGAGTTTTCTCACAGCACAAAAAGAAAATATGTGCGGAAAGAGGACAAAATTTCGTGGACAACAAAACTAAATGCGTTGGACACTTTAGTTTACCGGACGTTAAAAAATTATGAAGTCGGTGATTTTGGAGAGATCCATTATGAATAAATATATAATGAAAATCGGTAAAAGTGAGATAAGAAATAGGATACACTTCTTCAATCACGTATATTTTTCACTATTATAAATAGAAAATGTGAGGCTTGTCCCGAATGAGTAACAATAAATTCTTGCTGCTGCAGAGTTTTGAATATTTTAAAATTATAATATTTTTGGGACGAATACTAAAAAGAGATGATTGCAGGATTCTGAAGAAAGTAGTGTGGCTAGCCTTGTTTTAGTTAGTTTTCTTTTTAACAGGCCAAGTTTCTTAGTTAGTTGTAAAATAATTAATGACTTATTAAGTTTATAATTGTTTTATAAAATCAATAATCAGTCATTTTAGTAGCTATCAGTAAATCTTGTTTTGTATCCGACGAAATCTAATTTTGGTTTCTGGTGAATTTTGTTTTTGGTTTCGTATACCCGAAACATCTATTGTAATAAAATGTGCAACTAAATACGAAAATTTTGCACTCCTTAAGCATAAGCCGTTGGTGAAATAAGTAGGCAATTGCTCGAGAAGAAGCCCTTCCACGAAAGAGCGCTAAATACACACACGAGAAGAGAAAGGCTTAAAAAAGAAACCGTGAGCGACGTGGTTGATCTGCTGTGAAGCGACTTCGTGTATTTGTTGAGTGGCGCTGGAAGCCACTTCCGAAACGTACTTGTACGCCTCATTCTCTGAGAAGTACTCCGCGATGAAGTGTTGCGCTGTGCTCGTTATTGAAGCAGATTCCTAAGAACACCAAAGAGAAAATCGTATGAGATTCACGAGGATCTCGTCAACGTACACCAAATGAAAGTTGGTTTGAGTTCGTATTACAAAGGGCGATATGGGTTTGGTGCGAGTTCAGTGAAAGCGGATCAAATTTACGCAAAACCTGCATTAACCCATTTACGACCAATGTTCCTATTTGGGAACATAAGTAATTTTATCTTCGTCTGCTTTTTTCAATGACTTTGAATATAAATCGTCTGCGTTTTTTTAGATATCGTCTGCTTTGCTTGGTCTTAAATGGGTTAACCCGTTATCGACCAGAATAATCAGACGATATCTAATGCAAAGCAGAAGATTTGTATTTAAAAGCATTAATAAACGCAGAGGATTCACATTTTGTAAAGTCGACATATGTCGACTGTCGTCGATAACCGGTTAAGAGACGATTTATGCGAATCATCAAGTGATCTTTATGAGCGCATTAAGTCAGAGTGCATATTTGGGATAAATTGACTTCCACCTATTAACACTTGTCTAGAGGCTATTAAATCAAAGTCAATATCTATTCATGGACACATTTATTGTAGAATATTTTTGTGATGTTTGGTCACTTGATGAGGTCATCAAGTATTACTAACGTCATCATTTATAGATTATATCGCTCACTTTCAAAAAATCTTTCTTTCGATTCTTTGAGTGTAAAAGAACTGTTTACAACTCTTTTCTTTTATTTTAGAGTAGAAAACATTTTAAATGTTAGCTCGTGGCGTAAAGAGGCAACTTACAGAAAATGAACAAAAATCAACTAAAATTCAAATACATAGAAATTGCGAATTTAAGGGTGTCTAGTCATAATGACGTTTTTTATAACTTTAAACTAACCTTCATTTCCATATCTGTGAGGAATTGTAGCTTTAGAGGCTTCTTTGAGGGTGGGGGTAAGTTTCACTGGGCAATACACAAAGTTCGAACTCAAGTTCAAAAGTAAACTTTTATTCAAATACTTAAAAATTTCCAAAAATTAAAAACTCTAGTTCAAGGTCACAAATGATTTGTTGCATGCTTCAAATCAATGAACTGTATACCCATTTTCAATGCAACATTTTTAGCCAATTGCAATAAAAAATACAATAATTCGTTATTTTATGTAAACTACAATGTATACACACATTATGTAATAAGTCAACTTTTTACAATTACAAAAGTATATATCCGCACTAAAATGGTCTTGACCATCAAGACCGAAAATATAATAAGGAGAAAAAGGTGAGTGATAAGCAAAGGAACTATTTAGAATAATATTTAACACTTCAAAGATGAAGAAATTTTGTTAACGTAAACACATTTAATTCTTTAACTTTAAGCAGCTTTATTATGACCTTCCTATCACGTAAGTAAGTAAGTTTATTGATAAAATATGAATTAATATATATTCATCATAATCCTTGAGCACTCTTTCAGCAGGATGAAAATGAAGAATTTTTGATTAAAAAAAAATTTATTCAGTTTGGAGAGAGGTAATGGAGACAACGATGAATTGAGTGTGTTCAAAGGTGGTAGAAAACTTGATGGAGCCAAAGAGCCATTAAGCTGTGGGATAGCTTCCAACATTTATACAATCAAAAGAATAAGCAGATAGATATATGTTTATTTATTAATAAAATACATAATAAATATAAGTAAGTATAAATATAAATATACATATATAATATGCATTAATAAATATAAGTTTGTCAAATATAGTATAATCACAAGTATTTCAGTTTAATGTACAAAAAAGATGTTATGGAAAAAAAATAAAAATAAACAAAGTTTCAGGAACTAACTTGAACACAAGAAACAATTTTGAGAACTGTTTTTGTAGTCAAATGAGTTAAAAAAAATTTATTATACAATTTTTGAAAGTTTTGCATGATAGATTTTTAATATTATAATTGGAGATGTAATCGTTCCACAGTTTGATTGCTCAACATTAAGCGTTTTTTAGAACTTGACATCCTAACTAAATCAGTTGTTACTCTTTCAGAATACCTAAGAGTAATAATAATTCAAACTACATTTTTAATAATAATATAATTCAAACTACATTTTTTGGGAGCGATCCAGTTATCAAATATATCAGGTAGTTGATTCGAAAAAAGCTTGCATACAAATATGGACATTTGACGTTTATATATGTCATCCACTCTGAGTAAGCACTTTTCAGCTTAGATGTTATTTGAATCCGTTTTAAATATTTTTTTCAATGTTCGATTTTGAATGCATTTTATTTTATTCAAATTGGAATAGCCCCAGTTAATAATGCTAAAATAGCAATGTGGTAAAAAAAAAAGAAAAAGCGCTTTATATACCATAAGTTTAACATTCGTAGAAAATTCATTTTATATCTATTTAAAATTCCAGTTACGCTATAAGTTTTATGCAAGGAGTATTGATATGCGTTTTCCAATTCATGTTTTCATTTATAACTAATCCAACAAAATTGAAAGTAGATTCACGTCTAATTTCAGTATTAAAACAAAGCTTATTTTCCTTATTTGAAAAAACCATAAATCTTGTTTTATCTTTATTTATATTCTTAGATTATTACAGCTCATCCATTTATTAGCTAGACTCAATACTTCATTAACAGAATTTTCGGAGTTAAAAAAACATGAAAGTGGGATGATAATAGTAATATATCGTCTGCAAAGGAAAGTATTGTATTGTGTATCAAATTAAAATTTATATCTCGACCATTCAACTTGTTTTATTGTATTATGATGCTCAATAAATCTTTCTTTTCCTCCTTCTTTTTCTTATTTAAAAGTAATAATATGATTTTAATTGTTAATAATAAAATAATAATATAACGATAATAAATATTAATGAAATGATGATTAACCAAAAATGAAAGCCATATTTGATGAAATTTAGGTTATTATTAGTTTATATACATATGTAATGGGACCCATTTACGGCCAATGTTCCTATTTTGGAACATAATAATTTCATCTTCGTCTGCTTTTTTCAATGACTTTGAATATAAATCGTCTGCGTTTTTTTAGATATCGTCTGTTTTGCTTGGCCTTAAATGGGTTAACCCGTTAACGACCAGAATAATCAGACGATATCTAATGTAAAGCAGAAGATTTGTATTAAAGAGCTTTGATAAACGCAGACGATTTTATTTTTGTAAAGTCGACTATAGTCGATTTTATTCAAAATTCTACAAATGCAAAGTTCTTTCCAAACGAAAAGAAAGTCTGATAAACGCAGACGATTTTATTTTTGTAAAGTCGACTATAGTCGACATGGGCGTTAACGGGTTATAACCCATTTAAGGCCAAGGAAAGCAGACGATATCTAAAAAACGCAGACGATTTATATTCAAAGTCATTGAAAAAAGCAGACGAAGATGAAATTATTATGTTCCAAAATAGGAACATACTAAACTGATAAAAATTTGTTTAATTTACACTACGTACAAAAGTGAGAATAATATGTTTTAAATATATAAATCTTTTCTTTGATGTGCTCCAATAAAATTGGCGTGATGAACTGATTAAATAATTAACTTTAAAAGGTACCTACTTTTTTTAGGTATAAGCAGTGCCGGATTAACATAGTAGCAGGTTTAGCAGTTGCTACAGACCTCGCGCTTAGTTGAAATTTTTTTTTTGACTTTTTGTAATATCTTTTAGTTTTCTACAATTCTTCTTTTAAATTTCCTCCTTAAAAAAATTTTTGCTCTTGAATTTTGTGGTTTTTATCTTTTTTGTAGAATCTAGATCAATTTTATTAAAAAAAATTTTTACTTCCTGACTATCATTTGTAAATTTAATCGATCTGCTACAGGCCTCTCGCACTTGGTAGATCCGGCACTGGGTACACGGCAAGGACGTAACCATGTTAACGAGAACTTTGACTTTGAAAAAATTTACTCTTAAAATTTGACCTTTGGAATTCAAAAAAAGAAAAGTTAAAAGTTCGTTAAATTTGTTGTAAGCAAGTTTTTAACAATGCTACATCTGGTATTCGAAATTAGCAGCAATAGGCCTACTTTTCAAATCAATATTTAAATTAAAAATTGAAAAATTTTATCAAGATAATCTCCAAAATACTCCAAAGTACAGGGTGTCAAACTTAAATCATTTGCAGGGCGCATTTGGAATATTTACAGCTTTTGCGGGCCGGATAAAGATCCTTAAATTCAAAAGACACACATAATCATATTTTGAAAGCAACAAAATAATAAATAATTTAATCAAAAAGAATTAAAGGGTTTGAATGAAGTTTTTATTCTTAATTTTTCTTTTCTGATTTTCCAGAAACTTGACATCAATCATTTGTTCAATTTTGTCAAAATCAGAAATTAAATTCGTAGCAGGAGCAGAAACAGTCAAAACGGTATTTATTTTACCAGTTGTTAGTCCTCTTCTGTTCTTTGAATTATTATTAATGTTTAACTCTGAAAAAATTTGCTTGCAAAGAAAAGTCGTGGCCAAAGAATACATCGAATTTTTGAAATGAATGAAATTACCTTTGAAAGTTTAGAAACGGTCAATTACATTGTAAAAATTTGTTTCTTTGACTTCCAGGTGAAAATCTGATGGTAATTCTGATTTACATTGTGAGAATGTAAAAATGGAAAAGCCAAGTTTTAAACTGTAACTCTTTGCCGGACAATTGCGGACGGAGAGCCGAACGTTTGACACCCCTGCTTCAGAGTACTTTGATTTCACGAGAACAAAATTTTGTTAATTATGGTTCCAAAACAAATTCGTGAATATGCATTAGAAAAAGAAGACAGATGCATATAATGTATAAAAATATTCGAAAGTGAAATAAAATATTCTAAACATTATTTTTCGATGGGAAAGTTTTCACGTGTTTTTGTGTTAAAGTTATGAGAAACTATTTCGTGTATTTTGAAATTGATTTATAATAATTGAACAAAAAGTTTTCACTAAAAATTGAATTTAAAAATTAATAAAATTTATTTAAGCAAATAAATTCAATATACTCACAAAAATTCCAAAAATCAATACATCAAACACAAACTACATATAAGCACAAAATGTTTGGAACTAACAACAACGAGCGTCAATAAAGTTATTCCTTTCCTTCATCATTATTTGGACCAAAAAATTAAGTTTGTTTTACTTCTTGAGAACTTTTCAATAAAATTGCAAAGATTTTTAAATTTATACATGAAAGATTTTAAATGCTCTATAAAAGAATAGCCAAGCCATCATGTCGCGAAACTAATGAACGTAGAGGATTTCCTCTTTGTAAAGGTGCCAATGCTCCGCTCTGGTCGCTAACAGGCTACGCAAAGTTAGTTAGATATATATATTAGTGATGGTAATTTACCGTGTTTTTGTTAACGGGTTAATTCATTGCTTAGTATCCTTTAACCGATCGATTAACAGGTTTTTTCGTATAAATAAAAATAAACCACAGAAATAGTTCGAAAAGGAAACACGAAATAAGAACATAATCACAGATACCAGAACATGAAAAAATGGTTACGCAATGCTAATTTTTTTTAAAAACACGATATAATAACACAAGATACAATAGTTTAAATGTTTTGCAAATTGGAGTAATCGGTGAATTACGGTTCGGTTATGGTGATTTAGGCCTCACTCACAGGTTAATAATGCGTTAATTTAGACCGAATACCATCACTAATATATATATTTAGATTAGATAGCGGACTAGTTTTAATAACGCGGAAATGAACATGACTAAGATTGAAAATAGAGGGAGGTAAATGAGCTAGAACTAAACATAACAACGAGCAAGAATACACGACTCAATTGGGCTGTTGAGAATATTGAGGTGATAACGCGACAAAGATGATATTACGGCACTCGATGAATCTCTTTTCTTCTTTCGTCTTTTCTTCAAGTGGGGCGTATCTGTTGCCAAATCTCCCTTTCCCACTTGTTTCATCTTCTCCTCTTCAAAAAACTCCATAGTCAAGATCTAAAATTCGAAATGGCGCTTTTAAAATGCACGAACAAATTATTGTTTACTCAAGTTGGCAGTGAGGGTAAACTGAAGTATGAAGTAATTATCGGAAGAAATATATATTTATGAAATGTAACAAAATATGAAAGATTTTAAAGTGAAGCTACTTGATTGAAATCCGTTTGGTTTTCAGAAAGTGAAGAATCAATTAATAAGATAATAGTTTATATGCGTAACCTAGCTTTTATGACAAGTTGATCAAATGTAATTAAAACTAGTCTATAAAAATAGGAATATTCCGATAGAAATAATACTAAAATTAGGGTACTAGGAAAGTATCTTTGATACTATGAATACTATAGTTAGATAATGTAAGTATATACAATGGAGAAAATGATCACCTGATAAATAAGGACTTTTAAAAGGTAATTCATATTACATTGTATTCATATCTATACTATTTCAAACACACACACACACACACACACACACACACACACACACACACACACACACACACACACACACACACCCACACACACACACACACACACACACACACACACACACACACACACACACACACACACACACACACACACACACACACACACACACACACACACACACACACACACACACACACACACACACACACACACACACACACACACACACACACACACACACACACACACACACACACACACACACACACACACACACACACACACACACACACACACACACACACACACACACACACACACACACACACACACACACACACACACACACACACACACACACACACACACACACACACACATCATATAGACGAAGGCTGAATAAGCAGCTTTTCAGTCTCGAAAAAAAGCAGCAAGTGACGTTTAAGGTTGAAGTGGAACTTTTATCTTCTCTCGAAAAGAAAACAGAGAAACGATGATAAAAAATCAAGGTCATAAATAAATTGCATCAACTCAGAGATTTTGCGTCGTTTCTGAGTGAGTAGTAGTCCCTGTTCATTACTATACTTTCACGCCATTAGAGATAGCCTCCCTGACTCCTCGAACTTTGAAAGCAGAGCTGAAAGGAGTTCGCAAGAAGAAGAGTAACTTCTTCTTCTTCCATTTCGAATGTGTGATTATACGAAAAATGTAGGGTGGAGTATTTTCATCGAAAGGCTCATTTGGCAGTGCTCATATGGAACAGTTAAGTGGGAATACTGAAATCGAAGTAGGGTTGAATCAAATAAGAAAGTATTTGTATTTTAAATGTAATTCTTAAACCGTTTAATACCAATTATGCCAAAAATGGACAGCACACGATGTCCAGTTTTTAAATAAAATCATTAGAAATTCAATATAGTCGTCTGTTTTGTCTGGTACTTAACCGGTTGAAACATTTGTATTTGTAATTTTACATTCAGAATAAGATCATTAGAATTTTTGACATCTAAAATTGAAAGAAATACCCATGTGTATTTGAGACTAAACTACAACATATTGTGTAAATCAAATGAATTTAAATGATTATTCATGTGATTAAATAACATATTTACAAGTCTAATTGAAATATAATAATATATTGCAGCTATAAGGAAACTACAATATAATTTATCATTCTTTCGAAATCTTATTTGGTATTTTACACTTTTGTTGGATAATTTTAAATCTTCTCCTTAATACAATATTTTTTTCATGTCTATTTTTGATTATTTTATAAACGGGCCTACAGCAATGGTCGAATGCGACAATTAGATGAACATGGTTTTAATTTACAAGATAATTTATAACTCTACTATAATCAACTCTAACATTAATCTAAAAATTAACTCTAGCACTAACACCAAGGTTAATCATAAAAACTAATATTAACTCCAACATACATCAATCCTAAGATAAATTTAACAAAAATGTTGTGCATTTGACAAATTGTGTCATTCACTGAATTCTCACATTCGACCAAATGTGATGCCTTTGTACTTGTAATTGTATTTTCATATTCAGAACAAAAAGAATTTTCATTTGTATTGATTTTTCAAAAATCAGTATTTGGTCCAACCCGATCGAACACAACACTTCGAGAAAAATCAAGTCTAGATCATGTAAAATCTTGCTCAGCACCCTTAGGCAAAAAAGAGAGCATCTATAGAGACTTGAGATTTTTCAACATTCCCCCCACCACCTCTGAATCCGCCACTGCATAAGAGTGATGCTTTTTCCAGAATGATTTATATGCATCACCAAATATATTCTGGAAAGCGCAAAAAGTGCTACAATTGTATCTTTTTTCATTCGCATAGATTATGCTGAGAAGGGTAACTTCTTTTGATGACAGGAGCGCAAGCAGAGGAGGGGGTAAAGCAGACATTTGCACACTTGCCAGATCAGAGAACAAGTTTTAATGGCATACTCATTATATTAAATACCACGTATTCTTTCAATCGAGACACGTAAATTCCATCCCAAAAATTTTACCCCAAAAATTGCCACCCAATGAAATTTTCTCGTTACGAATTATTCAGCCCAGCAAACAGAAAAAGAAAAAATACAAAGTTATTGATGAAAGAAATTGGCGGAAAAAAAGACTTCTTAAATGTTTACCAAGTGTTGCTCGAAACATGCATGCTTTTTAGTTTTTATATTCTTCAGTTCAGGAATCGTATTATTCTGTACTTTTTTATCATACTTTTTGCTTTTTATCTTTTCGTTCTTATCCCCCTCTACCTAGCATTAACCCTCGCTTGACGGACTCAATGCTTTTTCGACGCATCGGTCAGTTATTTAACAATAGCCAAAAATTTAACAAACAAAACTTTTACCAAATTTATATGTAAATATAGTAAAAAAAACAAGGAAAATAATGGTAAAATTTGATTTTTCTTAAGATAAGGCAAAAAAATTTATTTTGAATAAAAAGAATAAAACTGTACTTTTTTTGAAGATGGCGTTAAAATAAAACTAGCAACAATTTGAGCATAACGTTTTTGAATGATTTTTACACACAGTGACTCCACATTTCTCACACCTTCTAGCTGTACGGCTTCTCTTCGAAATACATTTTGAGCAAGATGCTCTTTTTGATGATGAAGGCTGATTTTCAGTTGCTTGATCATACCCATAATGTGCAAGTAAGTACTTTGTCTCCACCGGTAATTCAGACTGTTGGGCTCTCACTTTCATTGCTTCTTCACATAGATAAAAAGCAAGTCTTTTGATAAAATACTTTCTACCACTCTGTTTTGAAGATGGAAATTGTTTAGGAGTGTTGAACCTTGCAATTATCCAGGTATTCATGACTGAAATATCCAGATAATTAGAAAACGCAGCATGTGTCCACTTACGATTAGGTTTATAAGACCTATAAGTTCTTATCATTTTGTTAGCAACGTCTACACCACATTTAGATTCGTTGTAAGCCAACAAACTTTCAGGTTTAGAGGCAACATTGCTGATTCTTACATTTTTATGTTGTGAAGATAGAATATATACAGCCTTGAAGTTACGAGTAGCATGCTTTTTGGGTATATACGCTGATAAAGAAACGTAGTCTGAATAAATTGAAAGACTCTCACATTCTTTTAACTTCAATGTTTTCAAGTGCTTTGGTCTGAATAGTGTTGGAACGAATCGTCTATTTGATGTAACTGTGCCGCACAAAGACAAGCTTTTTTGAGTACACCATACAGCAAGTTGATGACTTGTGAAGAATCTATCGGTATAGACGCCGCATCCAGTAGGAATATTGCTTTCTTGAATCAATCTTTGGCAGATTTTGAAACTTGAGAAATAAGCTCTGTCCTCCAAACCGCTAACATATATTTCAGGCTTCAAAAAGTAGAAAAACTTTGCATCATTCAGGTGATAAAACTTGATCCCATAGTGACCTGGCTTTTTGGGATCATATATTTTCAGAGAACAATTACCTCTGAATGTTACTAATTGCTCATCAATCGTCACAGTGGAGTGTGGTGTCCAATAACAAGAAAAAATACTGAAAAAATGATCATGAATCTTTCGGATAGGACTCAATTTATCAGAAGCATCACGTTTTTCCTTGTCATCAAATCGTAAAAAAACATGGACAAGGATAAACATATCTCGTCCAATAGAAGCTTTCAAAAATGGAGAACCAGATTTCGAGAATAATTCTGAAACTTTTATTTTTTGATCCCCATTTTGCCCAATATATATCAACGCTCCGAAATAGGATAATAGATGATGTAATTTGAACACTTTGTATGAGTGAAGTAGTTGTGCATATTTAGGACAAGGGGATCTAAAATTTGGGAAATAATTAAAATCCTATCTAAACAATTAAAAATCTTACTTATAGTTGGCTTCCATCTTGTGCAACGTTTTCGCATAAATGTAGGAAATTAATTCAAAATTAAAAGAGTTTGAAGATCGATAAAATGTCTTTCATATTTTTAGCCAATCCTTTAGGACCAGGAGGTTTCAGAACAATATTTCGAATATTTAAGCTTTCAGGTCTCCCTGCTCCTTGATGTTTCGGGTCTCTAGTATACTCTGTTGCATCGGGAGCAACTAAAGTTTCATCAAGTAATTCCTCTTCACTTGTGTAAGAAGATATAGAAGATTCGGTGTCTAAGCTATTGAAGGAGGAGAAGGAGTCAGTAGACAAAGAAGAAGAAGAAGACATCATAAAGGAAAGAATGAAAATCAATTTATTCCAAGTGAGAAAAAACGCACGGCTCAAGAAATAAGAAACACGAGTTTGAGCGTGAAACAAAGTGATCAAAATGGTACAAGGTTTGAATAGTTGAGATCAGAAGTGAAGAAGTAAATTACATACATATATAAAATGTTGTTAAAATCGTTTATGATCCTTTATTGCTTATTATTCTTGACAAATTGAAGAGAAACGTCATCACAACTCGTATTGATGTTGTTCATAGCTTCATATCTTTTATACAATAAACAAATCAATCCCAATAACAAATCTCATCATGACATTGCCAAGTTTATTTATGACACGATATGTGGCATTTCAAATATAAAGATACTATGACGCAAAGAGATCAGAAGTGAAGAAGTAAATTACATACATATATAAAATGTTTTTAAAATCGTTTATGATCCTTTATTGCTTATTATTCTTGACAAATTGAAGAGAAACGTCATCACAACGCGTATTGATGTTGTTCATAGCTTCATATCTTTTATACAATAAGCAAATCAATCCCAATAACAAATCTCATCATGACATTGCCAAGTTTATTTATGACACGATATGTGGCATTTCAAATATAAAGATACTATGACGCAAATTTATCACAATTGTTCGATATCTTTCATCATACCATTGCTCAATATTTATGGCATGTCATTGCATTACAAATTTGAAGTATTTATGACGTGAATCAATGAAAGAAATTATTTCTGCTTTATACCAATTTTTGATACATTTACAGCAAAAAGTTGTAATATAAATTTAAAGTTGTAATATAAATTTTGTATGATATAATCACCAAAAAAACAAAGTCCGGTTAAATAAAGAAAATTTACTTACAAATTAATTTGTAAAAAAGAATGATTTTTCTCAACCGAAAAACTTTTTGATCGTTGCTATATATAAAAATTAATAATTATTATGCTAAGTACTATAGTAGCTTTTGAAATAATCTAACTCAAAATTTATTATGTTTTTTATACTAATTTCATAATAATATAGATGGCGTTAAATTAAAAATTAAAAACTTCCATAGATTTTTTAATATTTAGTTTTTATTTTGTTAAACAACAGAAAAACAACTATTAAATACTAAACTATATTAAAAAAAATTTGTAATCGTAATAGATAAGAAAAAAAAATTGGACAAAAATGTCATAGAGTCCGTCATCCGTGTTATATTTTATACGTCCGTCAAGCGAGGGTTAATAGAAATAAAACAAGATAACATAGCAGGTTTTGTTTTCAGAGGAAGAATTTTCGGGGTGGAAAATATGGGCTTAAAATTTACATGGAACCTCTATCAATAGTATAAATTTTTTTGTGTTTTGTCTCATCGTTCATAATTTGAGAGTTTGGTGATGTTTTAAAATAACAATAGTTCAAGGATTCCTCAAACTTTCCAGAGATAAAATCATTCAGTCATTTTATTTTTGCTCTACTTATATATAGAGGATAATAATGCATGATTTCAGTATCAATTATCAAAAATACAAAGAGAAATATTTCCCTGGGAAGTCGATTATTATTAAACGATATGACTATTATAATTTTGACAAGCGACTAAATGCAGCAGAGACTTGAATGAAAAAGAAAGGAAAAAAATGGGCGCGAAACATTAAAAAACAAAATGGAGAATGATAAATAGCGAATATGCGACATTACGAATGAAAAGAGAAATATTTGCAGAGATGAGAAAATTAAAAATCGCAGTTATGTGGAGTTGCAGTCTCAAGGCAGGGGCTGAAAAATTCAAGAAATCTCAACCATTTTATCCAGAGCAACATTCTTTGAAGCAATTCTTTACAAAAGTATAATTATTCATGGAAAAGTTAGATCGTGAGTGAGTGCTTACTCAAGGTCAAACCTTGAGTCACGTGATGGAGGATGGCGGTGAACGTTGGAAACGTGGGATTTTAGTAAATAAAACTCTTTAATAAATTATTTGAGAATAGCATTCTCCATTAATTTATTCTTTAATGTGTATCGGCGAGTATATGCCCTGGCCCCTGAGATAGGTCGATCTTCTTCAGGCTTATGAACAACTACAACAATGAACAGCTGTTTTAAAGGAAAGGCCAACAAAATTAAAATATGTTAAATAGGATTCTTTAAAATTACAAAAAAGGGACGATTTCAAAATGTATTGTATTTTATAAACAGAAAAGTGGTTTCAAGGATATTAATATTTAAAAAATTGATCTTTTTTTCGCCACACTTCACATAGCATATGGGTATCAAAATATTGTCCGGAGAGAGACATAGAAGTAATATTTTTAATGTGTCCAGCTTCGCTTCAATGTATGCAGATTTTTTGGCGCGACATCTCCGGCTCCGAAACCCTGTTTTTAAAAAGCGTAAAATATCAGAGTTTTAGTTTTCTTGAGACTTCCCCCTCTCATCTAAGTTTATGCATTTGTTTGTTTTTTTACATTACTCGGTTTTGTAAGCATAATCAATATATATATTCATTGTGTAACACGATTTTTATTCCTAGGAGGTAAGAGTCATGTCCAAACTCTTTTATTGCAAAATGATAGAAAATGTCGACTACTCCTTCTAAAATGGGCTTTTGTCGCTTACTGGATGTATTTTTGATTTACAAAATAGCTAAATTTCACTGTAATTGGACATAAAACAAGAAAAGATGGTTAAAATGTGATACTTCCTCGGTTTGCTGGCATGCAAGTGTTGAATAAGCCACAAATTAACATCATGCAAATATTTCATTTTAAGATCACGATATCTGTAATCAAAATCCATTATATGTTGGTAGAAATACTCTACTTGTTCCTTTGAGTGTCCTCGCATATTCTCTTTGAAATTGCAAAGACAAGAATCAAGAATATGTAGGTTCTATGTGGTCCTATAGTCCCTTTGGTCATAGCTATCTTGATGATATATGCATACTATTTATCAAATCTCCTTCGTTAGAGTCAGTTTAATGTGAAAGAGGAAAAAATGGCACTTTTTTGAAGTTTTAAACAAATTTTCTGTAATACTCGTCATATTTCAATGATTCCAATATAAGTTTGACACTTCTGTAAGTTTTCATGCCTATAGGGGGCCTAATTGACAATGAAAAAGGTACACTCATAGGGACTATATAATATAATCTTCCGAGTGGAATGATGGCTATGAAGTTTTTCAAGAGCTCAGCATTTGACTTTGTCAAACCAAGATCTCTGATGAGTTTGGTTTGGATAGTATGGATTCCTCTCAGTATTTACATCCATGAGATCACAGTCATCTTCACTATCCTCATCTTCTGATTTGTTTTAACTTCCGAGATTGAAAAGATCTTGCCAGGATCCCCAACTGGTGTGTCAAAATCTGCTTTGTAAGCTTCATACATTTGAAGATCGCGTCATAGAACTTCTTTGCTTTGTTTCAGTACTTACAAAATCGAACTCTGGCTTCAACTCCTAATACTCACTAAAAGTTGACCCTCTTTCTTTTTATATTATTCGTATTGAGATATAGTTTGAAAAAGAGTAAGTTAGAGATATAAACAAAATTTTTTAAAACTTGATACTTATATAGAATATCGTTTAAAAAACATACTGTATTAAACGCTAAGCCAATAAAATGATTTGCTTCATAAGGTATGCTATTTATTGATAAGAAATTGCTTTAGAGGAATTTTTTATGATGATTTAGAACAAGAGTTTAAACACAAAAGTTAACTATAGACTTAAAAGAGGATTTAATATTTTTCGAAATGGCATATCAATAAATGCCTTAGAAACAAAGTTAAGTGGTAGTTTACATGATGCGCTAAATTATATTAAAAGGAATCAAAGATTTTCGAAAGCTATAAATTATTATTAATAATGAATATATATTTTTCTAATTTACATAAATATATATATATATTTACATTAGTTTTATTGAAGCTCAATTTTAAAAGCTAATCAAAATCAAATGGACCTAATTTTGGCACTGTTTCTGCATGAAAATCTGGGAGAATGAGAAGGCAGTGAAGGATGGCTAATGGAAAAATAACAGGACTTAGGATCGTGCTTAGAATCGGAAAATAATGTTCTATTTTTAGCTACGGGAAATATTTTGATAGCTATATGATAAATGAAGTGCTGCAAAAAAATATTAATATCTTAGTAACCACTTTTGTATTTATAAAATACAATAGATAAAATCGTTTATACTTAAAAAATATATTACACCGCGCCACTTTACTTCGTATATTTTCAGAGCCCGCGCTAACTGTTAAATTTTGGGGCACAAGCCCCCTCCCTCCCAACTATTTCTCAAGCTCCACAAAAAAATATGACAAACATCTAGCATTCATGATAATTTCTTTCATGAAAATGTAATGTCTATAGATATAGCTTGACAAGTACATCATGTTTTCTTTTCGCTTTGAAGCAGATTAATCTGATAGTTCAAAAATTAGAGCCCCAATGAAGCCCCCCTAAAATTTTTGCTTACTGCGGGAACTGGTATGATTATAATTTAAAGGTTGCAATAAAAAACTTTAGAATATAAAAAAAAATTAGGTAGTTTATAAATCTAGTTTTTCTAGATATATATTATATAGGTAGTATAGCTACAATCAATTTTTTATAAATTAATAAAAAAATTAAAGGAGTAGAAATCGAAACCAGACGCCAAAATATTTCTGATCCGGTGGCAGATAATTTTTTCTGAATTGGAAAAAAGAGTGAATATGCAATAAGTTAAAAATGTTAACCTATTTTACCAAATAATACTTGAAAATAATTTTTAAGATAAAAAAATTTCATTTAAAATCAACTAAATTTTATATGAAAATCAAAGGGAATTACGACGACAGACAAAAAGAATTGTAAAAAGACAAACACTTGGATAAATCAGAGAATTAAATAGATATAATAAAATAAGGAACAAACTTTCTAAATTTTACTAAAGCTGAGTGAAATTGCTATTTATTCTATAGCTACTTTATAAAGCAGGGGTAGGCAACCTCCGGCCCGGGCCAAATACGGCTCGCCAAACATTTTCATCCGGCTTTTAATTTTAGTTAATAGAATCTGGCCCGCATACCTACAAGAAATTAAAATAAGATGTTTTTTGATTATCAGCATTAGTACTATATAATAATAAGGTTGCATTGCAGCCTATTTATGTATTTGTTTTCGTACTAGACGAGCTATATTTTCAAGAAATCTTATTTCATATGTAAGACAGCATGTGTTTGGTAGGACTGATTTATCATACACATCTGATATCAATTGTAATGGAGTATTTGCAAAAGAGCAAACATAACAACAGATGCCCACTGCGCTTAACTGATTGTCATGAATTTATAGTGAATTTACAGTGTATCATAATATACTCATGTAGCAAATAAATTTTAATTTTTCAATTCTACAATAAAAAGAAGATTAAGCTTTGTGATATTTTGTTTTTTTGTATAATAATAATTTTTATTCAAGCTAATGTCTGTCGTCCCGCCTGTTAAGAAGAGAAAGGTTGATCTCGAGGGTAGAACGTTCAACCCTAAGTGGGAAAGGTATTTTTTCATAGAGCGCTTTGGACATGCACAATGTCTCATATGTTTGAAAAAATTAGCTGTTCTAAAAGAATACAACGTAAGACGTCACTGGGAGATAGAACATTGCTCTTCAAAGTTCGCTCCGATGTCTGCTGTTGAACGAAAAGTTTCAATTGATAAACTGAAAAGCAACCTGGAGAAACAATTTTCTCTTTTTCACAAGCAGAATGTTAAGGCGGAAAATGTAACACGCGCCAGCTACGAAGTCTCCAAAATCCTCGCTTACCGAATGAAGCCATTCACAGATGGAGAAATCATTAGAGAATGCTCTCTTGCTGTAGTGGATTCCATCTGTTCCGAAAAGCGTTCTGCCTTTGAGAAAGTGAGTCTTTCTTCCCGTACTGTTTGCCGCTGCATTGAAGATACTTTCGACAAAGTAAACGACTCACTTAAAACACGTATCTCGAAATTTGAAGCATTTTCTCTTGCTTTGGATGAAAGCACAGACAGAAAGGACACAGCACAGTTGTCTATTTTTATTAGAGGTGTTACTCAAGATCTTCAAGTTTTTGAGGAATTCCTCCAACTTATCCCACTTCGCGACACTGTCATGGGACAAAATATTTTTTCAGCGTTGCTTCGATGTGTTGATGTGTACTCTTTGGATCTTTCCCGTCTTGTATGTTTGACAACTGACGCTGCTCCAGCAATGGTTGGTGAAAAAAAAGGCGCAACTTCGCTGCTTATTCGTCATTGTGAAACTGCTGGATACACTCAACCTATTCATAAAATCCAATGTATCATCCATCAAGAGACATTGTGCGCCAAGTCTGCCAATCTCGCTGATGTAATGTCTATTGTGATTAAAGTTGTAAATTCCATTTTATCCCAAAGCCTTAACCATCGTCAATTCCAAGCCCTTTTGGATTGTGTAAAGGAGCAGTATAACAATCTTCATACTTCTGTGAGGTACGATGGCTAAGTCGTGTGGCTATGCTGTCTCGGGTATGTGATCTACAGCAAGAAATTGCTACTTTTTTACATCAAAAAATCTTCCATACGCTGAAAATTTCTCAGATCCAAAATGGCTAGCTCGTTTGGCCTTTCTTACGGACATAACAACACATCTGAACTCACTAAACTTAAAGCTGCAAGGTAAAGGCATTCTTGTCACGGACATGTTTGCGCAGATTACTGCCTTTGAGGTTAAACTGCGCCTTTGGGAAGCTCAATTGATTTCAGGACAATTTACACATCTTTCTCATCTTGTTGCATGTGTTCCTGCGAATATAGACCAGGACACCTGCGTTAGTGTTATCAAAATACTGCGTGAAGAATTTGCTACCCGTTTTGCAGCACTAAGATTGTTAACTACAGACTTCAAGCTTTTTACTTCTCCATTTGACTTCAATGTAGAAGACGTTCTACAGTGCGATGAGAAATTGAGAGCAAAGTTCAGCTTGTCATCTCTGTTTTTCTTTCAAAATTTTGTTTTTCCTACTAACAATTTCCCAAATTTAATTACGCATATTCAAAGCGTTGTGGCTATGTTCGGTAGCACTTACTGCTGTGAGCAGTTATTTTCGAAAATGAATTACACCAAGTCTTACCTTCGCTCTCAACTCTCAGACCGCCACCTTAATGACGTTCTTAGTTTGTCTACCTCAAGCATTGATCCAGAGATCACAAAACTTCTTAATAGAAAACAGTACCAACAGTCTCATTGATTTGTAGTTTTGAATAAGTTACTTTGTACTATTTTGTTTTTACCAATTATTATCATTTAATGATAAAGCATGTAAAAATGTATTATAAATATTATAAAAATTAAAGTAAATCTGATATTTTGCTTCTTTGGCCCGTGAGCTCATTTCAAATGTCCCATCTGGCCCTCACCCTGAAAAGATTGCCTACCCCTGTTATAGAGTATGTATTGCTAGGTGAAACTTCTTTGGTAGCTCTACTTTCATCAGAAATAAATTTTCTGCAATCTGTACTTGAAAAACCCGCAGAGCATTTTTTATTAAAGAAACTTTTTGATCTTAGGCTTTTTTTTTTATCAGTATAGTGTATTTTTTATTAGGTGTTATAAACTGATACTTAGTTTGAATATTTATCAACCAATCTCAGTTGATATTTTTTTCCTCATGAAATTGTTTACAATGTACATTTTCAAATTACAAAAAGTTTACCAACTTCATCAACTAAAAGACACGCTCTTTGAAAATAAAGGAAAATATGGTCAAATTCAATTCCAACTATAAAAGTATGTTGAAAGCAACTAAATCCTCATATATTGACATCTGTGACAGTATTGATAATTCTACCCAATTAAAAATTTTCAGATTTCCTCTCTATCATAGTGAAATGATAATTGTAATCTTAGCTGATAAGCTAACGGTTTAAAGATTTTTCATTCAAAAAGGAGAAACTTCTTGTTCACGGTCAAAATATTTTTTGAAACACTCAGTATTATTTGAAACACTCAGGGGGCGTGAGTAAGGTTGGTTAGATACTCGGTTTCGATAACTCAAGGTCTTGGGTTCGATCCCGCATCAAACCTACTTTCCTCATTGTTCGATAAAAGCGGCGCAATTGTGCCTTCTCGATGAAAACACTCCACGGTATCTTTACCTTTACCTTTATTAGATCATTACAGCCTTTCCTATTCCATTGGAGCATGGTAGATCTTCTATTTATTCAAGATACATACTTCTTCTTAAAATTATACTACTACATTGACCATTTAAAAATGGGGCCTAAGAAGTTACTATTAATATTTTCTTTTGATCAGATATTCTCTCTTTTTTTTGTTTTAAGCTGGCTTTCCTCTCTCATACTCATCTTCAAAAATTTTATAATGCGTTTTGTTTTTATTTTTTCTAAATAATTATTTCATACTAACATAATTGAATAAAGTTTTATAAGCCAAAATATATATAAAAAAATATATATATTTGTACTATTTTATATAATATATAAAATATTATATTATATAACGATTTTGCGAAAAACTTGACATAAAGGATTTTTTGGAAAAAAAATTATTTTCAGACATACATCACAAATTTAAAGATTTTTTTAATTGTATTAGACAAAATGAAGTACAAAACTATCAAGTAATGATTTTGATAAATAAAATTAGATATAAAACCGTTATGCGTATAAGATTATCAATTTTGAAGATTGAACATAAAATAGAGGCTATGTTATATATTATCTATGGATAAATTAAATTTTTTTATAAATACATAGGTTTTCGTTTTCAATAATTTCAATTTTAACGATTGTTTAGTATAAAAACCAGTACAAAAGCTGAATTCATAAGAAAGGGTGTAAAAATTGATTCAAAATTATATTTTTTTGTGTCAAAAAAAATAAAAAGCATACTTGATATGAAAACTAGAATAAGTGTATATTATGCCATCTTTCATAGCAGATTTCTTTATTGTAACTTTATTTGATGTAATTCTAGTATTTCTAAACTTACTCTATTGCAAACTAAACAAGACAGAGCCTTGGAGACTATTTTGAATAAATATCCTTTATGTATACGTAGTTTGTTTAAAATTCTAAATATTAATCAAATTCAGTCGTCAATTTTTGTTTTCAAATGTAGAATTTTTACTTGTGAAATGAGTTATATTTTTCATGAAAACCAATGTTATCAATATAATTAGAGAAACATTAGGACAGGTACGTTAAAAATAATAAACCTTTCATAAAAAAACCTATAAAGGCATGGAATTCTTTACCTATTAATACAAGACGCTTAAAAAAGTCAAGTGTTTTAAACGCATGTGTAAAAATTATATTCTATCGAATTAAGTAGCTTTGTGAGGTGTATCCTTTTCGAGAAATTGTTACTCGTGTGTTTTGTTTCTTCATTTTTTAGATGATTGATCATATGTCCTTCCACAAACCTCAATTATGTCTTGTGATGTCTGCAATAAGAATTTTTCTTTAGTCATAATAGTGGCATCCTCTTTCAACTTATTGTTTTCTGAAGTATTTGAATGTTTTATGTTGTTTTTTTAAACATTTGTGAATATTTTAACTGAACTTGATGTAATTGAAAAGGATATGTTTGTGGAGTTTTTTTCCTTATGCTAATACTGTTGTTAACTAATTTATGTCAAAATGTCTTATCAGGATTTTTTCTACTTTTTTAAATATCTTTTTCAAACTCTTCATTTTAAAGCTTTTGTTACTATATGCATGTCAGCTTCGTTACCACTCCATTCATAACAAGACAAATTTTATTAAAAATCCCTATCCTGTCGCTTGAATTTTTGATCATTCTATTTTATTTTATTTTCATCAAATATTAAACCTCAATTACAACACCATAATTTTACCATAGTCATTTTCATTACGAGCTCATCTCACAACCCACTTCCCATGTCATCTCAAACCAAACGCTCTAGACCAGACAACATCAACATCGTCACAGATAATTTCAAAACTCTTCGATAAATTTATTTCAGATATTACCCTTCCCGCTGAGCACCTAGTCAACTTTCAGAAACTAAAATCATCCGTTTTGTTAGCACACTCTACTAAAATAGAACAACTAACCGAACCACTAAACCTTCCACCACCACACAACCCTCAAATCCTCCTATCATCATACTCCCACACTCTCAGCAAAAACACCCAACTACCATCACAACCCAAACCACAAACACAAATGGACCCATCCTTACCTCAACACTTCCCCAAACTAAAAAATCCTTGGACCCAAATCTATCAATTTTAAAAAAACCATCATTAAAAACATGGAAACCAATAAATTTCCAATAAACATTAAAAAAACAAGAACCTCTCCTCAAGGATCACTTTATTTTCAATTTGAAAACACTATTCAAAAAGATACCGCAATCAACTCTCTCAAAAACAACGGCATTACGGCCAAAAACCTCCCACCAACAACCCCGAAATTTATCCTTTCAGGAATTAACATACATATCCCAACCGAGGACATAGTCACCCATTTCTCTGACTAAAATTGCAACCTAAAAAACCTTGGTTCACTAACATCTATCAGCCAGCTAGGTAAACAAGGCCTTTACTCTTATACAATCCTTTTCCAAACAACAACAACAACCACACTCTTCAAACACCTCTGCGAAAACCCAAAAATAATCCTCAATCACACCATTCTTCAACCTAAGCTCTTTAAGCCTCGCCTTACTCAATGCAATAAATGTCTTAAATATAACCATCCAACATCAAAATGTAAAGCCACGTCACTACATTGCAACCAATGCGGCAACAGAGGACATTCCATCTCCGCATGCTTCTTTGTTAATGACCCCACTAAAATTGAATGCTCTAATTGCCATCAAAATCACCTTTCTACATTCGAAGCTTGCCCTTTTCGCGCCCAACACATAAAAAATTTACACGACCTTCATATTCAAATCATAAACAAATACTTATGCTAAACTTTCTGCATATAAATCTTAACACTCATCGTTAAGTTGGGCCTTACTAATTTACTATCCTCCTCTTTCTATGACATTTTATCTCTTAACGAACCTTTTACCTATAAATCTTCCCTGACCTCCCTTACAAATGCATACTCGCCTCTTTATATCACACCTCCTACACCTTTCTCCGCATGTATCCTTAAATCTACATTAAACTGTATTTTTCTTTCTCAGTTTTCGTCTAAGCAATATGTATTTGCAATAATTTTTTCCCAATAATTCTCCTCTCCTTTTTTGCTCATACTACTCCCCACCTTCCAATACCAATGCTTTTACAAATGTCTTCACACTTTCACTAAATCAAGCAAAAGCTTACACTGCAGCACTCTCCGCCGCTTACCATCTCATCATAACAACCGATTGCAACGCCCGATCACAACTCTGGGACCTAAAAGAAAATAAGCGCGGCGCTGAAGCATTAGATTTCATCTCGATCCAAAATCTACACTTATGGGACACCACTAAGAATCCAACCTTTTTTAAAATTGTAAACAACAACATCATCTCCTCACATATCGATATTACCCTTGCGTCAACAAATACATACAACCTCATCTCAAATTGGGAAATCTCCGACCAACCATCAGCTTCGGATCATCATTATATCACCTTCCAATTTATTTTCAATCCAGCGACACACACTCCTAATCCTACAATATCTGTAAAGTATACACACTGGTATACATTCTTGCGAACACTCGCAGTAAATCTCCCACGAATTTCGCCCGCACTACGAAAAAGCACCAATATCGACACTGCTGCACTTAACCTCAATAACACGCTATCATCTTCCATCAAATTCTCCACACATTCTAATCCCTTTCCCAAAAGAAAGCACGCACATTTTTTGGACCAAAGAGCTCACCTCAAAAAAAATATTATCTCCGCAAAGCCCTCAAAAACCTGAGAAAGGACCCGTCGCCCTCCAACATTGCATCATACTCAAAAAAACAAGCACACCTACCTATGCTCCATTAAAAAAGCGAAGCGCGATTCTTGGATACATTTCACTTCCAACACCTCACCTAATCCCTGGAGCACCATCAATAAAATAGTTAAATCAAAGAAAAATACTATTAACCTACACCAACTCCTCCCCCACGGAAACCCGAACTCAACTCTAATAAACGCTCCATTCCTCTCCTCTATTTTTCCTCCCGATAGCCGTAACTTAGACGACCATTTTCACTCCACCTTACGCTCACTCTCACACCAGCTAACATCATCTTTAAGTCACTCTTACGCTCCTCCAATCATATTAAAAGAATTAACACATGCACTTGACTCTCTCAAGCCTAACTCATCTCCCAGCTACGACAAAATTTCATCGTCCCATATCAAAAAATCATTTGACCTTCTAAACATCCATCTACTCAACATCTTCAATGCATGCATTAAGCAGTCCTTTTTTCCCTCAATATGGAAAACTCCTCTTTTTACCAAAACCCCACAAAGACCCCTCTACTCTTAAAAATTGGCATCCCATAACCATCCTTCCCGTCTTGGGCAAGCTACTCGAAAAAATTATTTGTAAGCGCCTTATTCACTACATAACACAGCCTTATCCACTAACCCTAACCCTAAGCCCCCCTCTGGCTACGCCCCTGATCTAGAGCACTCCATTTCATCTCAGAAAACAACATCTGTTTTATTCCTCGATATCGACAACACCTTCAACAGCGTCTAGCACCCTGCAATCATATTCAACATGCATCTTAAACGCTATCCACCCTACATCATCAAATTTATCAGCAACTATTTACTTAATCGCTGCCTAATCTTTCGCGACAAAGATCTCTGCGCAATCCATACACTCTCTCTTTTTACCCCTCAGGGCGGCTGCCTTTCTGACATTCTTTGGCTTATTTGACCATAAAATACCTCGGACTCACCTTCCAATCGAACCTCAAATGGGCCACCCACTTTAAAAATACATACACAAAACTCTCAAAAATTCTTTTTCTACTAAATAGAGCCATTTCATACAAATGGGGCCTCAAAATTCCACATTCCCTCTTCATATATAAATATCTCATCCTTCCAGCTCTTCAATACGGCCTTCTATCATGGGGTACATCGCTTACTCACCCCTAACTTTCCGTTTGAAAATTAACCGTCTTAGTCTTTTAACTATTTCAAAAGCTTTTCGCACTACTCCAACAGCTATATTGGAATTCACACTGACTTGTACACCTCTTCTCACCAAACTTAAAGATACACTAATAAGGCGATATATCGATACATACAAATCACTAATACCTCCTTCCTCGGCATTTTATCTACACATTCCTCACAACAACACCTCCCATCCATATGCGCAACTATTTCACACATCACTTCCCCATCTACACCGATATATCATTCACCCAAAAATACACCCAACCACACTTATGCACCCCGCCTCTCCCCTGCCCTTTGATATCACAATCAATGCACTCAAAACACGTGCAGCCTCACACATAAAAGAATTGAGACACATCTCTGACTCAACCACACTAAGAATATTTACTCATGCCGCCAAAAAATCAAAAAAGTGCGCAATCGCTCTCTCATTCTACAGAGGCGATTCACTTTCCGCCTTCTTTACCACAAGCCTACCACTTAATCATTTAACCACGATATTCGACTCAGAATGTCAAGCACTAATTGAATCGTGCGACCACATCACCCAATACATCAAAGACTTTATTCAATTTGAAACAATCCAGTTTTATACGGACTCTCAAAACATCGCTCGCGATTTACTTGTCTGCAAAAACACACCTTTCATGGTGGCCAAACTATTCTCGAAACTGCAATTTCTCTCCGCCCACTTTACCATCTCTGTATTTTGGTACCCTGCCCATTCCAACGTTCACGAAAATATTCACGTTGATTTCCTCGCCAAAAGAACCCTCTCAAAACCGTGCGCGGCACTTTTGACCTCTTTAAACCCCAGGGTTTTTATCCACGAACTCACACAGTACACTAATAAGCAATGACAATCGTCAGTTACCCAATCGACAAACACCTTTCTATCTCACATAACTGACATAACCGCCCGTTCATCAATCTTGGTCAAAACACAAGTTCATCCCCTCACGATCCTTTATACGGTGGCTCTCCGGGCACTGCCCATGCAAAAATGACCTTTCATATCAAACTTTCCGACACTCAGTCCTGCCGTTTCTGTGGCGCAGCTTGTGAAACATCCCACCACCTAAA
Source organism: Nectonema munidae (assembly GCA_030549495.1). Lineage (NCBI taxonomy): Eukaryota > Metazoa > Nematomorpha > Nectonematoida > Nectonematidae > Nectonema > Nectonema munidae. The sequence goes on from JAUIRK010000925.1 coordinate 186,136, forward strand.
TTTCATTTTCCCATTTTTTATCTCTCATCGCCACGAATTAATAAACAGTTGTGTTCCAACTCTCGGTCATTTTCCCAATAATCTGAATGAACTACTAACACACCCGACACTATTAATTTCCCTCTCGACGCTTTTACGAACTATTGAACCCATTCTAAATCTTCACCCACCGCCCACTCGACAGCTTTCTTCCTCTCCTTTTCTCTCTATTTCTTTTATTTTAGACTCCCTTTAAATCCTGCATAAACATAAAGACTGCCTCTATTTCCCTATCAAGCATATCAATTCAGTTTTGGAAAGTGCTTTGACATCTCTACCTACCTACTATATGCATGTTATATTATTCATCACGGTGCGACAATAACCTATTAGATTTGCTCCGCCATGTTTTATCTTAAACTGATTTTTTTAAATAAATACATTTAATATAAACTCAATCTATAATAATAATTCAAATCAAAAGCATGCACATTTTGATTTAGGAAATGGCCAATTTGATTGATTCAACGCACAAGTTTTTATACTCTACTTGCAAAAATGAGTCTAAAATTAAATTAGCATTGTCAATTTAGTATATTTTTAAATATTTTTTTGCGATAATTTTCAAGTATACATGACTAATTCGATTTGAACAGTTTTTAAACCTTAATTCCAAAAACTGAGTCCAGAAATGAAATCAATACGGTCGATTCGATATAAAACAGATATATTATTTAAAATTTGGAAAATATTTTTGGATTGAAACTTGAAATATTTTCAAATCCTAATTGAGTTTAGAAAGGAAATGAGCATGGTCGATTTGGTATAAAAAGAGATATTTTTTATTTCAAAAATATTTTTATTAACATTTTTTAGACCAAAAACACACATTTGCATGTCATTTTGAGATATTTTTAAAACTTAAATGCGAAGACTGAGACCAGAAATGAAACCAATATGGTTGATTTGGTATAAAAACTTATATTTCGCGTAAAATTTGAGAGAATATTTTTGGAGAGTATCCAGATTTAAACAGCAAATTTATCAGATTTTTTAAATATTAAATGCAAAATCTGAGTTCAGAAATGAAAAAGGCATGGTCGATTTGGAAAAAACTTATATTTTATTTTAACCCATTAAGTTCCAATGTTCCCATTTGGGAACATAAGTAATTTCAACTTCGTCTGCTTTTTCAATGATTTTGAATATAAATCGTCTGCGTTTTTTTTTAATATCGTCTGATTTCTATGGTACTTAAATTTAGAAAATATATTTATAAATAGTTTCAAAAGTAACCCTCAAAATATGTTGACACTTTCAGACATTTTGACACCCTAATTTAGAAAACTGAATACGAAAATAAAATAGGCACGATTGATTTGTTATATATTTATTTCATGTATAATTTTAGAGAATATTTTTGGAAACAATTATCAGACGTAAACCGCAAATTTGATTGACAATGTCAGATATTTTCAATACTAATTTTAATAATTAAACCAATATGGCCGATTTATTATAAAAGCATATTATTTCATGTAAATTTAAATAAATATTTTTGGAAACAATTTTTAGATATCTCTAAAAATTATAAAAATTTGATTGACACTTTCAGACATCTTCAAACCGTAAAGGCGAATACACTAAGCCCAGAAATGAAATACTAAGCATGGCCGATTTAGTATATAAACATACATTTTACGTAAAATTTGAATGAATATTTTATTAGATCACCAATCAAAATTTTGATTGACATTTTGTAACTTAAAGTTTTTATTATTGAAATTAGAGGTTCATTTTACTACCACGAAGATGGTATCAAAAGATGCAGGAAGCAATTTTAGGAAAATTCACAAAATTTGAAGAGATATGGTTCAGCAAATTTTGTACAAAAAGTTTTTTAGGCAATCACTTATATACCGAGCCTTGGTCTATGCTCCAAAATCCTCATCAAAATCCTGCCCTGATCTTCTCTGGAAACTATTATCCTAATTAAAAATTCTGCTTTTCCATGCTATGAATTCAAACTTTTTAGACTTTATTTTTACCATTTTACGTTTTTCAAGTATTTATTTGAAAAGTTTAAGTGGATGTTATAACAGCTTATTCCAGGGTTGTTTCTACAATCTAAAATATTTTCTTTCTTATTACTGGAACTGTCAAACCCTAGGTATCTCCTCTTTTGACCATATCACTACATTAGTTCTTTCATCAATTTCATGCAGAATTCACCTCCTGCTTTTACCAATTCTATATGTATTCCTCTAATTCAGGAGCAAATTATTTTTAATTTTATTTATAGAAAGTTTCACTTCTTTACGTTCTATCACTTTTTCAGATTTTCAATCATAGCTCTCTCATTTCTAACGTTTAACAATTTGCCCATCCCTGAACAATCTATTTGTCATCAAATAAAATTTCCCAATTTTTGCCTTTTAAATATCCATGTTTCCAATCTATTCTTTCTCTCTTTGCTTCGCTTTTGAAGTTCTATATATTCTATTTTTTCTTTCTTAACAACTCTTATAAAAGAAAAAAAAACTCTACACAACTCTGATGAACAAGAAGGCATTCTTGTTCATCAAACCTGAATTCTTAAAAGGCAGCGATTAAAATTTTCAACGTAATTTCATTTTTTAAGAAGTCTTCATGTTCATTCCTAAAAATAATTTTAGAGGCTCTGATACGTCAATTGGAAGTTGAAAATTTCAAATAAAACGTTAGGGATTAAAGATAGATAACTTGACCCAGCCATCGTCAGACATGTTTTACAAGTTTGAAGGGTTGGCCCAAAAATTAAAATATAAACCAGGTTATATTATATATTTATAAATATAAAATTAAAAAAAAATAAAATTAAGTAAATAAAAATTAATAATTTTTTATTAATAACATAAATAATATAATTTATTTTCCACGTGCTTTTGAATTAAATATGAATCAATCAAATGTAAATCCCATTATCTCTTTTTGGATTATAACTATTCGCTAATATAGTAATGGCGATCAGTTATTTTTTGGTGTTTATGGCCTGAAGTTACACCGCAGTTGTCTATGAAAACGAAACTGAATTCTAGTGGGTTGAATTGAGAGGATTTGCATAGAAGAAAAAATGATTAGTAGTTGAAAAGGAGTAAAAGTGGAAAGTTTTTCCGAGGAAGAAAGAAATTTTTAATTCAATATTGGAACTAGATATGGGGAGAAACAGATATTATGATACAAAAACTTGTTTAGCTACACAAACTCTACGTTATCTCAATTATTCAAAAACAAAATATGCAGATAAAATTTGGAAACGATTAAGTTAAAAGAATCAAAGTATTATGAAAAAAACTTCTAAATGATGGTAATTTTTTGATTATATGAAAATTACTTTACTTTAAGTTAAATCACTTAAATTTATACACAAATAACTAAAATGAAGAGAATAAAATTAAACATGCAATGACGAAATCTACGGGTTATCAATGCTAGCTTAACACCTATTCATTTGTGATCTAAGCCAACTCGTTCAGTGTTGAGCTTGCTGGCGAAATGGAGTAACAGCTAGACTCAGTAAATAGGAAGCTTCTTTTCAGAGAGGCAGCTATGCATCGCTACTTCTGGGAAGAAATTTCCCCAACTTCACTTTGTGAAAACTTTCAGATGGAAAAGTGTCCACTGAATAAAAAATTTTTAACTGACGGTTAGATTTCATCTAGATAGTGGAATCATGGAAAGGTGGGAATAAAAACATGATTTAAAATTGGGTAACTTCTTTTATATGGAGATATGAATCCATGGGAAGACTGAAGTGGGTGAAATATAGTAATGCTTTATTAACTGTTATTTTCACTGTGGAAAAGCAGAAATAAGTAGAGTCACAAAAGTCACAGGAAGAACAAACACTTCTCAAACGATGTAGGTGTACATATTGTTGTCTGTTTCGCATCTGGCTAAGAATTCTCTTTCTATCATTTTGCTGATGCAAATCTAAAAATAAAAGAACTCTATCAATAAAAATTTAATCAAATTGATTCTGATCAATTCGTATATCGTTTTTGGGTGACTCGGTCCAGACCTTTTGAACGTAAATAACTAGGGGACAAGGGATTGTATACATAGAATGGTGTATTTAAAAAATTTAGAAGCGCCAGGGACATGAATTTGTTGATTGTTACTGAGAAAATATGCGTACATCTTGGATTGCTTATTGCTATGTGTGCTTATTGAAAGATGCTTGCTGCATCTTTCAATAACGTCAGCTCTAAGGAGCTTAGGTATTACCTTTTCTATAATAAAATGTTCTTGTGAGAGCGGTAGACTCCTGAAACTTGAAAAGAAAAAAATGGATCCTACGCTTTGATCCTTGGTGCGTAGCCATGACGCAAAATCCTTTTCGTTGCCTTGTGTTTGAGATTTTTGGGCACTGCCCATCTCTTCGCTTCACAGGAGAAGTCGGCACTGGTAAGGATTTCGAGGAGAGGAAATATGAATATTTCCCTCGATGAAGTTGAGATTTACAGGCGATTCGTTGATGTTGGCAAGAGTCGCGTTGTCATCTTCATCTTGTGCTTCTTGGGGCACTGGATCTTCGCCAGGGGAGAGAATGCCGCAAAAAGTTTTCCTCCATTTCGACTTGTCGAATGAGTCTTTAACTAGGAGGTATTCCAAGTTCGTAGCCATTTTAATTTCAATGTCTGGAACGAGAGGCAGACACTTGACATGATCGATGAACTCTTGAGGCGATGAGAATTCTTGCTCATCCTCGGCTTCCATAAGGGCACTAGCCACATCGTTTAGAATTGGTATGTCTTCCGTAGGAGGGATGTCATCAAGAATCTTCCATAGATCCTCTCTGATGAATGACTCGTTTTCGGATGCTGTGTCTATCCATTTATCTTTCAGCCCGCTGCTGGTGTTAGCGATCTTCTATTTAGGAGATTGGATGGGTGCAGACATTAAAAAGTTTTTAATGGTGTCTAGAGACACAATAGAGTCATGTGAACTACTTCTAGAAGTCCACTATCTTCCCATGGAGACTGATGATGCGTAGGAAGATGGAGGGAAGGCAAAGCCCGGGCTGGTGTTCCTTAAAACAAAGGAATGCCAGCTCAAGAACTTTTACTATATTCAAAATGAGTCGCACGCGAGCAATGCATACCATTCCACATCATATTGCAGTAATTACAAGATAGGAAGGAGGAGATAACAGAGAGATATAAAAAAGAATAAAAGCCACATACGCCTGATATGCATTCTGAAGAGAGAAAAAGAGGGGGGAAGACAGAAACAGAAGCACATTGTGCAAGTCATAGGCAACACAATTTTTAAAAATATAATGCCTAATAAAACTTATCTTGATCCAAGATTTAAAAGTAAATTTTTTTTTACCGATTTTGAAGTAACAAATAAAGTGAAAAATTTTCTCTTAAATTTATATTGTGAGGATAAACTCGATAACAATGGCAATGAAAGTAAAGTCTCAAGCTGCAAAAAATGAGGAAAAGTGCTGATAAAGTTTATACTTCTTTGAACGAAGTGATGGATTCTATCTTAAATTCTAACAGTGAAGAAGAAAACGAGCAAGAAAATGAAGATAATGAATGTGGTTTGTAATGAAGAAATAATGAGGTATCAGAAAGAAAAAAGAATCAATGGCACAACTATTCAAAGCTTGGATTGATGGAAAATCAAAAAGAACAATTTCCCTTTTTATCCAAAATTGCATGTCAATATCTCACTTGTCCTCCTAGCACTGTTCAAAGCGAACAGCTTTTCAGTACGGCTGGAAATATTTAGAATGACAAAAGAAAAAGGCTACTAGGAGAAAAAGTTGAATTTTTTATTTATTAAAAAAACTCACCCGCCTTAAACTATAAGTATTGTAAAAATTTTTTTTTATTTAGTGTGATTTATATTTTTCTTTATTGTTGAATTAAAAAAAATAGAAAAATGAATGAAATCGAATAGCGAAAAAATTTGAAAACATGTAATTTTTGAAACATTTAATATCCGCATAAAATTTTTTTTTCATCCGCATCTGCTCGGATGTCAAATCTAATATTCGCATCCGCGTATCTGAAAAAATTCACATCCGATACATCTCTACTATTGGCTATCGGGCCAGATTGCTAAGCGAGCCAGAGCAGCTTTGATCTCTAGCAAAATTGTTGCTCCATCCAGAGAAATCATTGATTGTGTGAGGGCAGGCAGTAGGTGGGTGTTGGGGAAAAACCAGAGTGATAATATTGCATTGTTGGGCAGGGCACTCTCTATCAAGGATGGATGGACCTTTTCGACTGGCCACGACCCTTATTGCAAGAGAGAGGATTTGACACCCTTAACCGCACCTGAACTGCATGACACCCTAATTGCGCTCAGTCGAGCCTTCTTTGAACAAGGCCGGCTCGTATTCGACCTGTTCCAAACCTCCACCATAAGATTCGGACAGTTATTTTGAAGGTCCACCAGCATGGACCACCGATTATAACGTCTTAGAATTAGCCACCTCTCGTATCGATAACTGCCGATTTGCTACACCGGGCTGCTTTATTATCAAATTCATGTGAGGGATGCCAAACAAATGCAGGAATTCTCCCGGTATCAGGTGGACGGGATTGCGGCCCACATTTCCAGCTTATCTGACAGAAACACCTTTCGGCAACTAGCATCCCTGATTCCCAGTCCCACCATAGAGACCATAGCCATCTTAATCAAAGAAATGCCTCCGACATAGTAGAGGCTCTGAAACCGCTAATGGATCGAGTTTTTAGAGAGCAACTCTTTTAACACCTAATGACAATAAAGTCCAGCAGCCCCTGGTACGTCAGAACCCCAGAAGCAGCTAGCGACAAAGAGCTTCAGACATGCTGCGCAAGCGCAAACTCAGCTCCTAGAGGTTCTATCACGTAAGACAAGCAGCCTATTACGTGTTGCACGAGCCATTTCTGACAACATAGTCTGGAAACTCTGTAGCTGCTATCCGACGATGGAACGCCGAGACGAATAGTTTCTATTGAATCAATTATTAAAATACTAAAAACATTTAAGATTCCTTATCTTCTCATTTGACAATTTCATTTCTTTGAAAGGCATAATTGTATTTTGAATTAATACAATTCTTAAAATGTTATCACCGATTGTCTCTCCGTTTTGCAATATAAACTGGAACTGGTTACCATTTAAAAAGTTTGGTCCCCCCTCTTTTTAAGAAAGTTTTCAAGAAGATATATAGGAATGTTTTAAAATTCACTAAAAATCAAGAGTATTATTTCCTCAATAAATCCGGGCATGTAGGAAGAAAACTCATTTTTTCAGGGCTTTCCCGTTATACCATCAGAACTTAATAGAGGATGCATTGAAAAGAGAATTGCGGCCCTTTAGTGATATAGAGATGAAAGTGAAACCTTGATTGAGGGAATCGAAGGCTTGAATCGCGTGGACAACTGATCAATCACTTCGATGATGAGATTTTGGTGGCTCAGTCTTCTGCGCATTTTCATGATTCGAACGACGCACGCCTGGATTACGTACTCGCGGTCGTCTTGCACGCTTTTGTGCGTGTTCTCGCTCTCCATCCTCAATTCCGACTTTATCGCTTGATTCAGATTTACGCGCAACTTTTTGCTAAAATTAAGAGAAATCACTTTGAAGCCAAGACGAAGTATTTTTCTTCTTATACTTCAGGGGTCGGTGAATGAAGCGCTAAACTGATCCGACAAACGCATTGCGAGTACCAACCTCATTATACCGTTTTTAGGGCATAAGCTTTTGAAAGTTTCGTTACAACAAAACTTTGTTTTATTAATCACTAATTCAAAATGAATGCAGATATTTTATTTTCAAAAATAATGTTAACTTTTCCTAATCATAAATAAATAGTGGATATTTATCTTTGTTTTAAAAAGCCTTCTCACCATAGACTACTACTTTAATAAAAGGACTAGTATCTACTATGCTCGGCATTTTTAACCTGGCTCCTACTTCAACTTTTGCTTTTTTGAGGCTAATTTAATTTTTATTTTTGCTCAAATTGTACACTAAACAATTTAAATAAGGGAAGATATTTTTATGTTTTAGTTTTTTAAAAAGATTATTAAAAACTATTTTAAAACTAAATAAAATTAAATTAAAAAATTTACGTAATTTTGACTAAAAAGTTTTTGTTTTTGAATTTTTTTATTATATCTTTGAAAAGTATACATCTATATACGACTCAAGAATTGAGTTACCAGTCTTTCTATTAAAGTAGTCTATGCTCTCACTTTTCCCTTTATGACACCAAATGAAATAGATTATAAAAGTAATCTACTAACAAATACAAGATACTCAAAATAAGAACGTGTTTTTCCGAATGTTCTTATTTAGATCAGGTATGGTAAGAAAATTAATTTTAAGAAATTGATTATCTTACTTATTTCAAAAATATGCATTTTCAACACCACTTCAAGAACAACGATTTCTATTTTTTTCAAAATTTATAAAAAAAATACAGCTAGCCCAACTGTTATAACCCAAACCTAGTAGGCGTTCCATTGTGAATTGTTTCCGCGTATGACACTTGGCAGGCGTACCATAGGTTGCCGAAGGCTGAACTAATGTTAATCTACGTAATGTATAAAAATATATATAAAAACGATGAAAGCATCTAACGTGTTCTTGGCGCAACATGCGTTTTGTCTATTGAGGATACATTAACCACGATGTGCCCAAGAGTCAAAATCATGAGGGCACGGGTATTGTGTTTATAGCTATATATTTGGAATTCAATGTAAAACCTTTAAAAAGTCCAACTAACAACACCTAACCATGATGATTATTTTAAAAAGCTTATATCAGTTGTTTATTCCAATTAAATAGTTTTTTGTGTTTGGATTGTCGAGAGAGTCGTTCTTTAAGGAATATACAAAACGCATGATACAAAAGTCTATATTTACTTCTTGTAGTCTGAATTAATGGAGATGATTGAGTCTGGTTGAATAGGTTCTATCGAAGACAAAATGACATTTGCTTTGGCAAGGATTTCAATATTTTGAATCAAGCGAGGCTAAAAATTGAGTGATATAAAATGAAGTTTAAAATATCACAAAAGAAAACGTAAAATTAATGTGATTCTTTTTCTCATTTCTAGAATTGTCCAAAAATTAAAATCATACAAAATAGATTTTGTTAGTACTACATTATTTTTTCTTTTCAAAAAATTGAATTGTGGTGAAGTATGTCTCAAAAATATTTTTATATTACTTTTTTTATTTTGTACAAATTTTTAAAGGAGAAAAAGCGTAAAAATATCATACTTAGGAAGATTAGTTTTTAGAACCTTTATAATTTCAAAGAAAAGTCAAATATAGAACCTCATTACCGAATGACTAAGAAATTCATCTTAAAAAAATAATAATAATAATTTACTTCAAATATATATTTTTTTTAATTATTTTATAAATTTTTTATATTTACTTTAAATTTAAAATAAAATTGTCATTTTTTTCTAAAAAAAGGATCTAGGAATATTGCAAATCAGAAAATTAGATCTAATATTCTTGGTTTATACGATTGATTTTTTTATAGCAGAGTTTTAACAATTGCTAGTATATTTTATCAATAAATGTGAACATTTAATTATCTTTTATATATGTCTCGTAGGAAGTCACATTCGAAAAGTGGAAATAGTTATCACATATCAATTGTTTATTACAAGTCATCGCAGTACATCAAACCAGAAATAATTTAATGAAACAGAAGCAATATGGAAGAAAAAAAGCAATATGTAATCATCAGGCACGTAAGATTTTAGAGAAATGTTTCGATTTATATGAATACACCTCCTCAATGCTTTCCATGGTATTATTTATGATCCATTTAAACCAAAATTTGCTTAGGGTGATTTAAAAAGAATGTATGAATCCTGATCAGTTTCGGCAAAAAACGGCCTTCTTCAGTGGAAAAAGAAATATGAGTGCCCTAAACAATAGTAAACAATGCCAAAAAGTAGCAGCAGTCTCCTTTAAATAAAAAAGAGTTAAACAACAAAACAACCTAAGTGAAAAACAAGCCAAAACAAGTCGAAATGACTCTTAAGATAAATATGTTTAAGTTTGATAACAATTAAAAAAAGATTCGTGAAAATTCGCTTCAATGCTGCAATAGAATTGATTTCGGAAATTTCATCACGCTAAACTAAATATTTCCAAACCAGCTTCAATGCTTCTTGTTGCCATTTTCATGAACATCTGAATCTTCAATAATTGATTGATTGATTGAGAGTAAATGTCAATCATCATTTAAGAATAAAAGTTTTTTTGGGAAGTTATTGAAACAGGAAACTTACCAAGGGAATACGAGTGTTTTCGTGGATTTTTTGAACGAGTAATTCGTCTACGCCATTAAACTGCATCAATATGACGATTTGGTGAAGAGAAACCTACAAAAATCATAATTCAATGAATCTTCTACAAAAAAAGACACATTTGGATATAAAATTTTTGTTGATTGTCAATTATATAAATTAAAAAATGAAGTATAAAGTAAATTTTTTTAAAAACAAACCTTTCCAAATTACAAAAAAATACAAAACGCAGTTCCCAAAGATACACAACTCATTTCAAAGTTCACACTCTTTTGTCAAAACTTACCAAATTCAATTCGAACCGTACCATAGTGGTGCGATATGAGGTCGAGAAAGTGTTGGTGGGGTGAAGAAACACCAATAAACCGAGGAAAGATTCACTTCTATCAACTTCTTTTTCATAAATGATTAACTGGTCATCGAACTTCCGTGTGGACTTGATCTATCCTAGACCAATCTGGATTATTTAGTGGTAAACATCATTTCAAGCACGGAAGATACCAAAAACCAGATGTCAAATCATTACTGATCAAGGACCCTTTTTCTCACCTCTTAGGAAGCAACACAGAAGACCCAATCAGCACTTTGCAATTATCCTCAAAAAGCTTGAAAGGAAAAGCTGTAAAAACTTAAACTTGGTAAAAGACAGGCTGTATCGGAGACTCAAAATCAAGATTACTTGAACAGTTTGTTTAATTGTCATTTTTGGTGATTCGGTTCTCCCTAGTTTGCTCGGATTCTTTAAAGAAGAATATTTCGACTGACTGAGTTTTTATCAACTTATGTCAAGCAGAGAGTAGGGGTTTTGAGCTAACTCTATGTAGTCTATGGCGCATATACTAACTCTATGGACATCGATCACATATATATTAAGATATAGCATTTTTCACTCACAAAACTCCTTTTCTTATATCTTATTTCAGGCTCACCCTTCTTTAATTTTTAATGCTAAAATCATATATAAATAACTTCAATTTTTTAGCAAGAAGTTCTTAACTTGGCGTGTGGGCACTCTCCTAAAGGGTGCAAGAGATATTAATAAACTTTTTGTTAAAAATGCCTCCATCATTCCTGCTTTCATAAGGTTATTTTTTTTGGTTTAGAGAGATAGGTGTAAGTTTTGGGAAACGTTGTCATTTTTCGTCACTCTATAACACATATATATATATATATATATATATATAACTATATAGCGATTATACACAACGTTGTCTAATCGCATATTACAGATTAGCATTTCCATTCATCCTAGCTTATCCATTGTCAATAGCTAGAATGCAATAAAATTGAGAAACTCAGAGCAGAATCGCAAAAATAATTGAAACTAAAGCCAAACAAATGTTTAATCAATGTTAAACTTTAAACAATGGTTCTTTTATTTTAACATCCTTGTGTATTTAATATAAAAATATATTTTTTAATCCTGGGGATGAATGATAAAAAAATTTCACATATGGGGTTTCGCCCTAAAAAAGTAAAGAACCAGTGATTTAATCACAAAGAGAATTTAATGGCTTGAAATTATATCATATTTGGCTCACACTAAAAACTCTTGGTTTACAACATTGGTTCCCAAACGGTGGGCCATGGCCCCTTGGGGGCCATAAAGCAAAATTTAAGGGGCCATAATCTGAGGCTACGCATAAATAAAACCTACACATGACCTACGTTGTGCTTTAAGTGAAACAAAACCAAGAATCAAAAAGCTTGTCGATAATCTCCAACATCACCCTTCACACTGAGTAGAATTGTCTCCCAAATAGAGCACTTAATTGTTACAATGTTATCAAATTTGTAAGATTCAAAGATAAATCATAGAGCGTAGGATTAAAAAACTTTTTCCATCCAGTCAATTTTCTGTTTCCTTCTTTTTTTGCTTATTATTGAAACACATTTTAGCAAAATGCCCTTTTCAATTAATCTTATGATTATAATTGTGAGATACTAGTAGACAGTCACGGTATTCACCGGCTATGATTGTTGTGGGGGCCATAGACAAGGATCATGTATGAAAAGTAGGTAACGATCAGAAAAAGTTTGGGAACCACTGGTTTAGAAGAAAGAACTTTTACTTGAAAGGTGTATTTGTTGGAGAAACATTTGGTTGTAACTTCGCCACGACAGAGATAGCACAGCCAACTCAACTTGCGACCGGTGTGTTCCTTGTTGTAAAAGATCTGGAAGACGTCAAGAGAGTACTGCAACTCCTTTGGCAAATTTATCATCGTGACCGGCTGATGAGGCCAAGAACCAGTGCTCAAGATTTGAAGGGTGAAGTCCACTAGAGGCAGTAGAAAGGAATTAAAGTAAAAATATTAGGATTCGGCACCTGGCTAAGTTTAATCCGCCACCGTTTATTCGGGAATAAGCAAATAAAGTAACTTTGGAATTTTCTCAAATAGGTCAAATTCTAACCGTGGGCATTTTCACCCAGGGAAGCGACATTTGAAAAAAGGATACTTGTCTACATCTACTCAGTATATTTTGTTAACTAGTAATGCTAGTTAGTGAGATTAATTAGCAAGTCGTTTAATAGGTAAATTGGTTTATCAAATTTGTTAATTTCCAACATGCATTTTCGTTAAACTAATTAACCAACTAACAAATTATAATGTGCATAAATTAATTTAACTAAATACAATAGTAACCACATAAAAAAATCAGCATAGATTTAAACATATCATTATACCACAATAGCGCTACAAGCATCGCACATTCACTACGACACCCGAGCTATCATCTGCATTCGACACAATCAATTGACATAGACACTCTCATTAATAAGTGTTAAATAACACAAACATAATCATACATCCAATTCATATAAAACTAAACATAGGCTACAATTAGGCCTATCACAATGTAACAAACTCTTTCCCATATTCTTCAACACTTGCATGTTAGATCTGCAGACACCAGGTCAAATTAATCACAAAAGCCAAGAACATTACAACTGCATCAATATGCCCAAATATTAACTAAGCCAAAACAACCCAAGACACTAAAGAAAAAACGAAACGTGTAAAGACAAGCTCTCTTTTTTTGATAGAGGATTCGTCTTTACTAGTGTAACCGCAGAGAAACAACTTATTTCATTAAGCTATTGGAACAAGCACAAAATTAGAATTAAATGTATGACTGAATGTAGAAGAAAAATGTTTAACTCGTAGCTGCAAGAATTTATGCGTTTAGAAGGAAACAAATATAACGCTCTCCATTCCTTTTGTGAGACAAGCTGAAAGCAATACCAATTCAATTCAATTCAATTACGCAACAAATAATGACGTTTACATAAATGTTTTATTTCATTTTTTATTCAATAATTAAAAAAATTTTTAAAATATAATATCAAAAATAAATCAATTTAAAAATTATTCCTTAAGTATTATCTTTACTTGGTGAATATACAGAGGCATCTTCTTTACTTGATGGGATTTCAGAGAGATCATCTTTATTTGGGTTTTTCACAGGATTGGCTTTACAAGTGTAAGCGCAGAGGCAATTTACTTGATTCGAAAAAACAAACAAAACACGTAAGCATTAACTGGGGAGACCACAACAAAATTATCATAATACATATAAAACGATTACACCTGTATACTAGCATATGGATTAACAAGGTGGACGCAGTTCTATCATAAAGTACACATAGCAACCGGCCAGACACCAACATACAGAAACATACGTTAATCCAATCAAGGGACACACAACACATAAAGCCCAAAGGCCCAAACAAAAACATATCTAATATAAATTTATGACGTCACCAAATCTACATTACCCAAAACTACTACTTCAACCAAATCTAGCACGTTACAAAATAGTGCGCATACGCAAGCTGCAAGAATATAACTCATAATAACACTTAACCACAAACAACATTCTACAACAACGCGCATACTAACACAAATTGATGCAGCACAAGAAAATCCATCCGCAATCAGCACCCACAACAATCGCCCTCTTTTTAATTCCTCACACTTAAGTATAACTCTAACACCCTTTCAATTGTGATCTAACACATGAAGAATGTTGAGCTTGCTGGCGAAAAAGCGAACCATTTTGACGCCTAAGCATGTTCATACAGCGAGCTAGAAGAAGAATAGGGTTAAACCGCTGTTTTTCAGATTTGAATATTTCTGTGTATGGCTGTCTAATTTCAATTCGTATACATGTATGTCAAGATGTTTTTTGTCAAACGTGTATTAATACAAATAAATAGGAAAGTATGTGTCAACAATGTCAAAAAAAGTATATTTAAATGTATGTATGTACGATTGCGCTAACACTAAACCTAACCTCAACCCTAACACTAACACCAATGCTAATTCTACGCTAATCCTAAACCCGACAATAGGTTCCCAAAATTTTACACATTAAGGCACATTTACAAATTGCTTGAACACGGGTAAACTATTATGCGAATTGAGGAAAAAATGTGAAGAGTGTAGAATATGCTCACTGGTATGACGCTTATTCATCGATGTTGGTGTAAAAGCAAAACGAAACTTTAACACGTTTACCTTCTGAAAACTTTATGAAAGGAAAGTATCTACTCGGTTAAAAAATTTCTTTTGACTGGCAGATTACGCTTCTAATAGGATAGCTCTGAGAAATTCTAATGAGGGACCAAGAACAATAAAGCAACTTCATTAGTCGAACCTGTACCTAATATACAAAAAAAATTTATCTTTAAAATTTAATAGTTCTAGAAAAATAAAATTTTGCTTCCACATCTCACCAAGATATCGTTTTATAGTTGTTGAGGAAAAGGAATCTACTGCTAATTTTGACTTTTAAATGTATTCCTCAATTTGCATCGAATTAGCATTCGCGGTAGGTTTAGTGGTAGCGCAAACACATACCTTTACATATGCATTTTTTGACATTCTTGACAGAAACGCTCGTATTTATATTTATTGATACACGTGACACAAATAATACATACATGTTACATACACATTAACGTTAGGGCGCCATGCACTGAAATACTTAAATGACGAAATCAGCGGTATAACCGCACGAGAGTAACCCCTTGCACACGTCCTCGATTAAAAATAACTCACTATTGAGGTGGTTCTCGGGGCTTTCGCCACAGAACTGCTTGAAGCGTTCGTTCAGAGTCTTGTTGGTGGCCACGTCCTGGAGCATGCGGTGCATCTTGCTGGTGTACTCGTAGCCACACGTCTGTTTGAGCTTGGAGATCAGAGAGGTCTCCGCGTCGTCGCTCGCCGACAGTTGTCTCACGAGTCTGTTCGCCAGAAACTTGCAGAAGAACTGCTGGAACACATCCTTGTCCTCGATGTACACAAAAACAAGCATCACGTCATTCAGCTTCTCTTCAATCTCGTTCTCTTCATAATTTTTGGAGCTGAAAATTGAAAGGAGTCATAGCGAACAATTTCAATTTTATATGCATCTTTTTCACACTCATAAAGGTTTTTTTCAAAAAAAAAAGATCAGAATTTTGCCTGCTTTCTTTTCCGATGGAAATTTAAAAGCAAACGATTTTTATTTCATGGAACACCGGTGTCACACTGGTCAAACGTAGACATTGAAATTTTTTCATTGATGGATGGGGATAAGACGGCGTAGTGTGGGAGATAAGTAGTATTTAACCCATTTACGGCCAATGTTCCTATTTTGGAACATAAGTAATTTCATCTTCGTCTGCTTTTTTCAATGACTTTGAATATAAATCGTCTGCGTTTTTTAGATATCGTCTGTTTTGCTTGGCCTTAAATGGGTTAAACTAGTCAGCTACCGTTAAAAATCAAGAAAAACTATTTTCATATAAAGCATGAAAAATTTCAATAACTAATGTAAGGCGGAGGTTAATGAGTTACAGAAAGTCTATGCTCGTGTCTTGCTTTATTTTACTCTAAATCAAAAGATGCAACAATGCACAATGTTCCAAAAGAGGTGGCATGCCGCAATTTGGACAACACTGGCTTTTTTTAGTTATCGTCTGCTTTGCTTGGCCTTAACCCGTTAACGCCCATGTTGACTATAGTCGACTTTACAAAAATAAAATCGTTTGCGTTTATCAAAGCTCTTTAATCCAAATCTTCTGCTTTACATTAGATATCGTCTGATTATTCTTGTCGTTCGGGTTAAATGGGTTAATCTACGTCATATGATATGTAATATATAGAGAGTGACAAAAACATACAACGTGCACCTTGCGCTGGACATGTTTTGCCTATTGAAGGCTTATCAGTAGTCACGCTTTGCACTTCGAGTCGAGGGTCGAAGTCACAAGGAACTTAGTATTCGTGCTATCGTGACTTCAAAAAATTTTCTGCGCAAAGTACACGTTGTATGTTTTCATTACTCTCTATATATTACATATCATATGAGTAGATGAAAGGTTTCCGGACATTAGGGGCATTTTGCTCATCATAACGCTTTGCAGCAAAATAAACACATCATTCATCAAGCAAGTCAGCATGTGATATAAAAACACAAGATAAGGATATTTAAAACACATGTAACTATAGTGTATACATTAGAGGTATATAGTAACGATTGCAGCAACTTATTTCTCAACATGTGGACACTATAAGTTTATTAATGCGAGTGTAAGGCCTCACTTATTACTTAGTTATTTTTAGTTCAACAACAAAGTTCCTTTGCGTGCAATTTTTTAATAACTTTTTAGCTTGTTATAATGCTGTTTATTGATGGTTTTTATTATTATGAAAAAGGAAGTTGTAAGTAATTTATATTTTTAGCAATTTAAATAATAATTCAACTTTTAGCTAGTGAAACTAAGAGGTTTATATCACTCTGCATAATAGTAAAAAGTGTAAAGGTCAGTAATTTTTTTTATTTATATTTTTAATTTCATATTTGATTGTGTTTTTAGGGTTAATAATTTATAAAAAAGGCTTTACTGGTAACTATGACGAAATTAAACGTAAAGTACCACACAATCACAGCAATTCTTTTTCAGTTAAAAAAATGACGATGAGTATGATTAAAAAAGATGCTTCAGAAAAATCTTTCTCTCCAACATCTAAAATTTATAGGTTTTATTTTTTTTGAATCATTTAATAAAACTATATAGCTATGATTAAAGGATGATTAAAGATGTGTTTATTTTGCTGCAAAGCGTTATGATGAGCAAATGCCCCTAATGTCTTTTTGCCCCTAATGTCCGCATACCTAGATGAAATACTACTTGAAAATCATTAAAATCTTGTTAGCAAATATTTTTTTTAAATTTTCTACCAGTCTGGATTGAAATGTTAATTAATTTAGGATTAACTTTGAAAGTTAAATAAGCTAAATTTGCGGAAAAGGTAACAATTTTCTGATTTTTTTTGTAAAATGAATGAAGAATTAACCATGTAATTTTAAAACAATGCCAATTTTAAAGCTAATTTTATGATACTTTCTACCAATCTAGTCCACTATAGCCTTAAAATGTTAACTTAGACCGTTATAAGTCGAACGGAACGCTTTTGACGTGTTCTTTCCTCCCTTCGTTACTTACAGACTGGTGTTTCAAACTTACCTTTTACTTTCACATAAGAAAATTAAAATACAATTTAAAATCTATCTAAATATAGATATGGAGTTTCAAATTAAAAAAATTCTTATTTCAGACAAAAGAAAAAAAATTAGTTTAATTAAAGACAACGAATCATATTCACGTTCTAATCCTGACGCGATTTTTCTTCACATTTATAGATAGACAGTAAAACAATTCCAATTTTATTAAGCCCTTGAATATGAAGTTCATATGCACTACAGTCTTTTTAACCGAATCAAAATTTTACCTTCAAAAATGCATTAAGTATATCTAGCTTCTAGTGTTACATGGTAGCGGCCATTATAGAACTCCAACTCTGACTACTTACAAAGAATCGGCTCCAACTTCAAAAAATGCAGCGCCAATTCCAAATACCGTAAATTCCTTAATTCGTAACTTCCGTTTTCGACAAGCCCATATGCTATAAAAACTAAAACATTACTTTAAATACTTAAAAAACTTGACTCCCACCCCTAAATTTTACTATACATTTTCATGTTCACAAAGGAAAATAGCAAATTCAAAGTGGGATATAGGAAAAATCAAAATGGGACTTTTTTTTCATTTTTTTGAATAATTTTTTATTAGAACTTTTATTGAGTTTCTGATTATATATTTTTAAAGATATTTCATAAAAATAGAAGTTTTTGAACAAGTTTATTTGATATCAAAACAAAAAAAAATCAAAATTTGACATCAGCACAATTTATAACATCAGGAAACAAACGCTGAATTTGGCAATAAAATTTGAGCAAAAAGAAGGATTTATCTCATCGACTGCCAAAGCAACCATTTTTTTGTTCTAAATTCCATTATTTCCAAGCCGTCTCGATCAGAATTATATAAAACCTCACTTGATATTTCAGCCCACTCCTTTTTGACCCTGGCTTTAACTTTACTCCAAATTGATTCTACCGAATTCAACATTGGGCTATATGGCTCCAAACGCAGAATTTTATGAAGAGAACATTCTTCTTCGTTTAAAATATTTTCAATACCCGAGTGGCAAGGAGCATTGTCCATAACCAACACAACATGAACTTGGTGTAGTTCTAGGGCCTTCCTCAGGGTGGTTTTGACGAAATTTTAAACTTCGTTTTTTTGAAGGATCCTCTTCTAATTTGATGATAATCTAACCCAAAAGAGCTAATTGCACCTATCAAATGAATGTTTGCTTCCTTTGAAGCTTCAGCGGCCAGAAAGCATCTGAGGCCTCGTTTTGATCGACCTTGATTTCTTGAAATGTGTATATTAAAATTTGTTTCATCCATAAACAAAATGGGTTTTCCCTCAGATTGTTGTTCCGGGAGCTCGACAACAAACTGTTTTCTTTTTTCTTTATTTATGAGTGAATTAGCCCTTTCTGGTTCAAAGTGTACAGTAATAGGCCAAGGTGACGTCTAATACTTTCTTTTGAAATTTCAAAGGAAAACTTTTCGGTAAATTGACTTTTGATCAGTGATAGTGATATTCTCGGATTGGATTCGATGCATTCTATCATATTTTTTTGTGTTGTTCATTAATTTTCGTATTTCGAGCTCCACCTCTTCCATATGGCTTGTTTCCCTCTTCGATCCATCTTATAAAGAGTGGTTTTTTTTAACTCCAAGACTTTTTGCCAATGCCCTCCAATCACCGTCTGCTTCGTGATTTTAAACTGTTAAAATTTGATTTTGTTTATCTAATGATTCAACTTTTGATTTCTTTGGCAAAAGTTTAAACGAAGAAAAAATTTATTCAAAAAAAGTAAATAAAAAAAAGTCCCATTTTGAATTAGTCATTTTCCCTTTTGAATTTGCTATTTCCCATTTTGAATTTGCTATTTCCCATTTTGAAAATGAAAAGGTATAGATAGCGACTCCACCTACGCACATCTACTAACGTCAAATTGTTTCTAAGTTTAGATTTCACACAGTTAACAGGAGTAAAAACGTTCTATCTCAGTGTTTCTCCTTTCTATTCAGAGTTAAGTACTGTATAAAACAAGAAATATCAAAATTCAAAATAAATAAAGGAATTAAATGACGTAATCAATAGAGCATTATGATTAGACAAACCGCTCGACGCGTAATACGGTCGGCCAGTTCATTAGCAGTGGCTGCAGATAACTTCATTAGCGTTGACGACGTTTAAAAAACTTTTTCCGAGATGATCGAGAAATTATTAAGTCGGTAAAACCGATGGAACAAAGTGATGATGAAAGACCAGCACCAAAACGTACGCGTAAAGAGATAGACAACATTTTAAATCATATTTTTGCTTCGATAGAAGTAGAAGAAAGTATGGCTAGATAATAATTATATCAAAAATTTTACGCTTAAGGTTTGTTAGGAAATTAAAAGTAAGGAAGAATATTCGATTTTCACAAGCAAGATATTTTACAAAATACAAAAAAATGTTTGTGAGCACCTTTTTCTAAGCTGGCTATCACAATACCTCGCCAATAACTCGGGAGTTTTGGAAGTTTTCATGCTGATTTCAGTGACTGCGTTGTTGTTGATGAATCGACCACAAGCCTGAAAGGAAAAGTTTTGAAAGAGGCAGAAACCGAGAAATAAGGAAAGGATACCTTGTCTAAGGAAGTGACGAAACGAGAGTCAGCTGAAAAAGACTGATGCACAAGAGCGTGATACTTTTTGTATGTCGACAAAATAGCGCATACGTATTGCTTTGGATCCTAGAGAGGAGAGATTTTGATTATTTGCGCCTACAACCGTTGCCCACTTGAATGGGGTTGGCGTTGTAGAAATATTCCGTGACGTAGTAGAGTTAATTTTTGGAGAGAAGAGGAATAACTCTACTACGTCACGGAATATTTCAGAATGGTATTTGCGATGCAATTCCTTGACAATTATTTTTGCAATGTATGTTATGAAATGCGCTTCGTTTTTAAAGATTTAATAATAAAATTGGGAATCCAGCACGAAGAACAGGTTAAAGATATGTAAAAACTGATTTCCGCGTACCTTAGAATTATGTGTATGTATTATATATTCTGGATATCAGCAAATATATTCTGATGAATAAATACTTCAGCTGTAATAAATTATTGTTTTTAACTAGTTATACGCGGTAACTCACAGAGCTCACATCTATATATATTTCGTCTAAAAGAATAGGCTTAATACGTTAAATGATCGGTTCAGAATAATTGGTTCGATTTTAGGATAACTTGATTCCTTAAAACTAATTTTTTTTTATCCAAGCAGATCAAAGATTCTTGATAATTGATTATAAAAAGTGCAAAATCAATCGATGATGCTAATTCAAATTATATCATATTATTTCAAAAAATTGAAAATATTATTCAAAGACTCCTCAAGCTTTCAGCGATCAAAACATTCATTACATACAAGTATTTTATATTTTATTTGTCAAGATGTAAAAATCCGTTCTTCGATTTTTCCTCAAATTTTTTGAGAACAGATTTTCTTATGGCAGAGGTTTTTGCTTCAATAATAATCAGTCAGTTTTGAAGATACGTCATTTTTTGGGGAACCAAATTTGATAGAAAAAAGCGGCTTCACACTTATAAATATATTTTTAAATGTCGAAAATTTTTGGCATCATGATAATCGATTGGGAGTGAGTAAGATTGTCTAAATGCCATCTTGAGTACTACAAGGTATTTTGTTCGAATGTTAAACTTTCTTTGCACATAGTTAGACAGAGGAGCTTCAATTGTGCCTTTCTAATGAAGACATTTCATGGTAACTTTATATTCGCCAATAGAAATGGACATAATTTCCCAATATATGGAGGGGGTAACTAAATTTAGCCCCGATTTAATAGCACAAATGTCACGACCACTTGTTTCCTTTTCTAAAGAAAACTCCTAATTAATTTTAAAATTACCTTTAATTTTAAGGAGCCTTTTGGTTCATTAGTTGTATGTTTGCAATTAATAGCCAGATTGATAAAAGTGAAAATTTAGAAAAATCTAGAAGAATTAGGCAATGAACAGCGTTAACTAACCATTCTTATTATAAAAAAAAGATTCATTCTTTTGTGAAACATCTATACATTTTTAGAAACTTTTTATTCTGCCCCCAAAATATATCAATTTTAATCAGAGTCTAAAAAACTCGTAAAAAATGGCAATAAGTTCAAAATTTATGTCTATAAATACTGAGACAAGTCAATTTATTACTATCATTTCACGAAGTGTGGGTTTGTATAAAAAAAATTATTTTTCTAGGAACTTCAAAGACTCTTCAGCAGAAAATTTCTATCTATTACATATAATGGTTCAGTTTATCTTTTATTATTTTTAGGTGTATGTATATAACTAATGAATGAAATAAAGCAATAGGTTTTAAAATAAAACGTATATTCTTTATTTGGACCCTTAACTTTAATAATAATCGGTTTAACGGCTATTGGGGCAGCAAGCTAGGGTCTAGCCGGGGATTACAATTATGGATGAAATCATTTATTCAGCTTTTTTCTCCATTCTTCTCTATTTTGCTCTTGCCCAACTTTTAGTCTATTTTTTAACAGATCTTTTTTAACCACATTTTCCAAGTAATTTTCGGTCTACCTTTACATGTTCTCTTTGTGAATTTTTCTAATAAATTCTTCTTTGGGTTTTTTCATTATGTGGCCGAACCATTTCAATCTTTGTATTTCAATTAAGGAATTGATTTCATTAACATCACAAAGTTTTTTTTAATTGTTCATTGTTAATTTTTGACTTAAAATTTTGTCTGCACAAAAGGCCTCTAACATTCTCATTTCAGTGGTGTTTAGTTTTCTTTTTTCTGTTTCTTTTAAAGGCTAGCTTTGACTTCCATATACAAAATTAGATCTAACGCATCTTTTGTATAAATAAAAGAAAAACCTTGATTACACAAAACACTACTTATGGATAATCTTTTCCAAGCAGATCTAATTCCGTTTTCTCGAGAGTTTCCAATACTTCCAATGTTATTTAAAACCTCTCCTAAATAACAGAATTTATTAACTTTCTCTATTTTTATATTTTCTTCTTCAAATAAGTTTAGTGGTTCCACATTCAAGCAAGTGTTGCATTTAAAATTTGAGACTTTGCACAAACTGCTCTTGACTTTACAAAAAGAAAAAAAAGTATTCCAAGTATCTCTTATACAACTAATGATTATTATAAACGTAAGCAAAGTGAAAGAAAGAAGAATTCTTAATTTTCGTTCTTTCAGAGAACAAAGGAAACAGGGATGTGGGCAAAATAAAGAAGACTAACAATTTGATTCGAAGGATTATTGAGAGTAAGTTTAAGAATCTTGTCCATTCCTTCAGATTCGATGTGAGATTCAAGGAGAGTGTGCAGTTTAGTGAGGGAGGAAGGAACACGCGACAAAAGTGAATACATTGTAGCCAACTCTAGAGTAAAAATGAAATAATGAAAAAACAGAAAAAAACAAACCAAAATAGTAATTTCTTCAAATCCTAGAAATTCCAGGGTTAGGGTTAGAAAAATTTTCAGTTGTGTACATAACAATGTCGGATGATGTACGTGACCAAATATCTATGACAAGATAAACAAACGAAGATGATAATCGTTGAAGGCTTAACAATGTAAATTAAGTGTATGTGATGATGATTCACATTTTACAAACTGCTTTGTGTCCTAGAGATTCCACGAATTTTTTTATTCTCCCACATAAGTTAACTAAAAGCTCATTGAAAAAAGTTTATAGAAATGGAAGATGCTCTATTCTTTACAAAGATGAATTTTCGATCACTGTGGTCATTAACAATTAAGATCTGTTTATGACCATAGTGGTCCAAAATTTATGCAATTTTAAATGAAGACTGTTTATAATTTCCACGTCTTTTCAACGACTCAACGCCACTTCATCCTAAAACGTATTGTCATCCATTTCTGCTAGACAATTACAAAAAGGACAATCTAACCTTCTCAAAAAAGACTATATTGATCATTTTGAGTAAAAAAACATTCTATCAGTCAATTAACTTAAAATTACTTTGCAACAGACCATTCTAAGGGCAAACAAAAGTCAACGAGATATTTTTTCTGCAAGCTGATGAAAAGCCACAAAATAGGTAATGATGAATCGACTAAAAGATTTCCTTACTTTTTTGTGAGGTTTTTTATTCAGGAAAAATCCTTGGTCAATAAAGAGTAAAAAAAGTCATTTTAAAAAAAAATTAGCTTTAACAAGGCAAAGAATTGGAAATTATATATTTTTTAAAAGAAAAATTATTTACTTAACAATTTTATAAATGTTGCTAAATATGAATTCTTATTTAAATTTTTTTGAAAATCACACACAGAATTTGTTCACTTACAAACAAAACATCTAACAACTCGAACATATGTTGTAAATTTATCTTTAATGTTGAATAAACTTTAATGCAAAAATAGAGAAATTTATAGTTTTTTAAGTTATCGGTATCGCATCCAAAAGAAGAAAAAACTTCCATACTGGATAGAGGATAAAGGTAGACACGATCGGAGATCGAACACATACCATCTAGAACTCTCCCACCACTAGGGACATTTGGCGACGACTACTATATTTTTTAATAAGCATATAAGGGATCTTTTTGTATAATTAAAAAAAAATTTATCAAGTCAAAATAAATCAAGATTTTGATCATAAAGTCAGGAAAAAAATACATTGCCCTGGAGATGATAAATGTGTTGGAGATGGTTTTGGTGAAGAAGCAAAAAGTTCGTTAGGAAAACAGCACGTTCTCAGCAAAACTAAGTATACGAATTTTAATCACAAATTAAAATAATCCATAAAGGAAATTTTTTTGATCATTTACCAATAGATTCACGAAAAATTAAGCAAAGTTCATGCACAATAAATAAATATATAAAAAAATTAAATTTATAAAGTGTTTAAATGTAAAATAAATTAGATTGTACAAAATCAATAAATTTTTTATAATATTTAGATGCCGTTAAGATTGAACATTTATCAAAAAATTTTTAAATAAAAAGAGTTTATGAGGAAATAAAATATTTTTACTTGTATCAAACGTGTAACCCATATGACTACTAAATTATTGGGTTATATTCACATAGTGATTCAAACTTCTATTTCGATAGCGTAGGCCATAAAAAGTTATACGCTTGATGAATTAATTTCTCGCTACACACCGACTTCTATACTATAATAACATGTCTTGGTTTATAAACGATTATGTTTACAATTGTAAAAATATTATGTAATTATAAGCATCATTTTTTAATATCATATACCGTCTAACAATACTCTATTTTCATTTGATATACTTTTACAAAACTAAAAAACTTTTTGTTGACTTGTCCAAATATTGATGTTTTAACGTATTTTGATTTGAAATATTTTTTTAATACTAAAACAACTTTTTGTTGACTGGATCGAGATTAATTTTTTTTGTCTACATACTATCTCTGTATGTATTATTGAATCCTTTTTAATCAAAGGGTAATTATTTAATTAATTAAGTTGTTTTGTGGTGTTCGCACCCATCCTTTCGGATATCGTGGCCCGCTCGGAATGCTGAGTCCAAGTCTAACTGGACTTTCCATCCCACTAAACACCTATCGGCCCTTGTTACAAAAGAATAGCTATACCTTGTTATATATATTATTTTACAAGAATTTATGTGACAACATATAAATACAGCTGAGTGAACGATACAATCCTAACGCGAACGCTCCCAATTTGGGAAACAAACTTATTGTCTAGTGATAGCTTGATTACTAACCACGTAGAATCGCGTCGCTAGAGCACTACCTAACCGTAAAAACCTTTGAATTCTTCAGAGGAAGAAAACCAGGGTAAAAAACCGGCACGACGGAATGTATCTTGTTCCTAAATAAAAGAATATGCTTATAAAAGGTGGGTAATTATGATGTTTTGATTGTCATTTTATTATACTTTGAAACTTTAAAAAATATTTTTTAATTTTGAGTTTAAGTTTATTTCTTGAATAATTTGCTCAATTATTATCATTAGTTAAAACTAATATTTTTTTCTCATACTTTGAGGACACTCAGAAATTTTGTTGGTGTTTTTGGGCAAATCTTTATAACTATAAAAATTGAATTGTATTTTGGATTAACGCCATCTAAGAAAATAATAGTAAAATATGTAATTTAATTAAAACGGACACTTTCTCCTTTTTTCGCTTTAAGATCAAAAAGTGTGTTTAGAGGGGGTTAGATTTAATTTTCTGCACGATTTTAATAATTAAAAAAAGCCCTGGAGTAAAAAGCCACCAATCAAAAAACTTCTTTGTTCACAATCTGAGGCACATATGATACTGGAAACAATCTATTGATTAAACCCATTTTTAAATATTTGTGATTATATAAAAACAACGCATTGCAGTCTTTTTCCAAACCTGTTTCTTTTTATAGATTTCAATTCTTAGTATACTTCAAAGACTTTTTTAAATTGAAGAAATCCTAGGGCTGAAAACTTAAAAAATTTTGTTCTTTTTAAATTATTAAAAATATTGAGACATTTTGAATGAATATTTAATACTACTTTGAAAATATTTTTGGTGGAACTAAGTCGGATATGGGAGTTTTTTCGTGGTTCAACGCATGGGTTCAGAGCTGGCTAAAGATGGATTAGGAATCCTGAAAAATTATGGAGAATAAAGATGGAAACATGAGTTTTAGAATTAATCAAGTTAGAGATTTAAGCGCGCTACATGGTACTAAATAAAAGTATGCATGCAAACATGAAAGGCAAATATCTCCTAGGGAGAAAAGTGGGAATTGTGGGAGAGGGGGAAGTTAATCGCGGCGCGTCCACCAATCAACCATAAAATAAGCGTAAAAATATTTGCATGGATCATATTTAAATCCATTTCAGATTTTTGGCAGAAATATTGGATATCTCACAAGGAATTCAGAGCAATCCTTAATTATTATGATAGAATTATTGTGTTGGCTTCCATTTCAATTCAATTTAATTGACGAAAGACAAGTAATGACAGCACTTGATTGAAGAAGGACAAATTTGATTAGTAAAGAAGGATGCAAAATATTGGATGGTGGGAAAGATGACCAAGACGAAACGCGATTAAAAATTGTTAGAGAATGGCATACCTTGGTTTTTATCGGTGGCTAGAAGGAGAGTGAATTCGGTGTAGAAGGAATTTAAATGTTTTTCAATGAGAACGGATTCGCAAACCGACTTCACGAGTTTGAGGGAACTCGAGTGCAGATACAGGTGCACTCGGTTTTCTTCTTCGTTGAGGCGACTTTCGACCTGCACAGAAAAGAAGAGTGAAAGAAAGACGGGTTTTTATTCTGCTATCACTTTTGGGAGAAGTCGTGGTGAGTCTTCCTTCCAGGGTTGGGGATGAAATACATTTGTAATTAAATACAATTTTGATGTAAATGTATTCGTATTTTTAAATCCCAAGTTTGGTGTGTTTGTATCTGCATCGTGTAAAATGTAATGAAAAATACAAGTCAATGACGTTTTATCATATCATACATGGCAGGATATCAATAAAAGCAACTCAAAACTCACGCCATAGAATTTCTGTTGATCAGTGAGCTGAGTTATAACTATTGTGTATATCCAATAGATTATTTCAATGGTATTGCGGAGTTAACACATGATATTATGTTCAAGCGCTAGTGTTGTAAAACATCGAATCACAGACTTTGTTAAAGACCCGTAATAATTTTATTTATACCTTTTATATTCACTTAATTACATATACTTGTTTTAATAATGTCCGTGAATGAATAAAATTAAGATTTACATATGTGTAAGGTATCTTTATTACACTATGTATCATTAGAGTGGACTTTAAATATAAATCTATGATATTTGTTTGCGACACGCGTTTTTCTAGTTCTATTTATATCAAAAACTGTGTATGCAAACATTTTTCCGATATTAATAATGTTTAGAGGTGGCCCCTTAGCAAAAATCTTGAAAGAAACCCCATTATAAACATTAGTTGAAAAACAAGTGTATGCCCTCATCTAAATGAAGTATTATATGATATAAGTGGTTTATAAAACATCATAAATAAATTAATAACATTATTTTTGTGTCATCAACCTTTGTATGTCACATTAAAATATACATTGTGTATACTTGAAAATTTATTTTTTTATTATCATTCAATTTTAATCATCATTATATTGTTTCTTCAATTTCATTCAAGCACAAGTAAGTTTTTAAAATTCTTGATATGTGATCAAATGTAGGATAAAACGTTTGCATTTTTTGTAGATATAATAGGTTTAAAATGAAAACAAGAAAACAAAATGAAATTTACCTGATTGGATGTCATGAAACTGAAATTCTTGGATCTAAACGGCTATCGTATCGTAAAGCTTTGAAATATTTCTTTTATCTCCACAAGTTTGAGAGCAAACTATTAGAGAATCTAGCAAAACTACGGTTTTAAATACATATAAAATCTGAACAAAAGCTGGCATACCAACTCAAGCTCCTAAACATGTTATTGAAAAAAGTGTTTTGTGAGTGGACTTCAAAAACATAAAGATCGTCTCACTCATGGGCATAAACAAAAAGTTTACATATTTACTGATAAGCTGGATGATCTTTTTGATATTGCTCATGCAAACGCAATGAATATGATTAAAATTCAAGAAGACAATGATTTTCTTTTAGCACAAAGAAAAAAAGGCCGTGTTGGATCTCTTGGAAGTGAAGACAAAATAGAAGCACGTCGCCAAGAAGGAATACAACAGAGAAAACAAGCAGAACTTAAACGCCAAAAGCGATCACAAGAAGAATTGGAATAGTATCAGAAAAATGTAGTTCTTTTAAATAACTCTTCTGAAGATGACAGTTTAGAAAAATTGGATCTGAATAACAAAAATAAAAAAGATAGTCCAAAAACCAAAAAAGAGCTTCAATTAATGTTCTATCTTCAAGACTAACAGCAGCATTAGATCGAACTAAAATTTTGTCAAGAAAGGCCACTTATGTTCTTAACGAAATGGCTTCAGCTCTTAATTGTGATGTCAACATTTTGGATATAAACAGAATTTCCATCCAAAGAGCAAGAATCAAAAATCGTGCCATTGAAGCAAAAAACTTCGAAGTAATATAGCATCCGATGTTCCACTAACTTTTCAATGGGATAGTAAATTAGTGGAGGATTTAACCTTAAAGAAGCATATTAATCGTCTCACTATATTTGTGTCTGGTGATGGAATTGAAAAGCTTTTGGAAGTTTCAAAGTTGACTTCAGGAACGGGTAAAGCACAAGCAACAGCAATTTTAAAATGATTAAAATACTTTGATATCGAAGAGCAAATAGTTGGTCTATGTTTTGATACAACAGCTTTGAATACCGGAAGACATTCAGGTGTTTGTGCTTTGATAGAAAAAGAACTCAATAAAAGTCGAGAACTAATTATAGCAGCTGCATGTCATCAGACAATAATTGCAAAAGATAAAAGCCCAGATATTTTGATATTTAAGCGTTTCAAAAACAATTGGTGTAAAATTAATCAAAAAAATTATTCATTAGCTTCCACAGAAGGTTTTCAAATAAACGGTTCCACAGTAGGTTTTCTAATGAATTGCACCATACAGAGAAAACATTCTTTCCTTTGCACATATTCACTTAAAAACGAAACAACTTAGAGATGATTATAAGGAATTTCTTGAATTATCAATTATATTTAATGGTCATGTTCGACCAAAAGATATTCATTTTAATCTTCCAGGTGCAACTCACAGAACTCGTTGGTTGTCAAAAGTCATCTACATCATAAAAATTTGGTTATTTAGAAATCAATTCAATCGCAGTGATTTAGA
Organism: Nectonema munidae; assembly: GCA_030549495.1. Classification (NCBI taxonomy): domain Eukaryota; kingdom Metazoa; phylum Nematomorpha; class Nectonematoida; family Nectonematidae; genus Nectonema; species Nectonema munidae. The sequence goes on from JAUIRK010000925.1 coordinate 215,744, forward strand.
ACAAAAAAGTGTTCGTGATCTTCGAGTGGGTCACCTCTAATTAATTATAACTAGATTTTGTGGACTGTATACACAGATCAACCTGCATATAACCCGTGAAATGAAAAACTAATTCCAAAGAACTTCAAAAATGAAATAACCTTTTTCATGTATTCGGTGATGGAGTTGCTTTCGAGAAAGGAGTGACTCTCTTTGGAGAAATATGTGGCGGTGGAGTCGAGAAAGGACTTCTGAAAGAACTCCGTGTAAACGGCGAGAGTCGGCATGACGGAGATCACTTCATTCTTGTTCTTGGAGACGGTGGAACTCGTCATCGAGTTGGAGGGCACACACGCAGACTCGAGTACGCGCGAGCTGTCTTCGATCACGGTGTCAATTCCAATTTCAACTGAAACAGAAAGCAGCACACTCAAACAACACTCTTATAAAACATGGAGACATAAAACTTTAATCCTTTCACGCTCAATTAGACAATGATGTCGGATAAATTTAAAAAGCATACCCTAAATTTATAATTAAACTCATTAAAAATTATAATGAAAGTTTTCTGTAAAAAACTTTCGTAAAATTTCGTTTAATTCTGTAAAAGCGAAATTAAATTCGTTTCAAGTTTTTTTATATGAAATTTTTTATAACAATTTTATAAAATGAAAAGCACGCTAATTTCGACATCAAGCGCTAAACAAGTAAAAAAAACTAAATTTTTAAACAAAATATCTATAAAAAATTTTTGGAAGATTCATTCGTGAATTTGTTTTTCAGCCATAGTTAGCAAAATTTCGTTCCTACGAAATTAGAGCATTTTACAGTGTTCATTATCCAATATCACCTTTAAGCAAGGCGTATCAAAAACTAAATTAACTTGCGGCCATTTTTCTAAAATAAATATTCTATATGCAAAAGAAGCGTGAACAAATATGTAGATTATTTCTTGAAATGCACTTGAATATTAACTCCCATTAGCGTACGATTCTACTTTCAGAAAATCAAACATAATTAGATAGAAGTAAACACTGATGCGGTCAAAAGCTGGAGAGCAGGGAACCAATCAATAAAACGCGCCAATCATCTTCTTTAAGTAATATGAAAAATCATTGAAAATCATTGATAGACAGTCGATTAGTTTTCAATGACTTAAAGGATTAAAGGAAACGTTTTAGAAACACTTCATTCAATATCATTATGAAGCGATAGAAGAATTGTTTATCCTCAGAGCGAGTGCGAGCGCCCATGTATCCAAATCGAGAAACAACGAATCAAATAATTAGCTGCATATTTAACCCATTTGATTCGATGAGAATTTTAAGATAACACAAACGATTTCTTGCTTTAGGGCAATCTTATAGGAAGTTACCTAATGTCATCAGCTCATTCTGGAATCAAAGGGTTAATTGATTTTATACTTTTTTTAGTTCTGCAGAATAAAAAGTCATGAATCTTCAACTCATAGTGAAATTAAAAAAAAATAATTCCTTTTGTAATAGAATAATATGAATTTTGGATTTGGAAATATGTCGAACTTTAATAGTTATAATTATTTTGGATTGTACTATTTGCATTTTAATTTAAGCTCTAATATTTTGTAAAAAAAAGAAGTTAGCGAAACATATCACTATTTATTACACTTGGAATTAGGAATATGTTTTGCAAAAACTAAATCCGATTCAAATGTTTGGTTGAGTGATAAGATTAAATAATATACAATTAAAAATGAAATCAACAATAAAATTGGAAGAAAGTGTGAAAGAGAAATTGCAATTTACTTGAGATTAAAGTTTTGATTGTTAAATTTTTTTATGTTCATTGGAAATATTTCAATTTATCATCCTCATTCCAAGCTAAACGTTTTAAAAAATACTTCTAATATAACTGATATTGATAGTAGCAATTTTAAAAGATACGGTTCGATAATAAATAAATGCTGTACTCAAAGTCATAAAACGTATTTTCAAGAACAAAATTTAAAATTTTATTTTCAAATAAACGCACGCACTCACGCACGTACATACACAGACACAGAGAGAAGGGAGAAAATAACACTATACTAAGCTATTTATGCTATGAATTAGCTAGGTCTAGCCAGTACTAGGCCATTTTCGGGAAATCTCCGCCGTGAAATGCCTGCAAGATCGCTTACCGATTTATAACGTGGTTTCAGAATGCGTGTACTAAGAAGCAGAAAGAACTTACTATAACTCTCAAGAACACCGCTTATCAAAATTGACTTTATCGTTTCCCCATTGCGTTCTCGTTCAATCAGATTTAAAACGGAAGCTGTTATCTGTGAAAAAAGAAGAAAGATTAAAGTCATCGCATTCAGCAAGAGGAGATAAGTTGTGGGTGATGTTGTTTATTCTAGTGAGCAAGTGCCTCTTTCTTCAACTGCTTGATAGAGTTTTAGTTAGAAATAAAAGTAATACGGGTATAATCTAACTCATATACAGTCATAAAGGCACATCGATAAGGTGGCTAGCCTCATTTCTCATTTGCTAGGACTCCCTCCCTTAAGACGTAAATTCATGTTTTATATTACTGCCCGATCTATGTTGAGAGTCTAGCGAATGGACAGGAGGGAGGTTAATTGGACACAAATTCTTTTATAATAAATTTAGAAAATAAAATACAAAAGTTCGTCCCCTCCCAAAATGTTGAGGATGTGCGCCCCTGTCTAGTTTTATGTCAACGAAAAAAAGTTATTTAATTTGAAATTGTTTTGTGGATAGGATTTTTATTGAATTATTTTTTTACTTTTATCATGTTTTGTGTATATGTAGGTATAAAAAGATCTCATTATGTTTTGATTTTCTCTGTATTTAGTTGATGAGAAATGACGAAAAGAAATCTTTCTAATAAAGTTGTCTCTCCTTTGAAATTTTATTTAATTAACCAATCCATTAAAATAATTATACATAAGTGCCGAAATAACGAAATTAAAGGAACAAAAATGCAATAGCCTCATTTATATCGAATAATTTATAGTTATTCTGCATTCCCATGAATATTGAGAGTGAAATTAACGCGAGAGAAATTGTTTAGGGGAATATTACTGTGAGACAAATGACTACTGATCACAGAAAAGAAAGCATATATATGCTAAAGAAATACGAGTGTGCTGATAGGCTTGAAGTAGGTCTCTCGCCACTTATAAAGGGATAGGTGGTATATGGTGAGAACATTTGGCAGGCCTTCAGCAAACTTGCGTTTCACCCAATGCCGATTCATATATGAGCAGATGCCGTTAAGAACATCCGCAGAGAAGAAGTAGCCTTGCCAGTTCTGATGGTAGAAGGAGAGGAACTCGTCACCATGTGAGAAGTTATCGAGCGTTTTCTAAATCCGAAAAGATGAGAGCAGGTGGTATATGATAGCATAGTTGAAATGCATTCATCTTGCATACTCATTTTAAAGCTAGCATTTTGACGTCTCATCAAACACTACCTTCAATTTTTTAAAAAGGTTATATCATACTAAAATTATTTTACATATTTTTCACGGTCATTCCCAGAATATGACGACTTAATCAGGGTTGCAGAGTCGAATTCATGATTTGGAATCTCATTAATGATAGGATAGTGGAAATAAAAGGCCTGCATTCAACTAGTAAAATGATCAATTATGCTAGATTTCAAAAAAAATTTTCTACTACGTATAGCTACCGTTTTTCTACTCCATGCAGTTTCTAGCCTACTCGATATAGCTACCGGATTAAGAATAGTACCATTGTGATACTTCTCTATCGAAAGGCGATCGAACACATTCCCTCTCTAACTACACTTCTAACACCCATATGCACTAATTAGTGATGGAACGACGCTACCAGAGTTTTGTACGATTTCAATTCTTGAAAAATATACGATTCAGATTATGCTTGCTTATTAAAACCAAGGAAACAAAATGAACAAATTAAATGATTAGATTTAAAATTTTAACTCTTAAAAAATAAAAGGAATCGGCAGAGGTATCATAAGGTACTAATGAAATTTGCGGATATATTGAAAAACACGACTCCCCATGTGGAGCATGCTTTTCTTGTTTTAGTTGAAAAAGGTTCAAGAGAGCAAAAATATTGATGCGAATATAACTATAGGGAGCTTATACATTGTTAAACTGTGAGTTATATTGAATAAAAATGCAGAAAGAATAGGATAATTAAGCTTCCAAATATGCAATTCTATTTCCAATATATCCTTTTATCAATATAAATAAGCACCAATATGATAATATTTAATTGGAAAATGAAAATTTTAATAGATCTTTTTGTATATTCTTTTCAATAATGTTTATAAAAATATAAATAACGTATTTCAAGAGTCAATGATTGAAATAAGTTATGTTAAAAGAATCAAAAATAAAGTTTAAAAACAAGTTTATAATGAGATAAATATTCCGATTTGAAGAGCCTTTATTAAATCACTTCATCTAATTCTTCACATATAAAGGAATGGCTGGTATCAGAGAAGTAAAAAAAATTAAAATGACATTGGCATAAGCTTCGGCTTATATCAGCCTATTTTTTCATAATCGTCATTGGTAAATTTTCCGATGATGCCAAACTTTTGAGCCGAGCCCATAAGCTAATCAGAATTTATATTAGTGGTGTCCACAGTATATACGAGGTTTTGTACTTGATGTAGAGCCTTTTTTGCATAGGATATCATGAGAAAGCACTTTTTTTCGCTTGAGTAAGATTGGTTAGAACTGGATTTTGATAACTTAAGGTCTAGAGTTTGATCCCGCATCGAGCCCACTTTCCTCATAGTTCGATACAAGCAGCGCATCTTCTCGATGAAAACACCTCACGGTACCCATACCCTAATAACGGAGTTCAGAAGGGGCCATTCCCCTCTCCCAATGTGATTTGAAGAGGAGTGAAAACGCCTTTTGCTCCACCAATAATTATTAATTTTTCCAATTTTATATCATTCAAAGAATTGTTTACTCTGTGAGTAGACTTTCCATATAATTTTACTTGTTTTACGGTTGAGTTTTAGACAATTATTTTAAAAATATTAAAATTAAAAAAAAGTTTGTCTCTCTCCCTCTTCCAATAATTTTAAGGATGTGCACTCCTGCTTCTACTGTACATTGTTTTACACTAAATCTTTTTGTTTTATCAAAAATTTGAAAAACATTCTTAATTTAAAAATAAAATTAAAAAAGTTTAAACCATTGATAAGAAAAATTAAAACTAGAATAGCTGGAATATGAAATACATCAAAGTAAAATATAAAAAATATTGAATACTGTCAACAGATCGGTTAAATATGACTGAAGATAATCGCTAATTTTTTGATATAATTCCAGGCCAACAATGTGTGCATCTTCCGATAAAATTTGAGAAGAAATGGAATTATCTTTTGAAGATGGCGAAATTTCGTTTTTAACTGTGGAGGATTTGAAATTTGAAAAAATTGAAGAATGTTTGAAAAGTGGGGTAGATGAAATCGTATTTATATCCTTGTTTCCTTTGAAATTGCTCAGATTTACATCCTTAGATGATGTTTTCTTTATGGATGTACAGTAATTGTAGACAAAACTAAAGAAAATATATTTAGCAGTTGGATTACGTTAAAAAAAATGTTACGAATAAAGTTCCATATATCTCTGTCTTGACATGGGTCTTCTCGAAAATATATGATCAAAGCCAATTTTAAGAGAATCCCAAATTTCTTCGATTTCAACAGACCTTGAAGGAATACTAGAAGTATAAGAAGAGGCTGCCATGCTGTACTGTGACACGATCATTGATATAATGAAAATATTTTATCTAAATAAATAAAAAGTAAATGACATAGATTAATACAAAAAAAAGCCAAAAAAAATTATAATATAAAATAAAATTGATATATTTAGCCACCAAATAAATTTAAAATAATAAAAATTAACAACAACGAAATAAATAAAATCAAAATGATACAAATTCTAGTTATATTTGGATTTGTCCAAAAAAGATTATGAAACAAGCTATTATTAAATTTATCTTGAGAATCTTTTAAATAACTTAAAAATTTTACATTTGATATCAAATATCATTATTATTTTATGTTAATTTATCCATTTAACAACTTAACCCTAAAAAATTAAATTAGAACAAAAAAGGGTTTTCATAAAAAAAAATATTGAAAAATAAATTTTATATTTTTGAAAAAGTTTTAGAATAATATTTATAGATATTGACCAGTTAGGTGTATTACTCATTTATTCTTTTTCTTTATTTTAATATTGAAAATAAATGCGGGTTTAAGTCGTCTTTTTCACTTAATGTAATTCTTCACATATAAAGGAATGGCTGGTAAAATGACATTGACATATCAGCCTATTTTTTCATAATCGTCATCGGTACTGATGATGCTGATCTTTTGAGCCGAGCCCATAAACTAATCAGTATTTATATTAGTGGTGTCGAGAGCGTATTAGAGGATTTGTACTTGATGTATAGACTTTTCTACAGGGATGTCATGACAAAAGTGAAAGAAGAAAAAGTCTTTTTAAGTCATCTTATACATTCTTACAAATCTCACAAATTATGTTTCATAATTTCATTTCCTTTTTAATTCATTTTGACTGTGTTATATCTCTGTGGTGTATGTATGAAATAAATTCTTCTTCTTCTAATTGTATATCCATTCAAATCAAATGTAAATATATTATATATATATATTTCACATTTCAATATGATTATAATAGTGATGTGTTTCTTGATTTGATAAATAAATCCTTGTTCTTCTTCTTCTAAATTCTAAATTTAAATGGTTGACAGATTTAGGTCAAGGGTTCGATCCCAATAGATCTCAACTCTTATAATTAAATTCACAAATATTTATAATTAAACATTATTAAGCTTGACCAGAGCAACCCTTCACCCTGACCCTCCGCCAGAAATATTTAAATATCATTTATAACTAGTACGTGTAATATTTTCTTCCATTGTACATACATAAATTGTATGTTAAAAAAATACAGATTTTTGAGATAAAATCAGTTTTTATTTCTAAATTTAACTCATTCGGTTTCGTATTTAAATTATTTTGGAATGATTTTTCTATATATGAACGAAATTACTTTGCACTCAGCTTTAAGGCGGCCTAAAGTTAAGCAGTTTTTGACCTTTTTATACGCAAGGCTATCGTTTTATGAAGCATGGTTGAGGTTAAAGTTTTTCAGGATTAAGAAAGTCGGTATTACTATGGCTTAGAGCATGGGTTACCAAACTGGGGTTCGCGAACCCTTGGGGGTTCGTTTCACTTTTTTCAAGGGGTACTTTATAAAGGTATCTGAAAAGTTTTTTTAATTTTTAACTAATATATACCACCTACATACATAAAATGGGTTGAAAATTTCCCCCAAAACCATAATAAAAAATAATTGAAAGTTGTTTTGTATATATTGAAATAAATCTTTGACTGATGATTAGCGAGGTTTAAAATCAATTAGTGTGAAAAGAAATAATTAGGGGTTCGCCTAAGGCTGAAAATTTTCAAGGGGTACTTTGTGAAAAAAAGGTTAGGAACCTTTGGCTTAGAGTGTCAAAAGATTTCCAAATTTTTATATTATAGTCAATAAACCTGTTTATCAACTTGGAATCTAGCCTATCTAGTATTTCATATCCAAGTTTACGTAGAGCAATATATCATATATGTAACATAAGCAATATACATTTTTACATAAACAATATATCATATATGTAAAAGCTTCTTTTTTGGGGAGGGAGGGGGAGGAGGAGGGAGGCACTAAAGGAAGTTAGTGTGAATGCTCCTTTACCCGACTGGCTACGTCCCTGTATTAAATTATAAGTTAAGTTGAGGATTAAATGGAAAACAATGAAATTAAAATTTTAATATTTTATTTTTAATAAATGAAATGGATGTTACTTAATAATGAATTATAATAATTACAGTAGATAAAATAGAAATCTATCTACCGATAGTTTAAGCATCTTAATGAGATGGATAATGAATGGTCTTTTTGGCAAGCTCATTTATTCCTGGGGAAACTTTATCAGTTGCACAACGAAGGTCATGCTCAAGGGTTTTGATCCATATTTATATTTGATATCTAACAACAATGAAAATTCTGATTCACAAAGTCATATTGATGGAAATAATATGAATGCTAGAATAGGAGTTTCTGGAATCTCTTTGTACGAATATCTAATTGAAAATGAAAAATCACATAAATTTTCCTCAAAGTAAACATCACGTGCAAATTCATTTGGTGCTCTACCAGCTTCTCTTGTACACCCGTCGCAACCTGTAACACCTGAGCATTTTCGGTAAAAGATTTCAGAAATATACAACTTCATGTTAACCAAGGTTTGTGAAATAGCCATCAGTCAATTCTTCAAGATTCATCAGAGGTTTCTAGCTATGAACTCACAAATCTGTTTCTTTGAGACTCTGGTTTAGCATCAAGAAATATATCAACAAGCTATGCAAATTTAAGATTAAAGTAATTCTCTTATTAAGAAGTGACAAAACTTTGGCAGTATTGGGAATGTTGAAAAAACTCTAGCAGTTTTCTATGAAGCTCAAGGACGCGTTCTTGAGAAAGCCAGCGTATATTAGAATAGAATAAAAGTGCATTGTGATCAGAACAAAAGCGTCACACATAGGTCTGAATAACCTTATGTTAAGAGCACTCCCTTTAATATTGTCAACCATCTTGACGACTACTGATAACTCACAGGCTAGATCAACACCAAAGACTTTACTATATCAAGCAAATCGATGAATTATGCATTGAATAGTTCTCCCACTAAGAGCCGCTTTCATGGCACGAGTTCTAAAACTAGACTTTAGTTTTGAATTCATTTGGATCCTCTGAAGTCCTAACATAGCTGGTCCATCATCACTTTTGAATTCTTTTAGAATTTTTGTGTCAAACCATGCTGCTATCTCTTTCAGATATGAAACAAGCATACGTTTTATAAGATTCTTTCATGCAGCATTGAGGATCGTTGACTTCTTAAAACTCTTTGTTTTAGAATGGTATTGGCATAATATCAATTGTTAGAGAGTCGTCAATTGAGAAAAATGTTAGTTAGAGGAAAGAATCTTCGATACATTTGTTTTTGTTAGCAAAATATATTAACAGAGATACAGAAATTAGATTCAATGTTTATTATGCTATTCAGCCCAAATTAACATATGGTAAGATAATTTGGGTTGACTATAGTACCACATACGAAAACAAACAGCTATAAAATTTATTGAAATTTCTCCATATCAACAATATGCACAAAATCTCGTATACCATATTTGAATAAGCTGTATTTTGTCTCTCTTTGCTCCTGCATGAATAATAATCCACTCCTTGATCACTTTGACAACATATTGATTGATTCTACTATACTATTCATAATCATAGCCTTAGAATAAAGTACATTAGGCATTTATGTTCTGATAAAAAATTATTCGGAACTTATTTCATTCCCAGCTCTAATTTGGGCCTAGAATATTTTACGGTTGAAAATAAAATATCTCTGCAACCTTAAATATCCATTAAAAAGAAATTGAATGTTTGACTCTTCAAACTTAATTTTTTCAAATTAAAAATCCAAATTCTTTATAGCTTTCATGTTCTTTCTTCTTTTTTCATGAGTTTAGTCTTTCTCATTTTTATTCGGTAAAGATTTGACAAATATGCTCATTATGAAGAATGATTTTTATAAAAGCTGCAACAAAGCGATGTTCACAGATGTAAAAGATAAAACGATAAAAACAATAATATAATAGGACAATTTATTATATGCATAGAATACATCACATGTATTTAAGTTATATGGGTCTAAAATGAGTGTATATGAAGGTTCAGTCGCCGTCCACGACATCAGCCAGTAGTTATACTGCATATTTTTTGAGCAAATATATGATTGAAGTTAAGTGTCGATCTCATTCAACCATTATATTGATAGGTGGTTTTCAATGTCAAATATAGAACTTTTTTTACTTATTCTTTCTATACATAACCATGTGTTTTCGTTAATGAGCTTATTTCGAGGTTAAACGCACTATTTTGGTGGTGATGACTCGTAGGACGATTTTTTTGACCTAATAAATTTAAAATTTTTGACTTTACATTTTCGAATTTTTGACTTTTAGAATATTTTTTTGACTTTAACAAAAAAAATTTATTATTAATCTTCAAAAGTATTATTTGCAGATATTGCATTGAAATAACATATAATATATTTAGAAACATTTTTAGGTTTGAAATTTCTGTCTTTAGTTCAAATTTTTTTGTCAAAGGAAATGAACGTTCTATTGCTGTAGAAGTGGCCTGACAATTTTGCCAAAAAAAGTAGGTATAGCTTATGTTTCTGTTTTGGAGGTTCATGATGTCTAAAATTTAATTATTTTCCTTTTGTCAATAATCCACACTCGTCTTTTTCAAACTTTAGATCTAAATATGTTTCTTTCAGCAAATTTTATACAAAACTTTGGTGAAAGCGATTTTTTTACTATTTCACAAAGTTGAAAGTATAGTTGGACTTTATGTCAAATAAGCTTCTAGCTAAACCTTCATCATTAACAGCTTCACGTGCTCTCTTAACAAAATACTTTCGACAATTCTATTGACTATTTCTTTGATTGATGGCTGCTTTTAACCAGCCTGCCTATCTTGTAGCAATAGGACACTGAGGAAACCCAATTGATTTGAACAATTTTTTTCTCAATTTATTTTTACAATTGAGCACTGAGCAGTTTTACAGAGCCAATCAACTCATCTACATTTTTGTAAAATGACTTCACTTTCATAGCACAATTATGCAATAAATGTGCAAAACATGTCACATGGAAGATATTCGGAAAAAAAGCTTCAAAGATTTTGCAGCAGAAATATTTATCTGCGTCTGAAAGAAAAAGAAGAAAATTTTCTCTTTCGACTTCAAATTTTTTGAGAATATCATCAACTAAATGGGAAACTTTACTTGAATTTAAATGTTCCTCCAGTAATTTGCAGTCTATAAGCAAAGTAAGTTATTTTGGTAAACCATAATATACTCAATTTTAAATTTTTTTATTAAAATATACATAAACTTCATAGATTTACAAAAATATTTTACCTTACAAAAAGAAGTTTAATCTTGAGTAATGTTCTCCATTTTTTTATTTTGATTTTGTAATAGAATAGATTGAGTTAAAGAAATAAAAGACATTTTAAAGACTATATATAATTTTTTGACTTTATTGACTTTATGTATAATTTTTGACTTTATTGATCTAACAAAAACTAAAAAAAACTCACATATATACTTGAAATGCACTCAAAAGTATTTTTTGGGCAGAAAAAATATTAAAGAAATGTCTTGACTTTATTGACTTTTCCTCTGTCTAGATGAGTGTAGTCATACAAGTAGAATTTATTTTTAAGTGAATTCTAATTTTCAATTTTCATTTGACGTTGATTGACAGTAAAAATAAACGAATGAGTTAAGTCCAAATATATAAGCACACGCTGTCGGTTTTGTTTTTTCTACATATTTTCACATGTCAGCATCTGCGAAAGTTATGGTAAGCTGAAATCCTCCGATTAACCCATTTTAGTTAACTGATGATCTTAACCCTATTAGTGCTGGGCAAAATTTGTCCGCTCAAGTGCTGGGGGGAGGGGGGGGGCGTAAAGTGCCCCCCCCCCCTATTTTTCTCAGATATTAATAAGTTTTTATAAATATTTTTAATGTTACATATATATTTCAACTATGCTGAATTTAGTGGTGATGTCCATTTTTTTTATCAAAATCAATCAAACCTGTCAAAAAATTGATTTATATTTGACAGCTCATCTCAAAAAGGAACTTTTTATTTAAATAATTATATAAAGTTTTTTACACATGTATACCCATTTTTAAATATGGTAAATTCAGTGGTGATATTCATTTTTTATGAAAATCAATCAAACCTGTTAAAAAATTGATCTAAATGTGACAGCCCCTCTCAAAAAGGAACTTTTTATTTAAATAATTATATAAAGTTTTTTACACATGTATACCCATTTTCAACTACGCTGAATTCAGTGGTGATATTCATTTTTTATGAAAATCAATCAAACCTGTCAAAAATTGATTTAAATGTAACAGACCATCTCAAAAAGAAACTTTTTATCTAAATAAGTATATAAAGTTTTTTACATATGTATACCCATTTTCAACTATGCTGAATTCAGTGGTGATATTCATTTTTTATGAAAATCAATCAAACCTGTCAAAAAAGTGATTTACATATGACAGCTCATCTCAAAAAAGAAACCTTTTATCTAAGTAATAATATAAAAATTGATCTAAATGTGACTGCTCATCTCAAAAAGAAGCTTTTAATCTAAATAATTATATAATGTTTTTTACACATCCATTTTCAAGCATGCTGAATTCAGTTTTGATATTCATTTTTTATATAAAAATCATTCAAACCTGTCAAGAAAGTGATTTACATATGACATCTCATCTCAAAAACGAAACTTTTTATCTAAGTAAAAATATAAAGTTTTTTACACATATATATCCATTTTTAAGCATACGTAATTCAGTGGTGATATTCATTTTTTTATGAAAATTAATCAAAACTGTCAAAAAATTGATTTATCCCAAAAAGAAAGGATCATCACGGTTTTTTGAATTAGAGAATTACGTTTAATAGAAAGTATAAAGAGATGATGAAGTTTACCGTCTATGGCATTTTACACACATATACCCATTTTCAAGTAGGCTGTGTTTACTGGTTATATTCCTTTTTTTTTTATAAAAAATTAGTCAAACCTGACAAAATAATTTAAATATGACAGCTCATGTCAAAATTAAAATTTTTATTCTTATAAAAAGTTTTTTATACATTTCAAGTATGTAGAATTTAATGGTGATGTCATTTTTTATGAAATCAATAAAACCTGTCAAAAAAATCGATAATTCACTCAAAATATTTAATTCTACAGTAACGTATGTAACTCGATAGGACCTCCATCTTTTTGGCTACAAATTCGTTATCGACTTGTAGTCTCTACGTCATATTATAATTTACAGTATGTAATTTTGCTATTCATTCCATGATGATCCCTTCTTAGTAGCTCTTTTTCCATTAGAAATTTATATTTTTCAATGTGTGTTCGAAAATTTTTTTATAATGATAAAATTACTTTTTTCCTCTCTCAAAGCATTCTGATTAAAGAATTTTCTTGATGATCTTAGACTTTTATCAGTATCGTGTATTTTATTATCAGGCCTGAATATTTGTCAACCAATCTCATTTCAAAGGTTTTTTTCTGATGAATCATTCGTGATGTTCATTGTTCAATTACAAAACGTTGTCAACGTTCTTCATCTAAAAAATTATTTCTTTGGCACAAAAGGAAAAAGATGGATAAATTCAATTTAAATTAAAAATATCTTGATAGTGACTAAATTCTCACATATTGGCATCTGTGCCATTTTTGATAAATCTGACCTATTCTAAATTTTCAGATTTCCTACCCATCTTAGCTAAATGTTAATTGTAATCCTATATGATAAGCTATAGATTTAAATATTTTTCATTTGTAAAAGCGGAACTTCTTTTTCACAGTCAAAATCTTTTTTGAAGCATCTAATATTATATAATTAAACCACTTACTAGTTCATTAGAACATTGTAGATCTTCCATTTAGTCAAGATACATATTTTTTTTTAATTATTTGTTTTGATCACATGTTCTCTTTTCAATTAGTTTTCAACTTGGTTCCTTCTCTCATACAAATTTTCAAAAGATTTTATAATACGTTTTATTTTTTTTTAATAAATATTTCATACTCAAGATGATTGTAGAAAGTATTATAAGCCAAAATATACAAAAAAAAAAAGTATATTTTCACTATATATCTAATATGCAGCCATTTTTTGAAATTTTTTTACAGAACTGATTTTCAGGCATACATTACTAATTCAATTGCCACTTCGAGATATTTTTTAACCGTATTATCCAAAATCCAGTACAGAAATAAAATAAGCATAGTCGATTTGGTATAAAACATATATTTTATTTCTTTGAAAATATTTTTGAAGACAGTATCTAGAAGTAAATCGCAAATCTAATTGAAGCTTTCAGATATTTTAAAACCATAAATGCCAAAACTGAGTCCAAAAATGAAACCAGCATCTTCCATTTGGCATAAAAACAGATATTTTATTTAAATTTCAAAAATATTTCTGTAGACATTAGACGTAAATCGAAGATTTGGTTGATACTTTCAGACATTTAAAACCTCTAAATGCAAAAAATGATTTCAGAACTAAAAATTATAATGGTCAAATTGGTATAAAAACATATATTTCATGTAAAATTAGAGAGAATATTTTGGGATATAGTTTTACGACCTAAACCGCAAATTTGATTGACACTAGCAGTAAAACCTCTAAATGCGAAAACTGTGTTCAGAAATGAAATCATCATGATCTATTTGCTATAAAAACATATATTTCACGTAAAATTTGAATCAATATTTTTGAAAACTAATTTTAGAACTAAACGCAAATTTGATTGATACTTATAGGTATTTTCAAATTCAAACTGCAAAAATTGAGTTCATAAATGAAACTAGCATGGTTGATTTGGTATAAAAAATATATTTAATTGTAAAATTAGAATGCATGATTTTGGAGAGAATTTTTAGAAGTAAACCGCAAATTTCATTAACACTTATAAGTGTTTTCACATCCTAAATGTAAAAAATGAGTTCAGAAATGAAAACAGCATGATTGATTTGGTATAAAAACATTTATTTCATGTAAAATTAAGAGAATATTTTTAGAGATAGCTTTTAGAAGTAAACCGCAAATTTGATTGACATTGACAGATATTTTAAAACCTCTAAATTTGAAAAATGAGTTTAGAAATGAAAACAGCATGGTTGATTTAGTATAAAAACATATATTTCATTGTAAAATTTGAATGAATGTTTTTGGAGATAATTTTTAGAAGTAAACCGCAAATTTGATTAACACGTATAGGTATTTTCAGATCCTAAACGCAAAAAATGAGTCCTGAAATGAAACCAACATGGCCGATTTGGTATAAAACATATATTTTATGTAAAATGTGAAGGAATGTTTTTGGAGACAATTTTCAGAAGTAAACCGCAAATTTGATTAACACATATAGGTATTTTCAAATCCTAAATGTAAAAAATGAGTCCAAAAATGAAAACAGCATGACCGATTTAGTATAAAAACATATATTTTATGTAAAATTTGAGGGTATATTTTATTAGATATATTTTTGATCAATCAAAATTTTGATTGACATTTTCTAAAAAGTAGCCATTCTTATTGAAAAAATTAAATATTTAAAGTGTTATGCGTTCCAAACTGTATATAATTATAAATTTTCAGGGTATTATATAATATAGATCCTAAGTTTATAAGGTTAAGTACAGATAATGTCAAAATTTTGCTGAAAAATAAAAATTTTTTATTTTGATTGACAGTTTTGGACATGAAGGGGTCATTCAACTACCATGAAAATGGTTTCAAAAGATGCAGCTAGCGATTTTAGGAAAAGTCACAAAATTTGAAGGGATATGATTCAGCCAATTTTCTACAATTAATTTTTTAGCCAAGGGGGGGGGGGCGTTTTACGCACCCCAGCACTAATAGGGTTAAAGAAATAAAAAATATTTTAAAGACTATATATAATTTTTTGACTTTATTGACTTTATGTATAATTTTTGACTTTATTGACCTAACAAAAACTAAAAAAAACTCACATATATACTTGAAATCCACTCAAAAGTATTTTTTGGGCAGAAAAAATATTAAAGAAATGTTTTGACTTTATTGACTTTTCCTCTCTCTAGATGAGTGTAGTCATACAAGTAGAATTTATTTTCAAGTGAATTCTAATTTTCAATTTTCATTTGACGTTGATTGACAGTAAAAATAAACGAATGAGTTAAGTCCAAATATATAAGCACATGTTCAAAAAATTTTCATTCGCAAGTGAGGATCCTCTGGTTCACGCTCCAGATCTTTTTGAAATCCTGAATATTAGATGTTTATATCACATCCTAGTTCATTGGAAAAGTGCAAATCTTCGGGGTAGACAAAAAACTAACTAATCTTTCTTTAAATTATGCATAGTTTCTTGAAGAATGACTACTCTGACAGTATAAAAGCGAGGATATTACACAAGTTACCATTACATTTTTCCTTTGATTAAGCTTTCTTATTTCTTTAGCGTGAGTAGGGTTGGTTAGATGCTGAATTCGATAACTCAAGGTCTTGGGTTCGATTCCGCATCAAGCCTGCTTTCCTCATAGTTCGATACAAGCGGTGCAATTGTGCCTTCTCGATGAAAACACCCCGGGGTATCTTTACCTTTCTTATTTCAATGTGCTTCGTGTGCCTTCTTTTTCTCATATCATCAATGTGACTATGAGATGTTGATATCACAATGGAAGAAAGTATAATAAGCTAAAATATAGCATTACAAGTTCAAGTGAAATGTTTTCAAGTTCAAGTGAAACTTTTCCAAGTTCAAGTTTAAAGTATTTTAAACTTTTTTCAAGTTTTAAGTATTTTATTTTTATGCTCGATTGGAAAACTAATTTTTTATTGAGTTTGAAAATATTTGATTTTTTGTTGAGTTATATTGAATTATACACATCTTTTGCAAATACTGAACGACAATGGAAAAAATACGGCAACCAGATTATCATCTTCCGATGCGAAATTTTGTGTAGAATACGAAAATCATGATGGTTTTTTTCGTATACCATCCAGTTTTGCGTAAATGGCTGATTTGCAAAATACTCCACTTAGATGAAAATTTCTATTTCTACACATGAAATTATTATTTTTTTTGTCATATTTTCTTTGATTTTTTTCATAAAATAACTTTTTTTGGAATTTTGAAACATGTTTTATAATATACTGAGAATAATGCCAAGGAATTGTAAAAATTCAGCTGATAAATTTTGTTTCATTTGTGGGGAGCTAACTCTCAACAAATACAAGAGGTGAATCAATCAGAGAGTTAAAAGGCTTTATAAAAGTTATTTTGGGTGTGAAGTCGGAGATCAGGATAAAAACTGGGCTCCTCACATCTGCTGCGTTAAATGCTCGAGTGCTCTATCCTCACGGGTTTGTGGTAAAGGAAAAGGTTTAGGCTTTGGCGCACCGATGATATGGCGTGAACCCAAGGATCATTCATCGGATTGTTACTTTTGCATCACTAATATTGATGCTTAGTTTTTATGTTTTCCTAGTTTATGTTGCTTTTATTTAAAACAGAATATTTTTTTATAGGTTGTAACAAAAAAGGAAAGAATAGATTAGCGTACTATAATTTGGATTCAGCCATGAGACCGGTACCCCATTCTGAACATATACCAGTACCTAACCCAGCACTAACGTTCTCTTCTGAAAGCGATGACTCAATTGATGATTCCGAAACACAAGATATCACCTTCTCAACCCCAGCTGGTTCCAAAAAAAACCATTATTTGTCAATCAAGCTCGCCTTTTTGATCTTGTTCGGGACCTTAAACTTACCAAAGAGTCTAGTCAGCTTTTCACTTCTAGACTTCAAAATGGAATTTAGTTGAAAGGGATGTTCGCGTGACAGCATTCAAAAAGCGCTCTGAAGACTTGGAGAAGTTTTTTCCTTTAGAGAACAGTTTAATATTTTGTAACAACATTACGGGGCTTATCAACGCTCTCGAAATAAAGTATGAGGCCCAGGGACGTGCAGAAAATTATTTAAGGGCTGGTGCTCAAGTAGAGATTTTAAGGGCAGGTGCTCGCTCAAGTAGAGAAAACGGCTGAAATATAGTAATCATCAAAGAGTCTACTGAACTATTTATCAGTAAAACTAAGGAATTTATAAGAAAAAATTATATAAACGTATTCATAAATGACTATGAGGTATTTGCGTGGATACGGCCTCTTGTGCCTTAGTCTATCTTTATCTACGTCACTGGTTTAGACATATAACACATTAAAGTGCAATTTCACGAATGGCTCATTTGCGCTGGTCTAAAAGTAGTTGCAATTTTGAATGGCCTTCAAACAGGTTATACTAAATTCATGTGCTTCCTGTGCAAATGGGATAGCCAAGCCAGAGCCGAACATTATGTTCGTACAGAATAGCCACCGAGGGATTGCATTATCCCGAGATCTTACAATGTTATAAAATCTCAGAGGGAAATCTTGTTTGAAAGCTTAATTGATTCCTACCACAAATTTGGATGTAAAATGTCCTTGAAATTACATTTCTTTCACGCACAAATTCTTTTTCCCGAAAAACGCAACAGATGTGAGTGATGAACTCTATAGCTGATTTCTGTTGGAACCTAAAAAGAGAGCTCCCAAAGAAAAAGAAATAGCAGGGCTTAAAAAACCTACCATTTTATCTTGTTTTCCTTGAGTGAAGCAATTTTTACTTGCGTAGTTTTTTCAACTTTTGAATAAAATAACAGTACATGTGATATTTTTCAAATTCAAATTTACAAAAAATTGTGACGTCATGGAAAGTTTTCGTTTTTATTTTCGTGATTAGCACATCAAAATTGACTAAAAAATTTTATGGCGGTTTATGTATTTTTTCAAAAGTTTAAAATTGTCGAACAGTATTATGGCTACTAATGTATGCTATTCTAACAGATATAAGTAAGATTTTTCCGAAAATGCTTCAGATTTTCATATCCTTCAAGTGATTAAATTGTAGCTATATCTGAAGAATCATCGGATACAAAATATTTAGAAAATGTTTCATCATCTCTTGATGCAGCTATGCGTATAAATCAATATCCATTTAGGCCAATTCAGGAAGATCTGTTTTTTCAAATTTGAGAAAAGTATCGAGTTTGGCCCTCTGCTTTAGCAACTGGTCTCAAGAATTTTAGTAAAATTTTTCCCTCCACTAAAGAAATTATGAGGTACATTTTGAGATGACAAAATTGAAACTTGATAGCAACTATTTGAAAGTTTTTCAAATTAATTCTTGCTAATACAGATTGATCATCACTAATCGGGCATCATTAGCACTTTAAGGGTTACACTAAATTTGCAAACTAATCACGATATCTTGAAGTAAAATTTTTTAATTGAACTTATAAACTTTTTTTTGCTAAAATTTATTGAAAAAGATTTAGATTAAACTTTTCTCTAACACTCTTTCCAGTGTTTACTGTAAGAAAATCTCAAGTTTTGGAAACAAAATCAGTCTCGGATCACTGATCGTGCTGAATCAGTGATAGTCAAAATGTAAATTAATTTTCATAATAAATGGACTATTTTATTGCAACATTTTTTAAACGTAGTGATAAGATGGATATCGTATGAACGTAAGACATTTCTCTACCATTCCTGATCGATCATTTTGCTCCGATTCTTCGAAATTTATAACCGCTCTGAAATGTTGAAAGATGGGTTTGCGATCACTTTAAATTTACCCCATTGTTTTTATGTTGAAAACAAAAAATATAAACAATTTTGCATGATTTAGTGAAAAAGAAAAAAAAAAATTTTTTTTATTTTTTCTAAAATTTGAATATAAAATTCAGTTCTAAAATTGAGTTTACCCTCAACAACTAACTTTTTGGAGAAAAATGAAAAAAAATATTGTAATTTTTTAACTAAATTATAGAGCAAATATAAGATTTCTATTTTATAAAATTGTAAATATTTTCTTTTAAAAGGATTTTTAAGGTAAAGAAAAAGTTATTATTTTTCAAAAATTTAAAAATTAAAATATTAATATTCAAAATTAAAATTTATTTTTTAATTAAAAAATTAAAATTCATGTAGATAAAATGGCGCTGAGTCTTCATAAATAAAAATTGTAAAGAAAATAAATCGAAAACGTTGAATAAATCTTTTATTTAACAAAATACTAGCAATAATATTTCGGTCACTATGACCTTCTTCAGATATATATGACCTCCTGGAGTGGAAAAAAGTCATATATATCTGAAGAAGGTCATAGTGACCGAAATATTATTGCTAGTATTTTGTTAAATAAAAGATTTATTCAACGTTTCAATAAAAATTCATGCTTTGAATTAACTTTCCAAAGCTTAAAATTTTAATTTAAGTGTTTTATTTTTTTTATTTTAAATTAAAATTTTTAATTGGATTAACTATCCGATTCTATGCTTTTTGAATACAAAATTTGAAGATAAAATCTAGTTTATGAGTAAAATACAATAAAAAATGTTAAAGTTTGGATTTTTGCGCACCTATCCTCAAGAAGTTGAAAATATTTGATGAAATCCTTTCAATTATTATTATTGAGAGATATAAGAACTTAAATTTTATATTAAATTTTTTTATAAAGCAATGGCACATAATTTGTAAATATAATGTTGTACTTAAACAAATACAGGTTATTGGTATAAAAAATTCTTTTACAAAACTTATTAACGGAATAGTTCGACCAATTGTTGCTGAAGAGTCGGGTCACGTCTTCCATGAATAGACTGTAGATTCCTTTCTGTATATCGGAAGACTAAGGTTTTCTAATTGATTACATCTTTACAAGTTATGTTCATGACAAGCCCGCATCTTATTTACTTATGAAGAAGCTTGTTTTCCAATTATTTATAATGACACTAATCTGATTAATAGTCTGCCTTATTGATTTCTTAGGTAAATGCCTTTCAAAAGCTCTTTAAGTACGCTCTAAGAAGGTAAAAAGGCGCAAGGCTTGGCTGAAGTCTTTAAAATGGAATCTTCAATATTTCATGTATACGCAGCAAAGGGAAGCTCTGAAGCTAATGCGATATATGAATAAATTTATTTAAAGGGATTTCAATAAAAAATAAGTTAGAGAAAGCAGTAGGTGAGGGAGTGAAGTAGGTGTATGCTCTTGTGAAGAAGAGGAAAAGCCTGTCGGTAAAAAATGAGTGCTTGGTTTCACTGCGTGCAGCACACACATGCCTTCATTTTCAATTATTTTTAATTGTTCGCATGTTAAAAGCCTTTCTCTTTTCTTTGCTTTGGCGAATGAGTTTTTGAGAGAGCGCCGCCTTACTACGCCGAAAATGGCGCAACTTTGCAGCGCACGCTAAAATCAACTGGCTATGAAGCGCGCGTTTTGGTAGAACGCATGAAAGTTGAGGAGACCGTTGTTGCTCGAAGAAGACGCGTTCGAGAAGGGGCTACAATTTTCTTTCAGAAAGTCTGGAAGGAAAAAGGTGGAGAAATTTGGCGCCACACTCAGTCCATTGACCCCGACTTCTCCTATTGCGCCGGCGCCATTGCAGAGAAGGGCTGCTTGTGACGTGGAGTTTTGTTTCAACTGCATTATCAGCTTGTTCGCCACTTGTCTCTCTGTTTCTCTTTCCTCAGTTGTTTGGCGCCTTAAAGAATTATAAACACCTTTAAAATAATGTGTCTTACATTGCTTTCACTTTTTAGTGCAATATTTAAAACATAGATCCGCAATGATGTACAGTAAAGTGTAGTTTTTTTGTTTTTGTTTTTTATATATGTCAAACTTGGTTATGAACATTAGCAAATTTTATATAAACTGCGAATTTCATTCATAGCAAAAATTTTTGGGATAAAACTGACTTGGATCATATGAAGAATAACGACCTCAAGACAATATTTTAGTAGCGAGTGAAGAACAACCACCCCCATGACCCTTTTGAAGAACCACGACCCAAAATAGTTTTCCAAAAATATTGTACAGAATATATCACTGAAGCAAAATCAAAAAAATTTATTTAGTAAAAACTAAAATATTAAAATTTACATTTACAAAAAATTATAAATATAATTTATAATATTTAGAGAGAGAAAGAACTTTATTCAAAATTAATTTAAATGAAAAATATATATGCAAACATTCCATGGAGGATCAAAAAGCGCGAGCCGATGAATAATCGCTTCCAAGAAAATTAAGTTGAAGAATTATATTCTATGAATGTATTTTTTGACATTATGTATACATGTATATGTAAATACATATTATGTTTTATAACAATAACACATTGAACAAAGTAATTACATAAAGAAGAACAAAGCTTTAGTTTTTTTTATAAAAAAAATATATTTTATATTATGATCAGTTTGAAAAATATAAAAAGAAAATGAAACATACACAAGAATCAGTTATATACATTAGCTACATGTGTAGCATTTTTAATGGTGCATAATTTATCATATTCATTAATAAATTTTTTCTTTATTGACATCTTGAAAACTCTCAATGATTTTTCAATACAAAATTCTACAAGAAAATCATTCCAATGTTTGATTATCCTAATCCTTAAAGATTTTTTGATGGAGAAAAGTTTTGTTTTTGTTAAAACGAAACTATTCATATTTCTAAGATAGTATTTTTGGACTTCACTATTAAACAGAATCCAAGAGTTGAAAATACGGGGCAACAAGTTTTTTAAAAAAAGTATATAGTATATGTCATTTATCTTCAGTAAATTGTTAGTATAGAAAAAGTATGATGTATGAGCGAAATAGAGCTGATTAAAAATTAAACTTATCGATTTCTTTTGAATCTTAACGAGCTTTGTGATATCACTTTAACCCCAGTTTATGATACTATAATAACAGTGTGAAAGGAAAAGAACTGAAAAGGTGGAACTGAATTCATAGGTTTTATGTTTTTTATTTCTACCGCAATCACTCCCATCTTCATCTTCTATATTGGGTTGGCTTTGAGAATTAAAAAATTTTCGTATATCCATTATGGAATTCTTTGTGGATGAAAGGTGACAAATATTTTATTCTAAAAATTAAGAAAAAGAAGAAAATACCTTAAGCGATTATAATGATACAAATATCATTGAGCAAAAATAAGAAGTTGCCATCTTAAAATGATCATATGATATTGAAGTCCAAAAAGAAGTGAGTGAAAAAGAAAAGGAAAAACTACGCGTGAAGAACAAAAATGTCAAAAGAATGACACTGAAGCATTTTGGTGTTGTGTTAAAAGAAAAATGGAAGTCATGTAATATAAAGTAATCAAGATAATCTCATATCATTAAAAAGCGCTCAATTAATCATTCCTCACATACCCATAAATAGCAACAAAATTCAGAGAATACAATTTCAGTGAAGTATGAAAAATAATTTTTAATAAAAGCCATTTTGTATTTACATTTCGGGGGGAGGGGGTGGGCAAGTGCCCCCTCTTGACCAACGTGCCGGCGCCCATGAGTGTTATAAGATTAAATATATACTAGTGATTATATATAGTATGTTTTCAGGAAATCAGTATCAGTGTATTAAAAACAATTTGTTTAGTATACGCTCGAATTTAATTATATACAATACACATTTCAAAGTTTAAATAACAAAGCTTGATGATTTTTAATAAATGAAACTTAAACTTAAAAAATGTGTATATAAATTGTACCAATATTTTTTAATTAATCTTTTTTAACTTTGTCTCATAATTTTTATTCTTTTAACTTCTAATTTGGATATAACGGAATAAACATAAAGATCAGTGAGATTTGTACTAACAGGATAAATCGGTGAATTTTTGTGAAACCGAATAGATACGAGTAATCAGAAAAGATTAATATCGTTTTACTGTTATTTACCCAAGTTTTTCTTTATTTATGACAAGCATATGTTCTTTTTGCAAAATTTTGGACCATGCAGATCTGTGTTTTTTTATTTTGTCTTTCATAAGTGTTATAATTCTAAACATTAAGTCATGTCAAAGGACTAAAAATTGTCATATACCTGCTTAATTAAAGAAACGCCTTATTTGATTAAAGGAATATAAACGATAATTTTATTCAAAAAAAAAAGAAAAAATATTAAACAAATAATGCAGCTTTTAAATGGGTATATTAAGAATTTAAAACAAATTTTCAACACTTCAATCTTGATGCTTTTTACAATTTGGATATGCAAGATTTGGAAAAATTGTAAAGCTGCCTGAAATAACTAGTGAAACGACGTGCAAATACAAACAGTCAAAAACTCATGAAGCTCTTACCGTATCCAAAGTTTTTAAAATTTTTAAATTCTCTTGTCTTCTATCATCGTCAACGGTTTAGCTTTGATGATCTTTATCTAATTATGAATTTAATCTACGATTACAGTCTCGAATTAATCTAGTAGTAAGTAGAGCACATGGTATACTTAATTGTGCGTACAAGGTGTTAATTATAACTTTAGATTGTAAAAAACCAAATAAATTGTGTAACAAAGCGGAACTGACATGGCTTCAATAGCCGAAATTGGTCTTTCACACAGTGTAGGGCTAGTGATGATGATCAAATACAAGAGAACTGACAATTTTTAGTTATTTTATTAAGTATATTTTTTTATATATTACTATAAAATTAAATTTTATTATTGCTTTAAAACTGAAATTAATAGACTACTAAATATCTAAATGGTTTAATAATGAAAATTAAAGTTCACGAAGATATCTTTTCCTCAAAACAATTAGATTTTTTTGTAAGATCAAATTGAAATATTTTTAAAAAAAATTTATACTCTCTTTTTAATCATTTAAATTAAATAAGTTGAAAAATTGTCTTCTTGCACTCAAATGAGTTGAAGCTATGTTTCGTTTGAATTGAAAGGATGAAAATATTTCTTAGTGAAAAGATTTTAGAAATGACTGTACATCGTAAAATCTTTGGGATAACTCAATTGCAAAATTATAAAAGGATCGATGATAGCGCTTTTCGCATTTGGTCCCCAATTTGACTTATTTTATTTGTCAATTCTTTTCATCTCTTTTGTGTATATAATGAATATTTCACGGATTCCCAATTCAATTCTCTTAAATGTGTCACTTCTACCATTTCATTCTTCTCAACAGATCTAGGGATTTAGTGGAGCAATTGGCATATCATGAATAAAGATTGATCTATATTGGTATGCATGTGAGAAAAGCTCCCGGAAATAAATGTGTAGATCGGCACTAGTGTGTCCACTTTAAGGTCTTTTTTTCATTCCCCGGGGAACGAGGACCTCGTAATTTTTGAAAATTTCCCCGGGGATTTTTTTACAGTAAAAACTGTTCAGAAAAGAAAATTTAAAAGTCTCATATAAGATTTTTATTGAAAAAAATTTAAATGCATAAAAGATTTATGTTTTAAAAAAATATCTAAGAAAAATTAGAGCGTTCAAATTTTCATCATTCAAAACTGTTTTTTTTTAATTTTAAAAATATTTTTTAATTTATAGTTAAAATTTTAAAAATTTCTCATTGAAACTTTAAAAAATGTATAGCTTAGCTTCAAAGTAAAAAAAATTGAAATAATCAGATTGAAGACTTAAAAAATTCTTTGTTAAACGATGCAAAAAATAATTTCAAAAGTTTTATATCTATACTTCAATCAAAGTAAAACCTTAAGTTTTTTAGTTTTACTAAAATTTTTTTTAAACTAGAGAAATTCAAAGACTTTCATACCAAAGAAGTAACATTTTTTTATCTGAATGAAAAATAAATTTTGAAAATTATGATATAAACAAAAAAAATTAAGTTTTTATGTTTGTGCGAATAATTATTTTTATCAAGAAAACTAGTCAAAAGTTTTAACAAATTAACAAAATTCAAACAAAAATTCCCCGAGGAAATTAAAAAATTTTTTTCGAGGACGAGGATTTTGAAATTTTACGATTCCCCGGGGACTCGAGGACGAGGAATCCCGGGGTGGATACCCTAATCGGCACGTTGTGCTCGAACTCTGGCAAGATGGCGGTAGAAAACGCAGTAAATGTTCAAAGCAATTCTATCAGATTGAGTAAGCTCTTTCAGAAAGGAGTTGAGGACAGCAGTAGAAAGCTGAGCTAATGAATGTTGTGTCTACATTCTACCAGGGTAGCTGGCAAATACTCCCTTGCATTAAATAATAATAATAATAATATATAATGTTTCTTAAAGCACTTTACATTAAAAAATAATGCTGATTCATAATTTGTCATGGTGATGTCTTAATCAAAATTGATTAAAGCATAAAAACGTTTCTCTCCCACCACAAATACAAGTATAGAAGCCTTTAAGAGACATGCACTGCACCGTGTTTATAAAATACAGATCTGTCTTCCAACAATCACGTTTTTTAAAGTGCAAACTGCTCCGCGCACTTCAATTGTCCAACGAAGTGTCAACGACTGATGAATTTTTAAAAAAATTTCCAATAACTTTTACTCCGCTTCAGTTCAATTATCACTTTATTACTGCTCCTTCATTTAAAATCGGAATTTATTTTTGTTATAACAAAAATTGATTTTCTTATTCTTTTGCTCTTTTCTATAATTTAACATTGAATATTATTTAAAATATATTACTGCTAAAAGCCAATAATTCACAACATATTAATTCTACATGCCCCTAACTAAAGAAAAGTGTATTTCTTGACATGAATAGTACATAATTCTCTTTGAATAAATGAAAAATTTGGAAAACTTCTCTACTTTGAGTGTGATACGATTAATTTGAAAGTTGGCGTCAATTATTGAGCAATGGGGACTTGTAAAGTGCATAAATTTACTGTTTTTCGTTCATGCCAGAAAAAAATATTGACCAATTACATCACTACTTCACTATTGACACATATTTCTAATGGTTCTAGGGATTCGGATAAAAAAATATTTTTTAGTCCAAAAGTGTCTTCTTTTCCAACATTTTGAATGATCTTTCCAAAAAAAACTACATTTCGGTTATACGAAATTTTAGTAGTAAATTTATACGATACCCTTTTCCAAAGTGAATGTTATTGACCTCTAGATCATTGGTTCCCAAACTTTGGGCCATAGCCCTCTGGGAGGCTATAAAGCAAAATTTAAGGTGTCATAATCTGAGGCTATGCATAAATAAAACCAGAGGGGTTTAGCGGGTAAATGAAGTTTGAAACTGAATCTCTCCCAGCTTTTTGGTCATCATTGGCAGCTTCATATCCAAATTTATGTGACTTAGCTTTTCGCCAACTTCTACCTTTTTCATCAACTTATTCCTGTGAGGCTGGCTGCCTTCTCTCAACTACTCTACATTAAAACGAAATATCGCAACAGACTTGAAGTGAAGCATGACCTACGTTGTGCTTTAAGTGAAACAAAACCAAGAATCAAGAAACTTGTCGATAATCTCCAACATAACCCTTCACACTGAGTAGAATTGTTTGCTAACTAGAGCACTTAATTGTTACAATGTTATCAAATTTGTAAGATTCAAAGATAAATCATAGAGCGTAGGATTAATAAACTTTTTCCATCCAGTGGATTTTCTATATTTCCTTCTTTTTTTTGCTTATTCTTGAAACACCTTTTAGCACAATGCCCTTTATATTTAATCTTATGATTATAATTGTTAGATACTAGTAGACAGTCACGGTATTCACCGGCTATGATTGTTGTGGGGGCCAAAAACAAGGATCATGTATGAAAAGTGGGTAACGATCAGAAAAAGTTTGGGAATCACAGCTCTATAGATGAACTAAAAAATTCTTTATTTAGTATACAATAAAACTTTTTCCATTTTTAAAATTAATTTAATTATCAAAAGTGAAACGGAATATTTGTTGCATATGTTTAAGCTAAAGTTTAAGCTAATTAAGATAAAAAAAAATAAAAGTGATTAAGAAAAGCATGTTCCGGAAAATTGCACATATATGGAATAAATATGCCGTGTTACTTTTAATAATTCAAATAATTATGAGACCGGAATCTCCTAAAAGAATCTCATTTTAAAATGTTATTAAATTCTTTCAAAATATATATGCATAGATCACGCAGAGTGAGAGTTGAAAAACAATTAAAAAAAGTGAGGAGTAAGCAGTGCATCTGATCATAACTATAAATCAAGGATGTATATTTAAGTAATTCATTACAATTAAATTCATGTTACAAAATATTTATCTATAATTTCGAAAAAATAAATATCATTTGAATATCCAAGGTGGACTAAAAGATTTTTTGCTCCCATCCTAGCTCACACACGTTTGTAAGCGAAAAGTTTTGGTATTCATGTATTTTGCTTTATTAGCCAGTTATAATATATTTTACTTCAAATAAACTTTTTAAGTATAAAGTTAATTGGTAAAAAAATAAAATCTAACTTTCAAATTACCCAAATTTTCAAAATGTGTACTAGTTTTAAAAATCTGGTTTATGAAAGTTTAAAATGTGTAAGAGAATTGAAAAAGTGCCAATTAACTGAATAATAATTAAACTTGAAAAATAATTGACAATAATTTAAATTAAAGTATTTGTTTGAAGTTAAAAATCTTTGGACATGAAATATCTGTATTAGTGTGAACACGCTTAGCATTGCTTGCGCCTTTATCAGTAAGTATAGCAATTATCATCGGTATATCCTATCAATGCGTGGAAATGATTGGTGGAAGATTGTGAGCTCCATAATTTATCCAATGCCAAAATATCAGAAAGGAAAATGAGAGAAGAAACTTTACGTAAACCCAATTAATTATGTATGATTTGGAAAAAATTATCACAGATCCTCTAAGATTATTCATGGGATCCTTGATCCATAGAAACAGGGGAGGGGGATACAGAGAAAGGCTAAGTCGGCTCTAGTCCTCCCCCTCCCCCCTTCTCCATAACCCCGACTTCTTTTGAAAGTTTAGCTAAATAATTTTGATAAATTATTATTGGCAGTATAGAAAATATTTGATTTCCATATTAAATAAATTTTTAATATACAATAATTATGCAAAATTTAACTCCTAAGAAAAGATAATTAACACTTTATATACTATAATATATCTTTAAAAGTAACCCTAACCCTAACTACCAGGGTAGCCCCCTCCCCTCCATCCTGGCTAAAAATCCTTCGAAGACCCCAAATTATAAAAAAAATCTGATATAAGTCAAAACATTGAATGCACATTATATTTTATTATTCATTAAAAAAAGTGTAAATATTCATTCTCACATGAGTATTCACGATAAAGCTGAATAATTTAATTAAATCTAAAATTTTTGCAGCTGTGATATCATAACTTTTGAATTTTCATGTTAATGATTTCAGATTTTTTAATAAAATAGGAATAATTAGAAGACGCTGATAAATGTTTCTATACAGAGGTTTTTCAAATATATCTTATTATATTTTTGAATTTTTAAAAAAGAAAAAAGATGCAGGATTTAAGAACCTATAAAGTATAAAGTATTATATGCTATATCTTTGCTGTCATATATCTTCATAGCCTCCTTTAAGAAAAATCAATAAATTAACCAAATGCACTAAAAATTGCTGTGAATAAACGAAAAACATGTGGTCTTCTTTTCTTTTTAAAGACCAAATTGTCTCCACTTGAAGAAAGAAATTTAAAAAGTTTGCCTGTTATAACTGGTCGAAGAAAGTAATTTTTATGAGAAGCTTATTAGAAATTCACTCTCATTTTTTTTCTTCATTTTTTCTAATCTTTCAGTGCCAATTTTTCAATATTAATGGCAAAAGTACCAAGCACTGTCACAATATTACTAGAACGAGTTTCCAATCTTTTTGTCCAAAAATTTAGTGTTTCCAAGTTTACGTTTGAGATGTGATGAAGATAGATCGTTGCTACCATATAATACTGCAAGGTAAAAATTTTTCGAAAGAATTCAGCTTTGCGAAATTCGCGAACACCAAAATTTTCCGAAATGAAATATCTCCAACTTAAATTGCAGAGTTTTATGTTTTTTTTCTCTACCGATAATTTCGACTATACAAATTTGTTCCTCACTTTGCTTCATAGTTGAAAAGGATTCAATTAATTTCCAAATGCGCTTTAATGATTAAAATGTTCCAAAGCTATTCTCGGGGATTAGGATTGGCCTAGAATTAGTGTTACTTACATTAGTGTTACTGTTAGTATTAGAGTTAGTGTTAAGGAGGAGGTTGGGTTTAGTGTTAGCGCAATCGTATACATACATACATTTACATATATACATTTTTTGACATTTTTGACACAAACTTTTCTATTTATTTGTATTAATACACCTCTGACACCAAAAATATCTAGACATACACACATCACACATACTAGGGTTCGCATAAGTATCGAAAATTAGGAGCCCGTACCGATACCGAAAAAAACTTACAAAACCGAGAAATCCCGGTTCCAAACGGTTCCTTAAGGAGATATATAGATAGCAAAAAGATGCGATAAAATTGAAGTTTTCGATTTATTATAAACAGATGTACACTTTTTCTTTCTATGTCATTATCATCAAAATGGTTCTAGGAGAAAAGTGTGCAGAAGAAAAATAAACTCTTTTGTCGTTTGCACCCTTTTCTCCGTTTACCATTAAAATGAGATGACAATGAAAAAAAGATTTTATATGAATGAAGTGCAGTAAAGTTTTATGCAAAGAATTGCATAGTCAAATAAATCAATTACAACTAAGTTATTCTCGGAACCAGGAATACTTTTCGGTTACGAGACGGTTCCCAAATTTTTAGAACCGGGAACGTCCCGGTATTTCAGAACCGGGAGCAAACTCTAATACATACATACGAATACATATAGATGCAGGTAGAAAAGATGATATTTCTGATATCAATTCACGATACTCGTGTATATATATACCCGAAACGCCTGCAGAGAAAAATAAGTATGACATATGAAGATAATTTTGAAAATAGATGATTGCTGGCGAGAATAATACAACGCGAACTTTTTTTTACTCTCAAATCCCAAAAATTTAACTTCCACTTAGCAATGAAACTTTTCTTCACATTAAATGATTAACATTTCCCTTATATAAAGAGAGATGCTCTAAATGAAACGTAAATAGGAGCGAGTGGATATTGAGGGGCTAATGGATAGCTTTTATTTCATCTTGTTTTTACAGCAATTTTTAATTCTCAATATTTTTGACAATGTTTTCCTTTATGAGAAGAACTTTGAAGTTAAATTGTTTATATCGTTTACTTTATATTCAAGCCCATATAAAATAATGCTCATATCCTGGATTAGCTTATTAATTTTAGTGAAAGTATCTTCTTCAAAAATGGATTTTGAAAAAATTACCATCCAAGCTATAATTTTTTTGTTTCAGTCGTATTTTTTATATAATTTCAAAGAAATAGAAATTCACAGATGCTTAGTAGCGTTAATTGCTATTTTAATTAGTATTTTAATTGCTCAGCTCTTAATAAAATGTAAAAACTGTTATGATTCTGTGATTGACATCTAGTGAGCCGGGCTCTCCCTGGTATGCAAAATAAGTTCGTTTGTTTTTGAAAGATGCATAGTGTGCGCCTATACTAAAAGATGAAGTCCACGAATGCTAATTATACACTCACCAAATTTTAACGCAAAGCTAATCTCTCAAATCTCATTCATTTCCATGCAAAAGTCTTATCGTGTGTGTGTGTGTGTTATGTGTGAATCTCGCTACTCTGCCATCTATTTGTTTAACGAATTCCTTTCTAGCTTGTTCAAGGTAAAACTTCTTTGTAGTTTTCATCGTCGTTCTGCCTCATTTAAATTCATTTAATACACTTTTATGTTTGTATAATTTATTGTTAAAAGAATTTAAATTTATTTTCGTACATATTTTGAATTGGAACATATTTTAAAAATCCTTTTTTATGCTAAAATTAGATTCGAATTTGTAAGATTCTTTGATTCCTCTTCACAGATCATTTGAAGATTAATTTCGTAATCAAAGTTTCAACTTTTTAACTAAACGTACTATCTAGCTCATTGAACAGCAACCATTATAGCTATGCTTTTTCCAATAATATTGGTCTTAAAAAATTCTCAATACAAGCTATATATATATGCCACTCCTTCTTCTTTAAAAATCTCTCTTTCTTCCTCATCCCACATTCAGTATCTTCAACGGGGGGTCACTATTCTTGTTTACCTCTGCAACGTTTACAAAGAAAAGCATTGCAAATTGTTTTCAACATGGAATTTTTTTTCACACATCTCGGCTTTTTTCCAGCATAAACTTTTGAAGGTGTATATATAACTTGAGGGTAGTTATTATCAAACTGTCTTATGCCTCCTTCTGTCTTCAATTCGTTCCTAACCCAAAATTCATTGCAAACCAGAATCTCTACTAGAAACATGTACATTTTAAGACATTCTTCTTACAAATTTGAAAAATCTAAGCAATCTTTTGCAAAAATACTAGTCTTTTTTAAAAAAGCCATTCAACTAGAATGTAATTGAATAATTTGGTTTGTTTGTAATCATAATAATCAATATTTTTATCCTATATACAGATTTATTCACGCATGCTTCATATTTTATTTACTTTTATCTTTTGCCTTGATGAACATATCTTATAAACTGTTATAAAGCATCCACAGGTTGTTTTAGTGGGAATATCCAAAACACTCGTGTATCGTTGAGTGGCCTTTCAGGCTTTGATACGCACCTTCAAACCCACCTTCACCTTACTTTTCTTGTCAACACTGTTTTTTATTGCTATATTTGTTCATCCTTTATGTTCCCTTGTTCAAAAAATTTACTTTGTAATATTGATTTTGTTGATCGTTTCCAAATAAAACTTCCGAAAAATTCTATCTCTCTTCGAGAAAGAAATGAAGAAAATGAAAACAAACTCTACTAAATATATTCACTAAATTTGCATTCTTTATAATCAAGGATAGAAAAATAAGAAAATGAATTGCATTGTAGGTTAGAGATAAATACACCATTTTTAGTTTTATTTTGCATTTTGTTTTTTCCGATTCTATTTTGTATATTTGGAAAGATGAAAAAAAGAATTGCAAAAAGAGGAAATAGAACTAAAAAAAATGGGATGAATGAAACAAAACATTTGTAATGCCAAATATGCAAACTGCACAACGTGACCAAATTGTGTGTGAGCAAGCTGTCAAGCCACTCACTATAAGTCAGAGAGAGAGAGAAAAGAGAAAAAGGAATACCTCCATTTGGTGCGTCTGTTCTGGAACCATGTTTTGACTTGGGAATCCGACATGTTCAGATTCGTTGCTAGAGTCGCCCTCTCCGAAGAAGCGAGGTACTTTTGGTGCTGAAACTTCTTTTCCAACTCGCAAACCTGCAGCCTTGTGAAGGAGGTGCGCGGCTTTTTTCGCTTAGGAGGCGTTCTGTTTTGATAGGGATGCCCTATGCGCCGAGAAGCTAAAACATCAATCAAAAGCTACATCTCAATCTCCCTTCACATCGTACAAATTTGTCAAATATGATTTCTCATCTTTGTTTTAATAATAATAATAATGTACACGTATACAACTTTCCACATATTATCAATTAAACAAAATCCTATTAGACAGAAAAAGCCACGATTCTAGCTCTGATTTTGACATTTCTAATATATTCCTCAATTTGCATAGTAGTTAACAAGTGTTCAACCAATTTCTAAATGAGCCTTCATGTGTAAATTTTGGAATCCTATTGTTACAGGCCCGTAGCTAGGACTTTTCAATTGGGAGGGCTGGAAAAAATTTTGGGGGAGCTAAATATTTTCACAAAAATTTTCTATGTACTTATGGGTTATCTCTCCACCATTCAAAAAAAATTTTTTAGTAAATTATTGAAAAAAATTTTAAAGTGGGAGAGAGATAACTAATAAGTACCAAATTTTTATATATAGTCTAAAAATAAACCATTTTTTCAACCCTTTATTGATATCGAAATATTTTAGGTTGGGGGGGGGGCTCTGAATCTGAGTTTAAGGGGGGGGGGGCTTAGCCCCCTCCTGCCCTCGCTGGCTACGGACCTGTATTGTTAGGGTTATGATTAGTGTAGAATTAGGAATAGTGTTGGGGTTAGGTTTGGTGTTATTGCATATACATTTTTTTGACATTCTTGTCACAAACTTCCCTATTTATTTGTATTAATACACGCCTGACACAAAAAAACTTCTAGACATACATAAACACGTCCATACATAAATACAATACATATATACATACATACTACACACATATGATATTAGACACCCATACACTAAAACAAACTCCAAACTTTATCCAAAATAAAAATAAAACCCCAATATATATATAAAAGGAGGGGGGGGGGGGGATGAGGGATGGGGGGGTGGGGGGTGGGTGTCTTTACTTTTTGCCTCTCAAAAAAACCCAGTGTGTAACTTCTTTTATATGCAAGTATACTTTGATAAATCTGTATCTGTCTATGTATGCTTCCCATAAGTGTGTATTCTTGTGTATGCAAGTATACGTATACATACTTCCTTTATTGTGTGTTTTCATTATTTGAGTGAAATATTTGAAAATACTACACTTTTTGAATTCATGCCAATTTTACAAAGCCCAAAATAAATTTTTTGCCATTTTATCAAAAGTTTAATATTTGAAAACAGTCTGAATTTAGGCTGTTTGGTTCTTGATATCACATTCAATGGAAGAATAATCTTCCATGATTGTACACTTACACATTCGAATCCTAAGAGACAAGAATACGTAACGCTTTCTCGCTAGGGTAATCCTACTGAAGCAAAAATATGATTTTACTCAGATGCAAAGATTGAACAAAAAGAAAACAAATTATTATATAATCTTTCAAAATAAATTTTTCATCTTTTTCTGTGCATGTCTAAGCGCTATAGACCCCAAAATTTTCGATCTCTTATCCTTGATCATTTTTATTAATCGAAGAATAGATTGATTAGAAAATCATCATTGATTTCTTGTAAATACCTCTTCTTCTGAACATAAATTCCTTTTTTAATTGCTGACATTGAAAAGCCTCCTTAAGTATTGGAATTTTAATCTTGTTTCTCTTTATTATTATAAAATACACTAGAATTTTGGAAGTTGATATTTTTTCGTATGCGCTGTCTTTAATAATTTTGATCGATTTTATATTTTTGCAATTTGAGGTATCTTGAAAATATTGGGATTTGCCTAATTTTTAGAGCCATTGCCTATATTATGAAATAATGGAAAATATCCCTCGTTTATTAATATATTTGAAAAACTATAAACTTTAATACAATATAATTTTTGAAATTGTCATGGTATCCATAATTTCACGAATAAATGTCCTTCTCACGGAAAACTCCCAAAACTAAAAATACCACGAATATTTTGAAAACCCCCTATAATACTATTTTTGAGCAAAATGTTCATTAATTAAAAATTTTTTTAGATAGACACTAAATTTTTAAAGAAGCGTATATATATATTTTAGTTCTTGTGATTTTTTCCTTCAAAATTTCATTTTGCTATATTATATATTTTTTTTCTATCACATATGAATTTAATCTCATTACACTGTTTGTATTTTCCAATAAATTCTTTCATTCAAAATGAGTGATGAAAATTAAGTAATGAAAATGTACTTATTGGAATCAAGATTTATTTTTTAATTTTTTGAATAATTAAAAAATAATTGAACAGAAAACGAGGTCATGATGGGGAATCGAACATGGGACGATTCGATCAATACACAACGCTTGTCCTCTATGCAATGAGCGGTTTAATTATTTATATTTTCAAGCACTAAAATGATATTTAAATTATTTTTCGATAATTTATGATTTAAAAGCTTGTCATTATTAATATGGAATTGGAATGATTCAGTTTATAACAATTTTGTCCATATTATTTGTTGGGCAAAAAAAGAAAAGAACATAATTTGTTTTTATCTTAGTTATTTGACATTTTGAATAGTGAAGCAGTTAAGTTTAATATTATTAATATTATAATAAATTTATTAATAAAAATTGGGAAAAAAAGATAAGCATTGAATAATGTATCGATCAAAAGTTGCATCGGATAAATTCATTTCTGAAAGAGATCAAAGGAAGATGGATCTTCATCGGGATGACTCCAACATAAGATCTTCTGTTGTAGATGATTTATTTATGACTAAAGAGATTTTTACGAAGACTATTGTCGTATAAAGTTGTAAGCCAGCTAGACACAACAAGTATTTTCGATGAAATTATAACTTTGCAAAGGGGCATTCTTTTTACGAAATGAATCTTTATGTAATTTCGGAACAATGCAAAAAATAGACATCTTCAAAGTTTCCTTCAACCTCCATACGTTTTGTAAGGCTTCTGGCACTCATATTAATTTAAAAATAAACATACATTACTCTTGTTATCCCCCATCAGCCAAAACTTATCAAACATATACAATTTTGTGATTAATATTTGTTCCATTTTTTGTATCAAAAGAAGACACAGTGGTTGAAATATGTAAATTTTACGTTATTTGATATTATCGTCTTGAGTGATTGAACTTGAACTTAACTAAAAATTTTGAAAAGGAAAACCAAAAAATGTTATACATCTTTTGAAATATCTTTCTTTCTTAATTCACTATACATGAAGAAAATGTTGTTCGTAAGAGAAGGTTTCAAGAGGGCCGATATCCTTCATTTACCATTTGAATAGCAAATTTATTATAAGATAAAGTAATAATAAATTAATTAATCTGTTCAAAGTGTTTAAGACGAAATTAAAAATAACAATTGTAGTATTTATTTTTTGATTGCACACGATTTCGATGTAAGTAAGTAGGCATGCATACACAGAAATAAAATTGCTAACGTTAAAATTTACTGACACTAAGTGTTTCTTATAAATAATTTAATGAAAATAATTTGCCTCGACTTGGATTCGAACACCAAAGCTCTGAATGTCGCATCCTGCGTGTTCCACCACATACACAATCGATGTCATATATATATATATATATATATCTCATAACCTGTACGGTTGAACGCGGCTAGAACCTGAGTGTCGTCTCCAACCTGTATACTACGGTGGTTTCTATTCCAAGTACGAAAGAGTACAAGTACAATGACTAGGGAGACAATGTTTAACTTTCTGTTCATATTTTGCTAGATGTAAGATCTGATAACTACTTGACAATCTACTATACTATTAAACTATACTATACTGTACTATGTTAGTTGACAATATATATTAATATTAAACTATACTATACTACTTGACAATCTTTTTAATACAGACATTAAAAATTAAATTGATAAAAATTAGAAGTATTTTCATAAGTGTTTCAGGGTGATAAAGCGATGCAAACCCTACTGCAAAAATTGTACCTGTCAATCAATTTAAAAAAGGAATCTTTATAACAAATCACTCATACAATTCAAAATTAACCCAGATATATATATTTTTTTATTTTTAAATTTGAATATGGAGGTCCATGAAAATATTTTTCGAGAGGTTAAGATCTTTGCATACTATACCTTAGATATTGAGTTTTATAAACGTAAATACACTATAATATGAAATCATATCATTGAATATTATTGTTCATTATGCAAAGAGACTAATATTTGCTAGCTGAGAACTGTTTAAAAAAACCAATACTATATTTAAAGCTATATATAAATGATTAAATCATTTTTGTAGGAAAATGTTGTTAAAATAGTGTTAAAATAATTTTGAGTTTTTTTAGGAAAGAATTGAATTAAATTTAAATAAAAGTCTTTTTAGACTCTTTAAAAATTAGTTATTTCGGATTTATTTCAACACCTTGTTTCATCACCATGACACACCCTTATCGGAGAAGCACAGCTTCTTTTGGTACAATAGAAATTTCTCAAAATGCAGACGAAAAAGAAAAGGTAGAATACTTGTCAATTTTTCTTTGAGAATGAGTTGGGTGAGGCTGTTGTTCCATTCTTCGCGATTTTCATTCAACATTGAAATGGTTTGGTCATAGAAAGAAGGAGGCAGTCCAAATTTACCCACACCAGCACTCTGCTCTAACAATTCAAACTTATCGTGCAGCCATTTGGGGTTTGATTTTTTAAACTCACCTTTTTTTACTTCTATACAGAATGCGGAGTTAGGGAGAGAAGTTTGGAGAATGTTAGAAATGCTAAAATTAGAGACTTTGTTATTGCTCAATTTTAAATCCGCTTCCATGTCTTGTTAAATTGCTTTACGTAAAATTCTTTTGTGCAAAGAGTCATAAAATATTTCTTAATTGCTATTAAAACTATTACTCAATCTTAAAAATGTGTTTAAATTTTTGAGAAATTTAATATCAAAGATAAAGTAATGTCAATCATAACTTTGGCGACATCTCATTGGCTCTTCAACTTTGATTGATGTAAACAAGATTTTATGCAGACGCCAATAATATTAGCTCCTGGGGTTTCTCGTAGAACAAGTTGTTGCATCTCAATAAATTGAATAATTTGAAAGCATTTTTATTTGTAGTTTCAATTAAAATTATGTAGAGTAGTATTAATTTCGTATTTAAATTCACTACTGTCGACATCATAAATATTATGAAGTAAAAATTATTGCAGTGCACCACTTTATGCAATCACTATAATTTATTGTCATCATCGTCAGGATATATTATATTATAGCCTGCAATATTTGTTTTATTCGATCGAGTAAAGATAGAAGATATTCGAGGAGAGACTTGCAAGATGATGATGATGATGATGATGAGAAGATTTTGCAGGCAGGCAGGCATGCAGGCCCCTCATCATCCATTCATTCTTTTACGCCATATTAAAAAGTGTTCGAGCGCATTTTTAAAGGCATACATTATTCCTCAATAAACAACATTGGCTGTGATATCAACGTGTCAATCAAACGGGGTCGCTCTGCGTCAATGTTTGTTCGAATAACAAATGAAGTAGGCAAAACATTTTCCAAGTTTGAAGAAGCATGTATGCGTATGTGTGTGTGTGTGTATAATGCAAGTAGTACACTCTTTTTATATAAGGAACTGGATTTAAGCAAATAATACTCAGATAAGGGCGTGGGTGTTTTCGTCAAGAAGCGCAGTAGTCTGGGCCTCGCTACTGCTAAAAGTAACTTCATTATACTTTTCCTTAATCCCTTTTCATATAGTACTTCCTTTCGCTTAGATCCAAACATTTTTCTTTTTTATTGATTTTTACCGAAGCACGATTTTGGTCTGCTTGACGCTTCCTCCTTCTTTCAAATAAGTTTTAATAAACATAAAATCTAAATTTGTTTTATTTTTTTGATTACACCATCAAACTAGTTTGACATTTAATTTCGCCTATATGCAACGCGTATCGAAGGAAAAATATGTCGCTTAGCTAATTAAAAAATTAATATATTTGCTTTTTTTTTATAAAAAATACATAAGGTAGCTCAATTTTTATTTGATTTAACAAAGAAACTACATTTTTTATGACTAAATATTAAAATAAATAAAGTTGAACTTCCATATTTGAAGAATGATTTACTTGAAGTTTAGAAGCACATGTGGGCCAATGGCTGAAAACCAAAAGGCTGAAGTGTGAAATAACTTGAAAACTTGACATACATTTATTGATACAATATTATGTATACCATTTTTAGTATACATTTTTAGTTCTAATTTGTCTTTTTGCCATTCAATTTTGTCGTTTTGCAAATGAACTAATGTGTTTTTTTTGAAATAATGTTAGAAGTCAATTTAAAAGTTATTGCTAAATTAAAGTAGAAAATATTGAAAAATAAACAAAATAATAAAAAATTATAATATGCTAATTCCTTGTCAAAAATTTAGAAGATTTAAATTGAAAATAATATTCAAATATTTTAAAAAAAAAGTTTAAATAAAAATGACATATGTCAAACAGACAATATAAAGACAATAAATTCAAAAAAAAATAAATTCACATACAAATGCAAAAAGACAAAATTGAATAGTTATAAAAAATGCATTTCGATATAAGAAAAATTTAGACTAATAGATAATATTACTTTGAAAAATTGGCTCAATGGGGGGGGGGGTGGCTAAATTGAGTTTATCATCATGTTATATTTGATCATCATATGTGGTTTTCATTTCGTTTATGGCTATTTTGATGATAATGTTATATAAGGAAGTACAAAGAAAGGATTGGATTACAAAAGATTTTCTATAATCTCTCCTTTTGTTTATTGATGTATGTGATATGTTGCCTTCAAATGGTTTTCTTTCACAGCAATTAGATAACAATACACACAACCATATCCTTTGAACACTGAGATTAGCATTCTTTTTATTTTTGCTTCGGAGGTATTCTTTCACGCAATTTTTGGTTCTACATATCATCCATTCATATTTTATTTCCTTCAAAGAATTTTTTTGATTTCCTAATGAGTTTCGAGCATCTTCCTACACCAATTGAAAAGCTTGATGAAATTGAAAGTTTCCAAGAAGAATCTCATATTGACAGCTCCAGAAGAAAATGAGAATCTTACAGATGAAGATGTGTTAACAACGAAATAAACGTAGAGGATAAAATGGCAAAGGTAAGACCTATATATCAAGTTTTAAATCAAACATTTAAACAAAAAGGAGTTTTTCATAATCAAATCAGCATCGATGAGTCTATTGTACCCTATTTCCGCTTCCATATTTGTAAGGAATATACCAATTTTGGCGCGTGTCTTCTTCTACGCGATATCCTAACTCAATTGAATTGTATCGAGGAAAAAAGCTAAGAGGTCGAGCAGAGTCCTTTGGGGCATCAGAATGCATGAAATTACGAGTATATTTTGATAATTATTTTCCTTCTAACTCACGTGAAGATGAAAGATAAATAAAAATAGATTACCATCAAAATGTCAGAAAGTATAATTCTGGAATGCAAGGTGTAAACGTGTTTGATAAAATGCAATCTGTTTGCCGACAAGCTAAATATGGTGGTGGAGCTTAGCAAATTACTACGCATATTGATTTTCGTAGAGAAGTGGCTTTTAATCTTCTTCAGCTGAAAACTTAAAGTTAAAAAGAATGCATTATTCTTTTGCATCCATAAAGGTTAATGGATCTTACCTAGCCAAATGTACTTCTGAAAGCTTGGAATTCAAGTTGCTATCAGCAGAGAGAATTAAAGTTTTTGAATAACGGTTAGCATACAAAAATTCATATATAATATTAGTTATTTGGCAAGCCAACAGGGACAAAAAGATACGGACAATAAGTCTTACCAGCCTACTACATATATATGTAGATGTTGAAAATTTTCTCATGAAAAAAGTTATCTTACAATACTTACATCACTTCATAATAGAAAAAGGCAGTTTTAATTGAACAATGAAAAACCACGTGATCTCTGGATAAACAAAAAAAACAATGAAAATTTTTGAATGATGTAACTCAATAGAAAACAACAGATGTTTGGGTAGTCCTAATTTGTATTTATCATTCTTTCTCTGTTTGGCAATTTCATTTCATTGAAAGCCACAATTGTACATTGAATCGATTAATAAAATACTAAAAACATTTAAAATTCATTATCTTCTCATTTGACAATTTGGTTTCATTAAAAGACACAATTTGTATATTAAAATAGTAAACGGACATAGGAATCTTTCTCTCGCCGTTTGGCAATTTCATTTCTTTAAAAAACATAATTGTATATTAAATTAGCAAAATTCTTAAAATGTTCTCACCGTTTGGGCAATATAATCTGAAGCTGGAAATAATGTTGTCCCCCTTCGTTCAACCTTGAGATTATAATATATGTAAAAAATTGTACATTTTTAATTGAGACATTGAAAAACAAAAATGATTTTTGTTGTAAAAGTTGTTACTTCTTTTTCAATTTCCTATTCTTAAAGATTTTTATTTGATCTACACTCTTCTTACTCGACAGACACTTATTCATGATAATGCTATTGAATCTTCATCTCCAGTTTTACTTCTTAGATTTTGAAGAAACTTTTATTCTAGATCTTTTAACTTTGTGATTCTTTGTAAATTTTTTTTCTTCATTAAAATAGTGAACTGAATTGTTAAAAAATGAGCAGAGGTAGCCGTTTCATCGAGAAGGTACAAATTCGCCGTTTGTAACTAACTGTGAGAAAAATAGGCTTGGTGCGGGATCGAACCCGAGACCTTGAGTTACCGAAACCAACACTACTCACGCCAGTAATGTTAATTTTCTCTGTGCGAGTAAAAAATACAGACAAAATGAAATTTTAATAATTGTATAGAATTTATACGACACTAATTTAAATAATCGATAAAAGATGTCAATCAATATATATATATATATATATATATACTTTTTAAAGACTAACTTAACTATTTTTTATAATGGTATTTATTTTCAATGTTACACAATTGGATCGTTAGCATTTCACAATGCAAAATTGTAGGAACAATTTATGGCAACTTTGATAGGAATTTTTTTTTCTTTAGCTAAGAATTAAAATGAAAATGTCGCATGCATCTTTCATGTAGCCGCTTTTCGCATTCCATGCATTATTTAACTTTTTTTCCTGCTTAGTTATTTTTAGCATTTGTCAAAACTGAGACAGCGAATTTTTCTGAAAAGCTTTGCAATTGTTTTGCTAGACCGAACACATGATTCCGCTTTTCCCTTGAAAAAAAGTATATGCATTACAATTTTCTTTGTCCAACTCGAAACATGTGCTAGATTCAATGCATTATTGAATAAATTCCAGTAGCACCCTTTCTTTCGTAA
The DNA here is from genome assembly GCA_030549495.1 of Nectonema munidae. NCBI lineage: Eukaryota > Metazoa > Nematomorpha > Nectonematoida > Nectonematidae > Nectonema > Nectonema munidae. The sequence goes on from JAUIRK010000925.1 coordinate 258,053, forward strand.
AACTGGCTCGTAAGAAGATAAAAGTCGATGCCATAATATCCACCTCTCCCAAATATTTTTTACAAATTTTGACATATTTGCATTGAACAACTCCTTTTTTCGCTGCCTATCAAACTTTTAGTTTTTAACCGAGGGTATATACTTTGAAACAATAAGTACAGTTATCGACATTCACAAAATCGTGAATTTCCTTCTATCTTATTTTCCTATTTTTCATTGATTTCAATGGCCATTTTCAGTGCGGTTATCAAATTTTAAGTATTTACCTTTCATATAACTATTAAATTTTTGTATTTGCTTATACTTTTCAAATATTTAAGTGTTTTTTGCAAGTAAAAAATTATTAAAGTAAAACACATGATAGAAGAAATATCCATTTTCATTACAAAAAGCACACATTTCTTGCCCAAATTTAATGGTGTTCCCCTTTTATGAAAATATAAACCTTGTGTGGATGATAATATGGAATCATCAACTTGCCAATTAACAAAAACTTTGAAAAAACACCAAATTGAAGAACTAACTCTCGCGTATTTGCCTTTTTACGATTCAAGTTCTCATTTGAAGAAAGTAAGAACTCTATTCATTGCATCGGAAGAAGAAGAAATTTATTTACAAATCCGATACACACATAAAGCACAACAAAGAAAGATATAAAGAGATTTAAAGAAATGGTGGCGTGGAAAATAAAGTAATCCCATTTGTAGGATGTTTACAAGGCCTTTTAGAGACCGCTTGGTGTACACCCAGATTGAGCGTAGGTATGGTAACAATGAAACATTGTATGAGATATATTTATATGAACATTAGCAGAAAAAAATGTAACTCCATTGAAATTTAGTGCACTGTTTTTCTGGGTAGAATAACAGTTTTTTATGGTGCAAAAAAATATTTTTATAACAAGAAAGAAAATGGAGTTTTATATATTTTTTTAATTTGGTAAATATAAAGTAAAAATTGGTGTATGAAAACATCTTGTCCCAAAAAAATAAGATTTATAAGTAATAGTTTGTTTATATTTGTGTAATTTAAATATAGTTTATTTTATAAGATGTGAGTTCCAGGCATGTAAACTTTGTGTATCAAGAGAATATGAAATAGTATGACATGGGATATGCATCGAAGTCCACCAGTATAAATCTTCATTTGGCGAGGACAAGTATCCCTTGAAAAAAATAATGCCCAAAAAAGAATAAATCTCTTCTTTATCACATTGAAATGAAATTTATTTTGTTTGTTCCTGCACACACTGAATACTCAAATCAATTATTTGTTGAGCAATTTGTTGATCAATTATTTGTTGCATAGAAATCAATGCTGGATGTGTATTCAATAATAAAGGTGCGCTTCGACATCAGAAAAAAATTTTAAGTTCCAGCCAAAACGTTTGACATTTTTAGTTATATAGCATTTAAATTTTCATCTCCAACAAAAACATCTAATTCAAACGAAATTTATTTTGGAAGTTCTGATTTAAAAAAAAATTATTTACGTCTTCCCCATCGCTTATATAACCGATATACGAGACAACGAACAAATAGATATGTTTATTGTTGCATTCAGTAGCTAAATCATCTCTTAGAAAAACTAAACCTTCTTTTGCGCTATTTTTATTGAAATACTGAAGTGATCAGTAAAAATTAAGAATAAATTGAAACAGAAACAAACAAGAGATAAAATACTAATCTTTGTAAAAATCAATTAAATCTCAAGATACAGTGTAAAGGGAAGAAGATTTTGTTTCATTTCATTTTACGCATAAATCAAATTGAATCACAAACAAAAATAAGTTCCTGTATATTTTAAGCAAAACCACAAGTGGAACATAAAAATAAAAAGAAATTGGAATAAAATCACAAAAATTTGATTTGTGATTTTTTTGATGTTTGAACAAAAGTTTTGTTTTATAGAGAATTACCATTTTGATTTCAAAAGATTTCTTTAATACTTTTTATTTTACAAAAAAATTAATACCTCAAAAGTTGACAAATAAATCAATGTTAAACAATAAATATATATTCAAATTCTCTATCAAGCTTTACATCGCAAATTTTACATAAACTGTCAGCCAAATATCTCAATTTTAAATTCAATTAAAATTTGTGAAAAAAACTACCAAATTGATAGATCAATGTGTCTTTAGCCTTCATTGATTTCTTTTAGGGCGTTAATATATGTGTGAACAGAATGATGTTTGACTTTTATTCTTATTGAAACGACTTTTTAGTTTTGCATTGTTTTTAGTCAGGTAGTGTGGACGAAACCCATTTAAAATTTAGAGCTAATTAATACTAAATTTTCAGAAAACATTGCAAAAACTTGGTTTATTCTTTCAAAACAGTGCGAATGCCTGCTAAAAAATTTCAAATCCACGAAAAATACTTCAAATGAAAAGTACTTTCCATAAATTCTTTAAAATGAGATACATTTCACATTTTTGCTTAAAAAGTCATACACTAAGATTACCGGGGCGAGGGGGGGGGGATCTGTCGCAAAGGACTCACATGTTGTAAGAATGACTCCATCACATGTACTCCAATAAAATCTAATATTCTCAGAGTATTTTGAGTATAATATTTTTCTATCTTCCAAGCAAGCTATTGAGTATAAAATAATTTCACAATTATAAAAATTATTTTCGCATTCATTTGCAATCGATCAAGCAACACTTTAGGAAACGTGTACATAACACATTTTTATCTGGTTATAACAAAGTGTGTTCGACTACCAATTCTTACTTATGAAATAAATAGATATCGATATATATATATCAATATGTATGTAAAATATTTTTTGAAAATTTTTATTTTAAGTATATTTTTTAAGTATTTTACGATTTACACATTTAAATATATAATAAGGCTAAGTTTGAGAGTTTTCCGGAGGTCATGCACTAGATATATATTTTTTTTATATAATAATGTTTACTCATTTTATTATCTTATTTATACTGCATGTGTGAATTTTGAGTCAAATGTTGTAACTTATAAATATCTGCCATATACAAGATTAATGTTTAATGTTACCTACACCTGTTTCAATATATTTTTTTTTTGTTGTAATCTGTTACATAGTCTTAATAAATGACTTCTTCACCTTAAAATATGTTTCATACAAAGCATTTTTGAGTATTCTATCCGTTACACTTTATCAATGTTTCTTTCATTTTTCTTAAACTTTTAAATATTTAATGTACTCCATCGTTTTACATTTCTATTTCTTCTGTCCATACCTTTTTGAAGAATCTTACATACTTTGCGCCAAATTTTGTCCATATCCATTGTTATAATCCATAGTTATCTCTCACTTTACGCAAAGCTTCTACAATCTCAATGGATCTTCCTCTACTCCCTTTTCCATCTCCATCAACTGAAAAGATATGAGTAAAAGAAACGCACAACTTTTTTACATGTATAAAATTTTTTATAAAAAAAAACTTTTCTATACTTTCAATTATAATATATTTTCTAATTTTTTATAAAGGTTATTTTGTTATATATTGGAGAAATTGTACTTTTTAGTTTAATAACTAAAAATCGTTAATTCCTTGTTTCTTCGAATATATTTTGAGTATGTATAGGAATTTTTAGCCAACCTAATTCAGCGAATGGCACTAGTGGTTGAAGTCCAGGTTTTGATTCGGTTATCCCGGCTTCGAATCTCAATCCTGGCACCCAAATCATGTAACCACCATTCAAGAATCCTTGACTTCTGCCTTTTAAAAAAACTTAAAAAATATTCCTTTGAGCAAAACACATTTCAAAATCTCTAGTGATATCTATACAAAACTTTCAAAATGTTGAATCTTCGTGTTTTTTCTTTTTTTACTATAAGACGAATGGCATAACAAGAAACTCTAGTGAGCAAGAGTTGATGTAGTGAATTTTCTAATTTTGCCTCACTTCAAATTGTAATTGTTAGCATTGAGGTGTAACTTTTTTTTTATATACAATTTTAATTTTTTACATTATATAATCATTATTGATTCAATAAATCCTTCTCTTTTTTTCCCAAAAATTTTTAAGGAAATTTTTACTCCTTAAAAAAAAATATTTCCCCAAATTTTAAAAAATTAAAAAAAAAAAAAAAAAACTCCAAAATTCCCCACTCTTTTTTTTTTTTTTGGTGAAGAAAAGAAGGTTTTTTAAAAAAAGGGATTTTTATTAGGAAAAAAAAAAAAAATTAAAATTTTAAAAAAAAAAAAAAAAAAAAATAATAAAAATAATTTTTTTTAGGTGGAAATTTATTTTTTTTTTTTCCCCTCCCAAAAATTTTAAAAAAAAAAAAATATAAAAAAAAAAAAAAAAAAAAAAAAAAAAAAAAAAAAAAAAAAAAAAAAAAGAAAAAAAAAAAAAAAAAAAAAAAGCTCAAATTTGCATTATTATATCAATGAAGTGGAAATCAATGAAAAAAATATTTTAAATATTCATTATAAGACTTAACTTTTTAAATCAAGAAAAGCAATATGGAAAATCTACTTACAGTCCAAACAAGTCTTTTAAAAGATATAGAATTGAGAAAAAATTCAAAATTATTTATTGGGGGTGGCTTTTTTTATTTCATATATTAAAGAATAAAAAATTTATTTTTATAAGAATAATATGATATTTTTAAAATAAAAGTAGATAGATATATTCTTTATCTGTTCAAGAATTCATTCATTTTTGCATTTGTTTGATTTATTTGAAATATTTTTGTTCCCAGATATTTCATCATAAATTTGGTTGTCAAGTGGTTATTCGATTTAAAGTAATTTGTATAATCAATTCATTTGCAGTAAAACTTTGTAATATATTTTGATTTTTAATTAGAATAATGTGATTAGAGTGAGTCTTTTTTTAAAAGTATTATATTTGATAATATCAGAGATGAAAGATAATTTGAACTCATATTTTGCTCTCTAGGCTTATTAATTATTATACCTTATTATAGGATGCAAAAAAAAAGATAAATTTATACAGATACAAGTTTAACTGTACACTTATAAAATAGTTTTAGAAAAAATGATCTTTTTGTTAGATCACCGAAAAAAATTTACATTTTGTAAGAGGAAGAGAGATGGAAATCACTGAAGTATGTTTATTAGGAAAAGTGAACAAATCATCATAATCTCACTTTATTGTAACTTTATTTGTCTTTCAGAATTTCAATCAAGCATTCAATCCAACAAAAAATAGCAAAATAAAGCTTTAAAATTTATAGAAAAAAATAACACTCTTTACACATGTACGCGCAATATTATCAATGTTACAAGTTTAAAATGTCTATTTTACAAACGTTTACTCACAATTTTGAAAGAGATCAAAGATAACTCACGGAATTTCAATAAATACATCTTACATCTCGGTAGTCAGAGCAAAATATTTAAAGCTCAAAAAAACTTCAAACACGTCGAATCGAAACTTGTCACTTTAACACAAAATTATTTAGACTTTTTAATAAAAGTTATTGAAATCTAGAGATCAGTCTTAATTAAAAAAACTTAGATATTTCTCTAGCATTTTGATTAAAACTATATTCAATTGAGGTGAATTTTTGAAATTATTTAACAAGTATATCTCAAATACATTTGCAATTTGCATGTGTTTTTTTATTTGTGTAAAAAAACATATAATTTTCATTCCTTATCTCAGTAATATTAAGTTTCTTGCCAAAATATCGAAATGTTTTTCCAGTGGTAAGAGTGATATTTTGTGGAAACATAGATTCTCGTATATTCTGCCATATTTGTGATGTTCGTTTTCAAAATAATTTGTCTAATCCTTTTCAAACTTCATTTGCAAATAGAAGCGTCTTAAATTATGCTTTTTCTGCTTTCAAATCGAAATTTGTATACTTTTTTTTTAATTTACCCAAATTTTTAAAGAAGCCCCCCCTAAACACCCCTTTTTGGCGTGTAAAAAAACACCTCTTTTAAAAATTTTTTCCAACGAAAAAAACTCTTTTGGTGGGCTTTTGAAAAATATAGAAGTATTGAATATGGGGTATTTTCATTAATTTCAAATATCTTCATTACTTTTTTGTTTGGGGTAAAGTCGAATTATATATTGAAATAAGATGAAAATTTTTTGGAATATTTTACAAACTACTCATAAAAAATTTGTAATTTACTATATGAAAACTAATTTTAAACATATGTCATGACAAAATATTGTCCAGTAATTGGGTGCACACAAAATTGGTGCTGGCGAGTGTAGCCTACAAATAAAAATACTTAAAATGAAATAAGTAAAAAAGTGAATTCCTTTTCATGACTTTTCCTCAATATAGTTTATGTGTCTATTTATAATAAAAAATATATAAAGAGGGCATATGGCAACGGATTTTGCAATACAAAAGTTTTTGCCAAACGCATTAAGAAGATAAATATAAATGTATCACTATAATAGAAAAAATGCAAGTGGGGTGATTCATTTGTACTATATAATTGTATATAAAACGAAAAAAAAATCAAAATTTATTGAAAAAGTATTTTCAAATATTTTCGAACACGACTGTGTCCTTTTTCAAGAGAATAGGAGATTATATCTCTATATATTTCTTTATTTTGTTTAGGATTATTTTTCACACAGAAAAAGTAGCACTCTGTATTACACTTTACATGTATATATAATAAAAAGGCCAATTTCTATATGTGACCTCGAAATTCTTATCGTTACAGAACGATTTATATTGTTTTTATGATCGGTCTATAAAATGGGTCTTGAGCTTCAACTTATCAAAGTGCCAGCATCTTTAAATTGGAAAACCAAATTCTGATCAATTCTTTTTAGGTGGTGTGACTTTGTTTAAAGTTCATGAGCACAATGACATGGGGTTAATAATCGACTCAAAGCTGAATTTTAATTTCCATGTTTCAAAAGTTGTGAAAAAGGCATACTCAACGATACATATGTTGAAAAATACTTTTGTAATATCAAACAGTGAACTTGCTGTACACCTTTTCAAGTCCTTGGTAAGTTCAATTCTTGAATATGCAAATGTGATTTATGGGAATATCTTTAGAAGATATCACAAATTTTTTTGAGATTCAGCGTCAAAAATTCAAGGACTAATTACAAGTTCAGTATATTTGACTTTTCATGTATACATTTGTATGTTCTTAGATCTAAATTTTTGAATTCATGTTTTCAATTTTTCATTAAAAAATAGAAATCGATACTTTTATCAAAACCTGGGAAAAAATTTTGTTTTTTCAAGTTCTTTTTTTTTTTTATTGGCAATCATTTGGAAGTCATTTTATATATGCTGCTTACATCTAAAAAATTCTCTCCAAAAATATTCATTCAAATTTTACATAAAATTAATGTTTTATACTAAAATGTTGGTTTTATTTATGAACTCAGTTTTTCCATTTAAAGTATGAAAATGTCTGGCAGTGTCAATCAAATCTGCCGTTTATGTCTGAAAATTGTCTAGAAAAAGATTCTCCCAAATTTTACAAGAAATATAAGTTTTTGTAGAAAATAACCATGCTCGTTTCATTTCTGGACTCAGTTTTCTAAAGTTTGCAAATATCTAAAAGCGTCAATCAAATCTGTCGTTTAGGTCTAGAAAAATATTTTCGGAATTTAAGATAAAATATTTCTTTTTATAATAAATCGACCTTGGTGGTTTTATTTCGGGACTCAGTTTTTGCAATTCGGGTTTATAAATCTCTAAAGGTAAAAATCAAATTATTTATGTATGTCTGAAAATTAGCAAAAAATATTCATACATATTTAAAAATATATTTTTTTTTCTACTACATCGACAATGCTGATTTTATTTCTGGACTCAGTTTTCACAATTAGAGTTTAAGAACGTGTGCAATTAATTACCAATCAAATAAGCTATTTTAGAAATCTAAATGTGCATGTTTTTGATCAGAATAATTATAAGATTGAATTTATATTAAATAAATTTTTTTTTAATGAATTCAGCTTTTGTACCGATTTATTATACTAAACAATCATTGAAATAGAAATAATTCAAAACGAAAATCCCATGTATTTATAGAATTTTTACTTCATGCTTACAAAATTTATAACTATAATTTTATTGATAAAAATAAACTACTTGATTGAAAATCGCCAGTCAAAAATTTGATTAGGGGTAAAATTCTCACCAAAAATATCTTTTCATTTTTGCACTCCATTTTGGCTAATACAGATTATCTGGAAGCAACATTTGACTAAAAATAAGTTTTTTCCAAAAATCACTTTTGTCAACTTTTCTCGGAAGATAGTACAAATATGATTTTTTTTTATATATTTTGGCAAAATTTTCTTCAATCATGTTTAGTATGAAATATTTATTTAGAAAAACAAAAACATTATATAATTTTTTGAAGATGTGTATAAGAGAAGGACGCGAGCTGAAAACAAATTTAAGAGAGAACGTGTGATCAAAAGAAAAATTATAATAGTAACTTCTGGAGTCCGATTTTAAATGGCCATCGTCTTAACGAAAAGCTTCATAGTTTTAAAAAAGATGTAAATACATTGATCAGTTGTGGCATACGGTAAAGTTACGCTTTGAAATTACGGCACGATACGATAGTTTTTTTTAACAAAATTACCTACGAAAAAAACTGAATTACTGTAAGAAGTTTGGTACAATTTCAATTTTTATTTTTTATAGAACTTTTTTGAATTTACGTTTACGAGACGTGCACAGACATGTGAAGACATTTCACACGAACATACGTGATTCGCACTAAACTAATTAATTATACACTTCCTTCTTTTGAAGCATAAATATGTACACTTATTTTCAAGAAGAGTATGTGTCGGTCTCACATCCACATCCGCTGATTGATTACACTGGTCAACAAAAAATAATTTTATATGGTGAAATTTGATTTAATTTTTAAAATACAAAAATAATTTTATTCAGGTCTTTGTTTCTCGGCTAAACATGATTAAATTAATAGTTTGTAAGATTTTATAAAAAAAAACTAAGTATAAACCTAGTATCACAAAATAAACTGGTCAACAATGTATAAGAAACAAATTTAAGTTTTGTCAGCTATCATTAGAGAAACAGCGCTTCAAAACTGGGTTCGATCTCTTTGATAGCCTGATGGAACCACTCGCCAAAGGTTTTCAGGAAAGCCATCCAACAAATCACCATGCAAAAATGCACTTTAATGATCATAAATTTTCACCAAGAAAATGCATACGATAACATCAAATTTTCTACAAGACTTTTATAGTTTTCATTTTTGTGATTAGCAAGGAAATTTTTTACAATGTCTGACAAAGCTGTCCCAGATGGAGTAGCAAATTCTGACACTGTTTTCAAAAAATTACTATCTTTCAAAAGTGTAAGTATTCGTGGTCCATCAAAGATTGCAGGTTTAAGTTTAACAATTATCGAACCTGAAAAAAGATGAAATATGTATTTGAAACGATACTAGGACAAATCCTCCAGAGAAAAAAATCTTTGATGACAAAACTCTGCATGGACAAAATACACCGGTACAAATTTAAAGTTTTTTTCACATTAGCAATTTGATTGTTAAAAAAATATTAGTGCACTGATTCGCTTATCTTATTATTTTTCATTGCTTACATAGTTCTAAATATAAATATAATTTACATTCGTTATGCATATTCCAGTTAGCTTAACTGAATATTACTGACATGTCAATAGTATTGCGTTCATTCATTAAATCATCGCATTGGCTGTTTTCTTCCCCGATATCCCACATAGGACTTAATCCCCAGTCTTAGATCTTCAGAATGTGTCACCTATATGTACTCCTATTTTTTTTAAATAATCAAATTACTACTATAACTTTTTGCATATATTTTCAAGAAGGAATGACTTTCAGAGCAGTTTGTCGTAGGAGCGATTTTGTCCTCTAGGCAATTTTGTCCTGATACCATTTGGAAGAGTCTTCATTTTTTATCAAAAGCTTGTAAAGGAGGAAAAACTATTTTATCTTGGACAACTAATGGTTCTTCAATTACGTGCACAATTTGCTTCTTGTTACAAGACAAAGAAATTTGTTATGATAAACTCTATCTCTAATATCCGAAATGCAAAGGAAGCCTGCATACTTATACTTACTATAGTTATAATTGTAAATCAACACAGAGTACGCAATTATTCTCATATGTATTTTATTCAAAATTAACTTTATTTTTCTTTAAGAGTTGTAGATTTGCAGCCAAGAGGTACCGAAACACATTTTCTTCCATTATGTAAGAAAACTCACATTATCTATCTATCTATGAGAAGACGCCATTCTTCTGAGTTTTCCATTCAAGATCACTACAAAATAACAAATTTTTTTCCCTTATAAAAAAAGAACGAAATTTTTTATTTCTATTCTAAAGTTATAAGAACATTATTTTGAAGAGATTTTTTCTTTCAATAGGGAAGGTACTAAAGCTTAATTTTTAGGAAAGTTAAAATTTCGAATCAAATCGTTTAGTTCCATTTGAGGTAAAGTTACTTTTAAATAATTTTGATTTTAAATGTCATCTTCAGATGATGAGTCTTTGAAATTTTGGTCAAAATAAATGTGAGGCAAAACATTGAATACAGGAGTTCTTTGTTATGCGGAAGTGGTGTGGTAGAGCTGAATTGAGATTTGGATAAAATAGGGTTTGTCGATTCTTTACCTTATTGAAACTATACCTGATATACTAAAAATAAACTTATTTAGCAGTAGTGGGCAAATGCATCTCTCGGAGCTGCATGCGGATATTTGCTCAATCCAATGTGGCTCTTATGATTAAACTATTTTTGAGTGTGTGTACTGTGCACATACCGTATTAACCGATAGGAAAAGCTTTTTTAACTAGATTCCTCCCAAATGGAAGTTATCTTGACAGGAAAATAGAAATTTTTTGTTAATTTGGTATTTATGACCTTTTATGTTTTTTCTATAAAAGGTTAAGGGTTAGGGTAAAAACACTTTTTAACGAGGTATAGGTGAATGTTATCATTACCGGTTACTCTCAAGTCAGTGTTAAAAGAACTTTTTTTTGAACAAACAATATATTTCTGAATTTGTTATTGTAATTGGGATAAATGAGTTGGATGAAAAAGATAAAATGATTGCAGAAAGAATGAAAGCGTTCACCAACTGAGTCAATATTAAATATTGCTTGGCGATATTTATATTACAGCATTACGTTTCGAAATTTCGATACGTCTTCTAAGTTTCGGATATTTTTTATTCCGAAACAATTTTACATCTCGAAAAGGAAATTAAATTTAAAAATACGAAATTTCTTATCGTATTGTAACGTAGGCCATCATTTATCTGGACTAAATGAAAGATCTACCTTGTTCCAATGAACTAGTGATTGCTGTAATGATCCAATATTAAGTGCTTCAAAAAATATTTTGACAGTGAAATAGAAGTTCCCCCTTTGTGAATGAAAAATCTTTAAACCGTTAGCTTATCAGCTAAGGGCGTGAGTAAGGTTGGTTGGGTACTTTAGATATCTCAAGTTCTTAGGTTCGATCCACCATCAAGCCTAATTTCTCATAGTTCGATAAAAGCGGCGCATTTGTGCCTTCTCGATGAAAACACTCCACGGTACCTTTACCTTATCAGCTAAGATTACAATTATCATTTCACTAAGATCGATACAAAATCTGAAAATATTTTGATTTATCAATACTGTCACACATGCAAATATGTGAAGATTTAGTCACTGTCAAAATAATTTTATAATTTGAATTGAATTTGACCATCTTTTTCCTTTGGCTTGAAAGAACGAGACTCATCGACAACTTTTTGTAATTGAACAATGAACATTATGAACGATTTATCTCGTAGATTGGATAAAGTCCGTTATGAATAAAACTTTTAAAAAAGGTTTTTTCCAACACAGTTTGCATAAAATTCATTTCTGATGAAAGTAGAGCTTCCAAGAAAAGTTCATCATAAAATGAGATAGCAAAATTACATACTGCATAGAGCAGGGATTCAAAGCGTTTTTAAAATAAAGAAGCCACATTTTTCATTGTTGATTGAACGAAGGGCAACACAGAAAATTTGAACATAAATTTCAACAGGAAGAAAAAGTTTTATACACTCATGTCTTTTTTGATTATCGGTATTGCATTCAAAAGAAGAATTTTTTTTCATGATTATCTCGTTATCTATTCCAATTTAGTTCTATTTTGTCCTTTTGAAATTTTGTCTTTCAATTTTTTTAACTTTCAGTTTTATATTTGTTATATTATATTACTTTGAATAAACTTTTTGATTACTTACACGATGAAATTTTTTATATTTTTTTGCAAAATAATTATATAATATAACAAATGAAAAACCAAAATTTAAAAAAAGTTAAAAGAAACTTTTTTCCAATAGAAAAAGATTGACAGACAAACACTTTTATTTATCACTCATCATTTGATCACACGACACTTCATCACCAATGCTTTATATCATTCGACTTTAATTGAAACTTTTTTATCCCAAAACCTAAAATCAAAACATCCAAAAACCGATAAAGAATAGATTTTGACCCTTTTGATTTTTAACTGTTTTGGTTTTGGCCATTTTTATTTTAGCTGTTTTGGTTTTTGACCAGGAGCCCCTATATTTGGCAAAAAGGGAGTTCATGGTGTTAGCTCGTATACAACGACTGTCTATTTTTGCTCAAAGGTAGGTGATTAACGTAATAAGAGAAGTTATTCTGAAGGAGGTCCTATGAAAAGAGGCGCCAAGTGAAGAGGAACACAAATAAAAATGGCGCCAAAAGTTTAGCATGAGGATGGAAAAAATGAGAAAAGAGTTCTTATGTAAACAACACCACATTCTCGGCTCCACTTCCATCAAAAGAGACACAGAGAGAGAGAGAGAGAGAGAGAGAAAGTGAGACACGCACCATTTTGAAAGGGAGTGGATTTATCGTGTGTTGACAAGAAAAACTTAATTAGCATTTTTGCATAATTTATTAACAGCCCAAATTATTCCTGGCTCCATTTCTGACAACAGGTAATGCATATTACTCCCATCACACAACCCTGATGCTAGGAAGCCTACTTTTCTGGCATCTGAGTTGCCAGGTTTATATGATATCATTAGCATGGTGCGCTTGAAGTACTATGTCATTTAAGAGTAAATAGAGAATTCGCATTTACTCGCCAATAGATGAGATTAGTATGGTAATGAGTGCGAGGTGAAAACGAAATTGCATCCGCGTTTATTTCTACGCAGTGTTAATTTTATTCTATGGCCGCTGGCTCAGACTCTCCCTCAAAACTAACAAACGCACTGCTCTCATTGAAAAACACGAGTAATGGCCCGTTTAGAATACCAAGTATTGAGAGGAGGCATCCAAGCAACGAGACCTGCCTCAGAAAGTAGTTTGTGCAGGCTTCTGCTATTTCTAGCATTGCATTTCCATTACCATTATTATATTGTATCAGTGACGCAATCTAACATCTCTTAATTAAAAAGTGAATGATTGGGAGGAAGGGATGAACTCGTGCGATGAAAAGAGCTGGAGTCTCTAATCCAGTGACAAGATGGAGGATGAGGCGGAGAGGATGACGAAAAGAAGCGTCCGTGTCAATCTTCTTCAGCGTCAAGGAGTGAAAGCTTGGCATCTCACTCTGTTATCATCTCCAACTCAAGAGTATATATATAGATATAATTAAAATTTGCTGTTTTATGATAAATTTAATTTTACAAATTCTTTTCCCGAAAGACCAAGAACATTAATTGTCAAAGATTTCACAACTCATCACCATTTTCATATAACATTAAAAAAAATAAATAAAAAGAAATATCTCTCTTTTTCTAACTCACTCAAACACACGACAATCTCGCGTTTTGATGATGATAATGTTCACATCCTGCTCGTATCACTAATGACAATCATATTACTGCTAATAACAATGGAAGTCTTGTAGCTTGCTCAACCATTGCTACTATCACTTTCATCATTATCATCATTATTATTATTATTATTTTATCGCCATCAATATCATTATGGTTATCGTGAAGTATTGATTGTGCTTTATTGAAAAAGCTGATTCGTGTAAACGCCATTCAATTCCAAGTGTGTTACACTTTCTATACTCGCCACAACATGATTTCAAAGGAAGCTAAACATTCATCAGAAGAGATCTCTCCTTTGTTATCGATCCTTTGGTCCAAGCAATGACCCAAGCAATGAAAATCATTTCCTTCAAATATATAAATTTCGGCTGACGACTATTTACCAAAATTCGCATCCTCAAAATTCTGATTGACCCACATTTTTGAAAACAAATCGTGCGTGCATATCTTTTTCAATGAGCATTTTTAAAACTTAAGCACACGATTTCCGTTATATAATACTGGAGAAATTGGAAAGAAAATAATATTGAATAAAAATCTGTAGTACTTGATCATTTAGATAAAAGAACGAATTGAAAAAATACTTTGGCTGAGCTTTTAACCCTATTAGTGCTGGGGGGGGCGTACTAAAAAATTAATTGTGGAAAATTGGCTGAATCATATCCCTTCAAATTTTGTGACTTTTCCTAAAATCGCTAGCTGTATCTTTTAAAACCATTTTCATGGTAGTTGAATGACCCTTTCATGTCCAAAACTGTCAATCAAAATCAAAAATTAAAATTTTTCAGAAAAATTTTGACATTATCTGTACTTAACCTTATAACTTAGGATCTATATTATATAATACCCTGAAAATTTATAATTATATACAGTTTGGAACGCGTAACACTTTATATATTTAATTTTTTCAATAATCATGGCTACTTTTTAGAAAATGTCAATCAAAATTTTGATTGATCAAAAATGTATCTAATAAAATATACCTTCAAATTTTAGATAAAATGTTTTTATACTAAATCGGTCATGGTGTTTTCCTTTCTGGACTCATTTTTTACATTTAGGATTTGAAAATACCTATAAGTGTTAATCAAATTTGCTGTTTACTTCTGAAAATTGTCTCCAAAAACATTCCTTCACATTTTACATAAAATATATGTTTTATACCAAATCAATCATGCTGTTTTCATTTCTGAACTCATTTTTTTACATTTAGGATGTGAAAATACATATACGTATTAATCAAATTTGCGGCTTACTTCTGAAAATTGTCTCCAAAAACATTCCTTTACATTTTACATAAAATATATGTGTTATTTTGAAAATACCTATAAGTATCAATTTTAGTTCTAAAATTTGTTTTCAAAAATATTGATTCAAATTTTACGTGAAATATGTTTTTATAGCAAATAGATCATGATGATTTCATTTCTGAACACAGTTTTAGCATTTAGAGGTTTTACTGCTAGTGTCAATCAAATTTGCGGTTTATGTCGTAAAACTATATCCCAAAATATTCTCTCTAATTTTAAATGAAATATATGTTTTTATACCAATTTGACCATGATAATTTTTATTTCTGAAATCATTTTTTGCATTTAGAGGTTTTAAATGTCTGAAAGTATCAATCAAATGTTCGATTTACGTCTAATGTCTACAGAAATATTTTTGAAATTTAAATAAAATATGTGTTTTTATGCTAAATGGAAGATGCTGGTTTCATTTTTGGACTAAGTTTTGTCATTTATGGTTTTAAAATATCTGAAAGCTTTCAGATTTGCGGTTTACTTCTAGATATTGTCTTCAAAAATAATTTCAAAAAAATAAAATATCTATTTTATACCAAATCGACTATGCTTATTTTATTTCTGTACTGGATTTTGGATAATACGGTTAAAAATATCTCGAAGTGGCAATTGAATTAGTAATGTATGCCTGAAAATCAGTTCTGTAAAAAATTTTCAAAAAATGGCTGCATATTAGATATATAGTGAAAATATACTTTTTTTTTTTTTGTATATTTTGGCTTATAATACGTTCTACAATCATCTTGAGTAACAAAACGTATTATAAAATCTTTTGAAAATTTGTATGAGAGAAGGAACCAAGTTGAAAACTAATTGAAAAGAGAACATGTGATCAAAACAAATAATTAAAAAAAATATGATGCTTCAAAAAGATTTTGACTGTGAAAAAGAAGTTCCGCTTTTACAAATGAAAAATATTTAAATCTATAGCTTATCATCTAGGATTACAATTAACATTTAGCTAAGATGGGTAGGAAATCTGAAAATTTAGAATAGGTCAGATTTATCAAAAATGGCACAGATGCCAATATGTGAGAATTTAGTCACTATCAAGATATTTTTAATTTAAATTGAATTTATCCATCTTTTTCCTTTTGTGTCAAAGAAATAATTTTTTAGATGAAGAACGTGGACAATTTTTGTAATTGAACAATGAACATCACGAATGATTCATCAGAAAAAAACCTATACACGATACTGATTAAAAAGTCTAAGATCATAAGATTCTTTAATCAGAATGCTTTGAGAGAGGAAAAAAGTAATTTTATCCTTTTAAAAAAATTTTTGAACACACACTGAAGAATATAAATTTCTAATGAAAAAAGAGCTACCAAGAAAGGATCATCATAGAATGAATACCAAAATTACATACTGTAAATTATAATATGACGTAGAGACTACAAGTCGATAACGAATTTGTAGCCAAAAAGATGGAGATCCTATCGAGTTACATAAGTTACTGTAGAATGAAATATTTTGAGTGAATTAAACACCTAAAGTTGGTTTATTAAATAAATTAAGAAAATAATTACCAGAGAAATACTGCAAGTAGAAGTTATTTTTATGTTTATATATTTGACATTGATTTACAGGTTTAATCGATTTTTTGACAGGTTTTATTGATTTTATAAAAAATGAACATCACCATTAAATTCTGCATACTTGAAATGTATAAAAAACTTTAAAAGAATCAAAATTTTAATTTTGACATAGGCTGTAATATTTAAATTATTTTGTCAGGTTTGACTAATTTTTTTATAAAAAAAAAGGAATATAACCAGTAAACACAGCCTACTTGATAATGGGTATATGTGTGTAAAAAACATTATTTAATTATTTAGATAAAAAGTTTCTTTTTTGAGATGAGCTGTCATATGTAAATCACTTTTTTGACAGGTTTGAATGATTTTCATAAAAAAATGAATATCACCACTGAATTCAGCATATTTGAAAATGGGTATACATGTGTAAAAAACTTTATATACTTATTTAGATAAAAAGTTCCTTTTTGAGATGAGCTGTCACATTTAGATCAATTTTTGACAGGTTTGATTGATTTTCATAAAAAATGGACATCACCACTGAATTCAGCATAGTTGAAATATATATGTAACATTAAAAATATTTATAAAAACTTATTAATATCTGAGAAAAATAGGGGGGGCACTTTACACCCCCCCCAGCACTTGAGCGGACAAATTTTGCCCAGCACTAATAGGGTTAAAGTTCTCAATTTTCTTTTCGATAATTAATAATAATTAGCTTTTTTATAAAAGGGTTCAACTCAATACTCTGAAATTATAGACAAGTTTTGTTTTTTTGCATCAATAAAGTTTTAATTTATTTATATATGAAAAGAGTTCAGGAAAATAAAGGAGCAAAAGGTTTCATTGAAAAATTTATACTTTACTCATTTCAATGATAAAAACAAATAGAACAGACGGTTTTAAAATTATTTCTATATAAATAAGAAAGATGAAAGACGACAAAAATTTATTTAATGGAATATTTCCCACTCTCCCTTTTTCAACCAATATCAAATGGAAAGCGTTCGACCAACACTTGAAGAAAAAACTTTTGTTTTCGTGGTGGAAACTTTTTCTCTTCAAGTTATGGTTGAAAACACTTTACACTTGATATCGGTTGAAAGACTTATGGAGAGCCTACAGGAGAGTCGTGATATCCCATTGAATTTTTTTGTCGTCTTTATAATTTTATATATTATTATATATATCGAATTATTATTTTCTTTCTATTTTAATTAACTAAAAATGGAAGCTCCCGCACTCAAATTCGCAAAAATCAATATATACCGAGAAATTTAATCAGATAAAACGTTTTTACTCTACAAAAATAAACCAAGATATCTGCAGAATCGATGAAGTTGTTAGCAAGATAGAAGAAACAGAAGATCTTGATGTGCACTTTAAAAAGAATTATTATTAAACATATGGTAGAAAATTCAAAGATAAAACAAGTAGTTTGCATGCTACTAGCCTGAACATTATTCGGAAAGATAATCCCTTGTCTCCAGAGAGTTTACTCTTCAGAAGAAGAAAGACAGGCAGACATTTGTTATGGAATTCTTCAAGTTATTTCAAGATATTCTCCTTAAAGATGTGTCATATTATCTTACTATATTCCTCGTTTATATTTTCCAATAGATAACATGGCAGCCTCCAGCGTTTAGTCTCACCCTTCTTTTATATTTTTTATATACCTACTTTATCTTGTATACAAGGACGTTTTTTTTTTATCATATTAGGATGTGGTTAATTTTACCAATAGAAAACACTATAAAATGATTTATTATAAAACTTCTCTTTGGTGTTAATCTAAATACCTTTGCAAAAAGAAGATCCTGACAAACAATTGAAGAATTGATGATTATTAATTTTTATGTTTGAAGGACTTTATTTTCATATGTACTTATTAAATGCATATGAAGACAGTATTATTATTGCTCTTTTTAACAATTGTATATTCGTGGTTGAAAAATAGTGGCGCATACAGATATCATTTTGTAATATATTGAGCAGAAAAAAGGGAATGAAATTTATATTCATCATACCACTTTGTATCCTACAATGTGTGCATCAAAGTCTTTTTTACTTTACTACTACCAAGAAATAAAATGTTTAGTCTCAAGTTCAAATATTCCTTTAAAGCAATTTATCTTTGTATTTGAAAAGCACAATTAAAAACATTTGATCTCTTATAGTTAATTCCTTTTAATGCCCAAACTACTGTTCACATATGTGTATGTACAGTTGTGCAACACAAATCAATTATATATATTAAGGAGTATAAGTGAATTCACGAAAATAGATAAATAAGTTTCATTTGTTAATTGTTAAATTGAGATCTTTGCAAAATTAATAATCATGGTGAAGATAATAGTTTGGAGTTTAAATTCTATGTTCAAACGAATTAATCAGGATTTTATGGATTCCTATTATGACAAACAACTGATGAAGATAAAATGTCGCCTTCAGTGAGACTTTAAACAGACGCATTGAGCTGAAAATCTAAAAATTACGAGATTTAATGTGTTCTGTTCATAATATTAATCAGCTCAGGAACAAAAATGTCGTTTTTAAAAGAAAATAAATGTAATAGGCTGGTTTCATTCCTAAATATGAGAAAATAGAATTAAAGTTGAAAAAAAAGGATTCCAAAAAGACAAAATTTATTATTGAAAAAAAATATATTAGTTACATAAATTAAGAACTAAGAAAAGCAATGAAGAGAAGAGCTGTAAAGAGTGTATCTAATTTGATATAGTCAAACTATATCAATATATCAACACTTTCATAATTGTTTGTGTTTAAGTCAGAAACTAGATTTAAGAATTTTAACTATCCGATAAGGAAATATAAACTTCATTTGTTGATCAACTATATATAGCCTTCTTTGCATACACCACGAGAGCAAATGGTAACTGGTTGAAATTTTAAGGGCACACTTTTTAAAAGATTTTCCATCATGTATCTTATATTTTATTTAGTTTGATGAAAAGGAGTTACAAGAGGAAAAACGTTAATGCTGCGATGGTGAAGGATAAGATGGAAATGGAAATCAAAACTCCGTCTCTGCCAAATCTCAAATTATTAGGAGGAGAGAGAGAGGGGTGGATACCTCATTCTTGCATATTCGGCCTTGGTATACACTATCAGTGCTTTGCATTTTACTTCTTTCCATACAAGTATCCTTATTTTCTAGACCAGGCTTTTAAGTTCATAAGAGTAGAGACCCTTTTCAAGCTTTAATTTGTTATTATAATATTAAAAATAACAATTAAATTAACTCAAAATAAGTCTTTTTTTTTCTATGTGAAAGAGAGAAATGAAGGCGATGTTTCAAATAACAAAATTTAGTAAGATATCCATGAAGCTTGACACTTGCTAACAAAAGTGGCTTCATTTTTGACCTGTTTTGCGGCAACTCAGTTTTTAATAAAAAAAGGATGCATATGCAATAAAACCCCGTTTTGAAATCAAATAATAATTCTGGGATCTTCTTTCTTTAAAATCATGCGAGTATGACACTACAGTGGTTTTTAATAAATAGTAGAAAAAGAATGGCATAAACTATGCTACGCGCTCAAGTTGTTCCAATCATAAATATGTGTTTCTGAGCAATTACAATTAAGTTTGGATGTCTATTGCCTACCCAACAGTGATGTGCTAGATTCAATGTAATGTTTCTCTCAGTTCATAGAAAATTTGGAAGAGAAAGGGAAGCTAAGATAGTAAAGGTTTCTTTCTTAAAGAAATCAGGAGATTACAAAGCACATTTCTACTTTTAAAGCATTTTGTTCAAGAGTTTCTGGATTGTGAGTAGATAAAACAGTAGTTATGAATGGGATATGCAGAACTGCGCCAAACCTGTTCTCAATGCATGGTAATCGCTGGAAATAAACTCCCCTATTGTAACATCAAATAATATTTGAAGCTCGAGAAATTCTTAATATTCATTCCTTGATTGTTTCATTTCTAAGCGTGTACGAACAAAACAAGAATGTCTGCGCAAAATGATGACGTTACTTATCCAAAAGAGAGGAACTCGTTTTGCAGTTTGAAAGTACATGCGCCTGAATAACTCACAGTGTTTGATTTTGCCATCAAAGCATAACCCTGCTATCTGAAACTGTAATTTCCGTTTTGACAAGCAATCATTAGAAAAAAGGCCTGTCCATGACCAGTTCTTGGGAACAAAAAGAAGCTGTTCAAGCTCTTTTTACTTCTTTTAAGTAGAGAGAAGTTTTGACAAACGATCAACAGGTATAAGTAGAGAGAAGTTTTGACAAACGATCAACAGGTTTATACGATGTTAGATCTTCTATCAACTCACCATCCCAGTGAATCGTCAATGGAACGGATGCTAAAGATTCAGATCAAAGATTGTTTTCTGAACAGGCTTTGTTTTTGCTCTTGCTAGCTGGCTGGAACTTTTCTTTATATTTATAGCAGCAACATCTTGGCCAAGATTGAAAGTTATTTCAAGTTTTCCTTGATGACATATTGATCTCTTTCAAAGTTGCTAGTTCTAGTTTTCATGTTTTCTCAAACTATCTCCTTGTGGTTGTTTTAAGCTCTGAAGTTCTTCCTACTTTCGTTGATGAGCATCAATGTGTTTCAACTTCATTCACTCGCCCAATGGCAACGCTTCTTTCTCTGAGAGAGAAGGAGGAATTCCATGTCAACTAAAAATGCAATCATGACCAAGACACTACACGGGTAATGTTGAACAGATGATCAAATCGATCAGTAAACTCAATTGTGGCCACGAGTTTTTCAATCATAAAATACTGCTTCAAATTTTGCAACATTATGTTTAGAGGCACAAACTGATATGGGGGCGTAATGCACATACAGCTACAAAAATCACAGTCGGTATCAAAATATTTTTTCTTTGCACCAAAAATTTCAGTTTTATATGAACTAAATAAATAAATTGCTATGTGTTTTCTATTCTTTATTGATTTCAGAAACTTGAGAATAAAGAAAAAGAATTTCAGATGTATGTAAAATTGAAAGAGAAAACAATTTTTTAATATTGGAAATTTTGTTTATTTGTAGAGATATTACAATGTGTCCTTTCATGAAGGGAACAAACAGGTGGGTTGGTATAGCCTATTGAAATTTTCATATTTACGGCTATCATATAGTAGGTCATCATGAATCATATCTTTTGAGAAATGACTAGAACAATTTGAAGAGCCATGCTAAGATGATGTCAAGGTTAGAATCTCATTTTCTAAAAATACATTCACTTAACTTATTTGTTAAAATTAATTTTGTAATTAAAATTAATTACAAAACGGAAAAAAATCAACACTGACTCGGAGCAAATATTAATCCAGATTAACTTATACCCTTTTTGAATAAATGTAAAAATAAAATTGTATGTAACAATTTAATCCTAAAAAACAAAAAATGAAAGTCTTTTTGCAAATAGGATTCATTGGAGATGAGTTTAGGATGATAGGATGCAAAATCTACTTTTTAAGAAGATGCCTTTATAAAAAAGGACGTGGTGAAATACTGGTGGTCTTATATATGGGAACGTGTAAGAAAAAGATGTTTCTATTTTTGTCATCTGATATCGGTTTCAACAAAATGGTTTGCAAAACTAAGAATATTTTGTTGGAAAATCAAAGGGGATCAAATTTGCAAAGTGAATTTTTCTGAAACTTTTCTACAGTTATTTAACTTCAAGATGTGCTCTCTACTTTTATCTTTTAAATATTACAATTATATCATAAAAGAAGTGATAAATGTTTTTTGTCTGTGAAATTTGTGTTAAAAGTCTCAGGAATTCCCTGATTTTACGCATAGGTCGTACGATTGATACGCTATGGCGGATACCCTTAAACTATTGATATGGTCTTTTTCCAAGCGTTGATAAATGTAGCGGAAGATTCGTTAAAAATGGTAGTTGAAGTTGAAATTAAGTGAATGATGAAGATTTATCTTGGATAAATTAAAAGTTTGCAATACTTCAAAAGTATGGATGAGAGGAGAAGGATGTGTAGCGCAGTCTACTCAATAACTATCTACAGTGAAAAGTAGTTATGTACACGCGAATAAATAAGAACAAGGAGGCGGGACGCGATGGCTGTCCAGTGTCAGTCACCACAAGGAACACTTATTGGAAGGATTCATCTTGGAGTTTGGAGCACAGTTGTACACTCTGGCAAAGTCTTCGGAGTTGGAGAGGGATCCTAGAACGCGAATCGAGTTTGGACTGTGTGGATCATTCATCAGTTCGAACTGTAAAGTGCTTTGAGTCTTTGACGAGCACCATAGCTATGCAAAAGGAAGGAAACATGAATTATTCAGTGTGAAAGCATTTCAAAATGTTGGCAAAATCAAACACCATCAAGATCAAGAGTATACAAGAAATGAACGTATAAGCATTTTCTATATTGGAAAAAAGAAATAAGGTTGCATGAGGGACTTCCCCTTTTGCCAATCTTTGGATCCATTCCTACTTAATAATCTAATTAAATTAGCGTGTCTAACCAAGAAAGTCTCAAAGCGTTAAATTTTTTTTTTAATTTAGACATCTTCTTCATCTTTTCACTCGAGTTTATGTTAGGAACTAAAATTTCCTCATTATCACTCTTCATTTTTGTTTGCATATGCTAATTAAAGTTAGCTAATTATACATGTAGTTGATAACGTAATTAGCAAATAAGTTGAATAGATAAGAAAAGTTAATTATAGTTAGATGGTCATCATTATGCAAGTGAATTATTATTTCATGCATTTTATAGATAAATTAATTTGTAATGTAACTAAATTAACTAGCGATAACACATACATTCTATATATGCAGAAAAAATGTGGAAAAGTCAAGATGTCAAAAATTTGTCACATTTAAGTTATCTAAAAATCTTCATTTTAATTCCAGTTTTATATTTCTTAAGAATCAAATTTTGGCAAAAAAAATATATTTAACCCTGAGTAGTTTTTTTCTAAATTATTTAAAACTAAATATTTTAGCAAGTTGTATTAATTTTATTCAATAGAAATAATCTATTGATATTTTTAAAATGAAATACAAAATATATTAATTCATATATTTCTTTAAAAGAATATTTCTAAAATAAATATAAATATTTGCAAAAATTATTGTAAATTTGAGAGTTAAACTTGTCTGGATCAGAAAAAAGGCTTCTGAAGTAGGGAAGAGAACTAAACGAGGTTCTGAGAGCAGTATTTACCTATTTCTTTAATGAATAGTAATTTTCGCCTGCTCGACTAAAAATATACGCATTCGCATAAATCTCATTTTTAATATTGTGGCTTAGTCAAAACTGGAGTGCCACAAGGATGTGTGCTTGCACCCACTTTGTTCATCATCTTCATCAGCGAGCTTCTTGTCAAGATCCAAGATTTCAGCAAAAGTCTACCATAAGTTATCGATCTTACACCTGCTCAGCTTCTTGTAATTATTCGCAATTTTCTGCTGAAATCATAAACCATGCCCTGAGTCAAAGCAGGCAAAATTATTTAATTTTCTTGAAATTTTTAATTTTCAAAAAACTATGGGCAAGAAATTTTCTAGATCAAAATTTTCATACGACAATAGAAACTGCAAAATTTCGTTTGATGGATATACACTAGGATTCAGTTTCGAGCACAAAGATCTTGAAGTAATTCTAACAGATGGCCTTAAGCAAAAACGTCAAGTTTAAGAGATCTGTCAGAAAACAAGGAAGGAACTTCATGTACGACGTCTACTAAAATCAAATCTTCCAAATAACTCAGAACAACTTTTGCTTAAAATTTACAAAGCCTTCATAAAATGCCATATGGAATATGCCTCAATCCTATTGTGTGGAGGAGCTAGAAAACGATAAAATAAACAGTTTAGAATCGCTACAATGCCGTGCAATTCACATGAATGTTGGTCTTCGCTCCTGAGATCTAGTTACTCACGAGCTTTGTAATCTTCTAGGACTGGATAAATTAAAGTTTAGACTCAATTTCTCACTTTCTTGCATCGGTTAAAGATGTTATCATGGTAACTGTCCTTTAGCATTAAAGCCTTTTGTCTCTTATCAACAAAGGCTACCCCACAGAATACGTGACAGTGTTTATGTTAATTGCAATACCTTGACTTTCTGATCGATTTTCTATGATCGATCTCCTTGCGTACTTCTTCCGCAACATTCAAGTATTGAGGCTTTTAAGTCCTACCTCACCTCTCAACGAAACATTAATATATTTACACACTTTCCTACAATATATAGAATGTCTTGTAACTAAATTTTCAACGGTAATATTGGTATAAATAAATTGTTATAAAAAAAATCTATCCTTTATTCTGATATCTTTTATCATGTAAAACTTAATCTGTAAGTCTTAGAATCATTTTTTTCGAATTCAATATCCTATTACAGGAAGTGCGACTAAAGTGAATAAATGTTAAGCAGTTGTCTTACCTACGTTCTAGAAGTTGTGCTTCGATTTTACATCAATATGCCTACATCTAACTCCTCATAATGAATATAGGTTGAGAGTAGTCATGTTAATTAGCCGTGTTTTTGTTAACCATGATGTTAAACAATTAATTGTCTTACAGTCGTTTAAAATGCTTTTAAAGTATCTATATATGTAATTTTATTACGCGTTGAATTAACTGGTGAATTGTGGTTCGGTTACGGTGTGAGTTAGTCAACCTAATTCACTGGTTGATAATATAATCAATCAATTTTCACCGATCAAGCAATCAAGTGGCTTTCTTAGTATGATTATGTAATTATATCAATTTGCTTTAGTAGTGAAAGAGTAAGGTGTAGCAGTACTTACTGGAAATATACCACATATATTCCAGATATATTAGAACATTTATTGGGATTAAAAAATTATTTTATCATAAAAGCAAAAAAGAATTATCAAAAACACATTTGTTTACTTTTGAGTTTGTTTTCAACGTTTTTACATAGTTTGAATTATATTGACAGTTAATCCTGGATGTCTTTAAGAGAAAAGGGAAAAATTCACGAATGACATTTTCCAACAACTATTAATTATTTAAAAAACCATAAAAATATAAATAAATTGGGGCCAACAAGTCATCAAAAAGTAGTGAAGAAATAATTGTAAAAGACTATATGGATGAAAAGTAAGAATTTCGATATTTCACCTTCTCTAGCCTTCTTCAGACTACAAGAGCGAATGGAAAGAAACAAGTGTAGGGGGGGGGGGGGTGTATACTGATAGAACGCTTTTATTCTTCGTGTACATTATTTAAAACCGATCGCGATTAGTTCATTGTTAGTTGGATCGTTAGTTAAGGATTATCAGTTAAGGAATTCGAACGCAGTTACTATGTAAGTTAGCAAAATACTTTCTAAGCATTATTATATTAAAAAATTAAAAATCTTCCTTAATTTGAAGGTAAAATTTCGTAGAGGCGAAATAATGTTCTGATAGCAATATAGTTGTTTTAAGGGTTTGATGGAAAAGATGTTATCAATTATGATACCTATGTATATTAAATGTAAAGTAAGAGTAAGGAAAAAACCTGTGCAAATGAGAGGAAGAAGAGCTGATCTGAAGTGTGATTGAGGCCTGGCAATAGAAAGTCCTTTTTCTTGTTCTTCTTTTTGTAGTTTTGAAAGGCCTGAAAGCAAGCAAGAAAATTAATCAGCTATCATCCCCCCTTGCCTGAATATATCCATTCATTCCCTTCCCATTGAGCAGATGTTTTATTGATTGATTGATTGATTGTAACGTGAAGCAGTCAGTCGTAAAAGTGTTGACATACTATATCAGGTGTTTGGCAGATAAAAATGCAGATCAGAGGAGAGAGGATTTTCACAGCAATCTATTTTTATTGTTTTTTAGTAACAAATATAATATTCTTATTTTTTTCATTTCAGATTGAATTTATAAAAAATAGAAATGAATTTTCTTTTAGTTGCATTTGTTTCCATTTATTCTTCATGAAAAACTCCCCTCAAAGTGAAAATTAATTTCAAAATTTTTGGCAAAAAAATTTGTCAAACCTGTTTAAACTGGACTGCTTCAGGAACAAAAAATTATTCGGTTTACACAGTAGTCCAGTTTATCAAGAATTAGCCCTTTTTTGTTTGTACTTTTCTAAGTTATATCACTATAAAAAACAAAAGAAATTTAATGAATCTTAATAAATCTTATTAATAAATCTTAATCCTAAGAAATTTAAATAAAAAATTTATTATATATACTCAATATTTTATTTAAAAGTCATAAATTTGCGTTTGTTTCAAATTTTTTTTCTACCTAATCCTGTTCAACTTGCTAGAAAGGATGGAACTTATTTTAAAGAAAATTTATACAACTTTTGCAATATTTCTTGTACTTCATCTATTGATAAATCTGAATTTTCTTCTTTCAGAGAGTGGTTTTCTTCCCAAAAAAATTTCTAATAAGTGTGTTTCAGCTTCTGTATTGAATTCATCAATTTGTTCAAACTCACATTGTTCAATTTGATTTCTAAAAACGTTATTACTTATTAGACACTTTTTTTAATGTTAAATCTGGTTCATCATTATCAGATTCATTTTCTTCAATAACCTTTAATCCAAAACTATTTGCACAAAGCAGATTTCAAAGTCCAAAAAATTTGCTCCAAAAAAGAGTCAAAATTGTGACTGTTATTATCGAACTTGATACAGAGTCTTTAGCAAACCATTTTTGCCGGTAACTTGAATAATTAAAAGTTCTCTGTATTCGAATTTGAAGGAACGGATAATACTTCTGTCAAGAGGTTGTACACTACAAGAAGTGTTGACAGGCAAACATTTAAGGTGGAGATGCGAAAAAGTAGCCTCAAAGACGGATAGGCATGTATAGCGCTATCCAAAAATAACAAGTATTTTTCTTTGTTCACACTTCATTTTTTAATTTAAATCAGAAAGTCAATTTTTTGAATAAAATACATGTCATCCAACCCCATTCTTGATCGCTTTATAATTGACAAGCAAACTGTAATCCTAATATTTTTGAACCAACGTGGTTTTCTAGCTTTACTAATAACAAAAGTCTTGAGTTTTTCGCCATATGCATTACCAGTTAAGACAGTAATCCTTTGTTTACAGATTTTATTTCCAGAAAAACACTCACATATTTGAGCACGTGGTCTTTTTCATAAAATTTTTTAGCAAACTCTATCGCTTTTGCTATTCTGATTGGTCTATTTTAAAATTGTAGACATTTAACTGATTGAAAAAATAAACCTTTCATTTAATGGATATGCTGGATTGAAAATTTGTTTGAATATACGCTAGATTAGAGGCAGAGAAGGATCAAGTGGTAGAAGATAGATAGGAGAGAATGAGTAAACGTAGTCACTAGTTCATTCTATTTTAAATTCTGATCATTATAAGATGGAAAGAAAAAGGCACACTGCATTTTTGCGCTTGCACATTGCATAAAATAATATCTATATCATATATTGTATTGTTCAAAGCAACGTGAATGTTATATAAATATTTGTAATTACAAAAAGATATCCTAAATCCGGCGCAATGTATTAAAAATTTTTCGGTATCCGGTATAAGCCTAATTCGGTTTCCAACATTTTTTGAACGCACACTTTATAGAGAAATAAATGGGACCATGAAAATTATCAGGTTTATAGAATTTAATTTAGTGTCCGGATTATAGAAGTTTGACTGTATATATTTCAGATTCAAAACCAAATGAAATTAATTTTAGTTTGATTTTTTAAGTTCCAATGTTTCAATTTAATTTCTGGTACATGGGAGTGCGGTATGACCGCTAGGAGTGTGAAACTCAAATAAAGATTTTCAATATTTAAAGATGCTACGAGCCGAACAGCTGAAAAGAAGCACATGTTCAAAATTAAAATCAACTGTAAATAATGAAATTTTTATTTAAAAGTTATTAAAAAGGTTTGCATGAAGTTCTATTCTTAATTTTACTTTAAAGATTTATCATCAACATGTAATCTCTTCTCATTAGCAAATTAAGTAAAATATATCATTCATCGAATCAGTTTAGTCTTGTTCTACTACTCAGGTTTCTACTGTATCATTATTACTATATAGCTAGTTATTAAGAATAACTTTAATTAACCAACTATTCACTTATAAAACAAATAATTAATTAATCTAATTATTTAAATATATGGAAAATAATTTTACAATTATATTATTAGTTGGGAAACTGTCCCCACCACATTCTGTCTTTCGAGATTCCATAGTGCACCACTTAATCCTATAAGCTTGTTCAGATGCAATTTCGAAAGAAGAAGAATAAAGATAATAGGAAAAACTTGAAAAGTGATTTTGAGCCCTCCGATGTCAGCAATGTTTTCTCCGAGCGTCTTTTTGCCATCGACTTGTTCGCCTTCTACGACAAATTGACTGTATTGGTTTTGGATGCACTTCGCCTTTTTCTTAAACTTCTTGAGTGTTTCCATTTGCCACCAAGAATTCAAATTTCCATGTTTATCAAATTTTCGTCCTATGAAAGGAAAAAAGTTGTGTGAAATCTAGAGTGTTGTGGGTGAACATATGCTAAATGTATGATGCTCGCTTTATTTCTTCAAAAATTGACAAGTTGCGTACCCATAAATTATTTTACAAAGAAATGCCTTTCCAAAGTATAAAATAATTAAAATTGATTTTGTGTATAGATATTACAAATCATCATATTGTTCATATTGAAATCATGATATTGATTTAAAAGAAGATTTTGAGTAAATTTAAATCATATTTTCGTCAGTAAAGATTGAGTATGAGCAATTTCAATCATTTGAATCGCATGTTTAATATCGAAAATTTAAGGTTTTTATCCTACATTTGTTAAAGACAAACTCAACTCATTCTATACAGGATTACATTTGAAAATTTTACAATATTCGTGATTTCGGTAAGGTACTAGATTTCCTACATCTGTATTAAAAGTATTCGAATCTCTTTTCAAACTAAAATATCCTTGTTTATTTCGTTATGCCTACTTAACACTAAAACACAATCCCTTTTTTACCAGTAAATCTAACATTTAGATTTTTAGACAAATATAGGGAGCTTAGGGAAATAAAAATAAAAAAAGTGTGTTCTAAGTAATATATTTTGTCTCTTTTCTTTAGAAATAATAGAAAGTGCACACTAAAATTTTAGTTGGTAAGAGAGTAGAAAAAGCAAGTAAATTAACTCAATTATAACAACAACAACAACAATTTTAATTTTTGAATCATAATATTTTCTTTTATTTAAAATGGCAGATTTAAAAATCTAATCAGTTCAAAGGAAACTTATTTTAAAGTAAATAATTTTCTTGTAGTAAACTATTTTTTTCATAAAAATTAACGTTTTTATTAAATGAGAGTTTATACTTT
Source organism: Nectonema munidae (assembly GCA_030549495.1). Lineage (NCBI taxonomy): Eukaryota > Metazoa > Nematomorpha > Nectonematoida > Nectonematidae > Nectonema > Nectonema munidae. Next base: position 288,023 of record JAUIRK010000925.1, read on the forward strand.
TTTTTAACATATGTCACAAAAAAGATATTGTTTAAATCTAATTTTAAAATTGCATTTGTTAATAATTTTTTTTGTGTTTTAGAATTTATTTTCAATGATTGAAAACAAAAGTTCTAAGAGAAAAAAACTCATCAGTGATTTTTTTATAACTCTAGTTCGACTAATGTGTCAACTGAAAACAATTATTCTTTTCCACAAACATCAAAAAAAGAACATGAGTTGATTAAAAAGCCAGAAACAAGTTTAACAAATAATGTAACAAGTATTATATCATTGGATCTTTCTAAGAAAAATGACATTGGTGTTGTTTTTTCAGAAGGTATTAGAAGCAGTTTACTATGCAGTCAGTTGACAGACTTTGATAAAAAAGAACTCCTAACCAATCATTGGTTTCCTGATGACAAATTTAAATTCCCCTTTACATTAAAAGGAAAAAAAATCCACAAAAAGTTTTTCTTGGAAAGCAACATATATCGGGAGATATTTATTATCCATTTAAATATTCGAAAATACTGTCAGGGCTTGTTTGTGTTCCTTGTGTTTTGTTTTCACATGAATTTGCAACGAACAATCGCAAAAAGGAAACCCAACTTGGACAGCTTGTCATTAAAGCATTGCAAAAGTATAATCACTTGACAGGAAAAGACGGCTATCTAACAGAACATTTGTCTAAAGATTATCATAAAGGATGCATGACATTTTCTGATTGTTTTTTACATTCTTACGAAAACAATTCGGATATATTGACTTCATTAAACAGTAATTAAAAAAGTCAAGTACAAGATAATAGAGAGCGTTTGGTTCCTATAATTAAAACGATTATTCTTTGCGGAAGATTAGGAATTGGTTACCGTAGAAACTCCAAAAATCCAAACGTTGAAGATGATTTTTCAGTTTTGAAGAGTGATGGCAATTTCAATGCCCTCTTGAATTTTAGAGTTGATTTCGGAGATAAAACTCTGGAAATGCATTTGAAAAATGCTGGAAAGAATGCAACCTATATTTCTAAGACTGTGCAAAATGAACTAATTACAGTTTGTGGGAGTTTGATATCAGAAAAAATTATTCAGAATGTCAAACAAGTAAAATATTTTTCTGTTATTGCAGATGAGACTACTGATTCTTCTCATAACGAACAACTCGCTATTTGTGTTCGGTATGTAATAAAAATTGAAGGTAAGTATGAAATTAGAGAAGATTTTTTAAGCCTTCAAGAAGTGGATAATTTGACAGGTCAGGGTTTAGGAGAAAAGATTATTGACACTCTAAAAAAGTGTGACCTCGATCTCAAGTATTTAGTAGGTCAAGGTTATGACGGCGCTTCTTCTATGGCTGGACATATAAATGGAGTTCAAGCCTATATTCGTAAACATTCTCCAAATGCTGTGTATGTTCATTGTAGCAGTCACTGCCTAAATCTTGTTTTGAACGTTTCTTCCTCTCTTTATGAAATCAGAAATATGTTTTCTGTTGTTGAAAATGTAATTTCGTTTATAAATGATTCTGTGAAGCGTAGATCTCTTATGAAAGTTTATTTGAATGATGCTGGAAGTCAGAACATTAAACTTAAACCATTTTGTCAAACTATTACTCAACAATTGTTGATACTTTAGAAGAATTCATAAGATCAGCAGACAGAAAATCAGCTGATAAAGCAAATTCTTTATTTAAATCGTTAATGAATCCTGTATTTATTGTTTCTTTGGCTGTGTCAAAAAAGTTATGAGTTTAACCCACTATCTTTCTAAAGCTCTCCAAACAGTTAATACAGATTTGATAAGTTGTTTTGAAAACATTAATTTCGTTAGAAACACCTTAATTCAATGGAGGTCTTCTTCAGACGAATGGACTAATGAAAACTATGGAACTTTCATAGTTGCTGAAAAAATGGCTGAAGCGGTTCAAGCTCAAATTACTATGCCAAGAATTGCTTCTCGTCAAATGAATCGTAGCAATGTTCCAGCTGAATCAGTAGGGGATTATTTTAAACGATCAATATGGTATCCGTATTTGGATGCTATTATCCAAGTGTTTGACCAAAAATTTACGTCGCATAGCATTCTCATCAGGAAAATGGCCATACTTATACCTTCAGAAGTTTTAAATTATGAATGGAAAGATATATGCGAATCAATAAAATTTTATGACCCTATTCTCCGTGTTACCGATGCTGATGATGTAAGAATTCAGTTCTTAGAATGGAAAAACTTCTGCGAAAAACTTGAAAACAAACCCAAAAGACCTCTGGAAGCTCTAGATATAATACCAGAGCGGCTAAAATATATTAAAAAGCTTTTGACAATTTTCTGCACTGTTCCTATCACTACATATTCAGCAGAAAGAGCTTTTAGTTCTTTAAGAATTTTAAAGAACTATTTACGTAATCGTATGAGCGACGAGAGACTAACAGAACTTGCTCTCATGTACCTCCACCCTAAAATAGAAATCAAAATTGATGAAGTCATTGATCGATTTTCAAAGCAAAAAGAAAGAAGAAAAGACTTTGTAATATAATTTTAATCATTTATTTTACATACGTTTTCAAATTTCTTCCATAATAAAATGTGTAAAATATTTTGATATTAGTATACCCCCTTCTGCTCCTGATTTACGTGGTGACTTAAGCCCACAAAAGATTTCTGGATCCCCCACTGCATTGGAATAAAGGTCTTTGTTTTTACTAAACTTCTGTAGCCAATTTTTGAAAATATATTTAAAAATTATACCTAATAGTCATTGATAACCAAATCGCTAAAAATTGTGAACTTTTCTAACAATCAGAATAATATTACTTATAGTGATCATTAGGAAGTATATTTTTGAGGTGATATATTTTTCAAACTTTATAAGGTATGAATACTTGAATACATTATTTTGATCTACGATAAAATTGGAGATCATTAGAAAATGTAATTTCATCCGTTTTGAACAAAACAATGATTTCAATTTATTATATCAAAATAAATACGGAGAAAACTTTATAAAAAAAACAAAGAAAATACAAAGAAAATTCTATAAAATAAATCAATGAATATTCACTCACATGTCAATAGCTTTTTGGTTTTTGTTTTCAAATTTTAACACAATTTAATTCTTCTTTATTTGAATGATATATTCAAAATTTTGAATGCTTCAAATATTCAGAATTTGAAATTCAGAAAATTTCGGAGATGGATAATCGTACATTTAAATTGTATCTTGGCCAATTTCGTAAACGAGTTGTATAAATATTTGCAGATATTTATAAATGTTTAGTATCATAAATAAAAAAATAAAAATTTGGCGTTCATTTGGAAAATATGAAATTGTAATAAGTGTTGGATCAAAATTCTAGGAAAATAAAACTTCCAAAAAAACGTTTGCTTTTCGCTATGCTCTAATGTGATATGTGCCGCTCTCTTTATCAAGAAAATGCGGTGGCTGTTGATGGTGCACTGGTCTTCCACACTGGAAGCAAGAAACTTCAAATATTTCTTAATGCACACTTCTCTCAATGAATCCTAACCATGATTTCTTTATTTGAGATAGTTTATTTCAATGGAAATCTATACACTAGAAGTAGTAGCACATGCCAGAACATAATACAAGTTCACACAACACAAGCATCCTATGATACAATAAGTAAAAAGGATCAACTTAACGTAGAAAATGTAAAACTTAAAATAAAACACACATATATATACAAAGCTTTAGAAGCTCTGTTCAAGTCATACATGATAACTCCACATAAAAACTTCTATCACCTTTTATCAAATTTCCATTCCCTCTTTGCTTCTTTCAGAAGATTTTTAATTAAAAATTTGGAATAAATTACTAAAAGTGAAAATAATAAAGTAAAAATGTAAGAGTTAGCTATTTATAAAAATTATTTAAAAAAAAAGACAGATCAAAATAAATAACAATTTTGTTTGAAGTGTAATACTTCGCTTGTTTTGTGTCTGCCTGTTTGTGGGAAAAATCGTCTTCTCTCATAACCCTTAGCTTAGAATATCACTGCTTTGGACACTTATAACATTTTAATTAATATAAGTACACTACAAAATATGGATTTGATGATGCCTGACAAAGTTACCTTGATCGTCAAAAGCATGGGTGAGTTCATGTCCCATTATGAAACCCATTGCCCCAAAGTTGACGGAAGCTGGATATGATTCGTGGTAGAAGGGAGGCTGTAGGAGTCCGGCAGGAAAGACCATTTTGTTTGCGTTTGCGTGGTAGTACGCGTTAACCGTTTGCGGAAAAATCTCCCATCGTTGTGTGTCCACCGGCTTGCGAAGCGGCAACATGTGGTTGATGATGGAGAACTGGAAGTATCTTACGCTGTTCTCAAAATACCTGTCTTCTTTGAAGTAAAGCTTTTCATACTTCTCGGCGAGAAGAGAATCGTTGAGGATGAATTCTGGATATCCTATTTTTTGTTTGATTGACTTTACCTTAATTCAAATATTGTTTTATTATTTCACATGCAAACAGTTTTCATTTGAGTGTTTATCATTGAGTAGGTAGAATTCAAATGTTATTCTTTTTGATCTTTTTTTAATGATCTTTAAAAAATGTTTATTTAGAGCAGTGGTTCTCAAAGGAGGCGTTAGAATGTCTAAAGGTGTATTTTGTCATTCTTAAGAGCGCTATAAAAGTTTACGAATAAATAGTATAATGAGTGAAACAATTTTTAGGATTTAAACGCAGACATATTTTGGATAATTTGTATGGTTCGAATATGTTTCTTCTATAAAAGTAGAAAAATACTTAAATATTGATAAAATGAAACAAATAATGATTGCATTTGCGATCTCTAAGCTACTTGCTGAAAATCAAGTTTTGATATAAAAAAAAGGCTACAATAATTTCAGATTACATCTAAAAAGGGTATTACTGTTAGGAGAAGATTTCAAAGTGTTCACCAACGGAATTTCAGTCTTGAAATTGACAAAAGGATTACATTTTAAATGCTTGAGAAAGAGCGAACCTGCATACTTGCGTAGAGATATGCATCTTAACCTACATTTTATCTATCGACAATACCGCTTCTTTCAAAAAGTCTCTTAAAACTTTTTTACATATTTTGATGATTATTATTTATACAAACTTTGTGTATGGCCTGAATCATATGTTGCACAACTGTACAGACTTACTTGTAAGCAGTATAGTTCTGGGCTATAAATGAATAAATCTTTTTCATCTCCTTATAACATTTAAGGCCATGCAATTTTTGAAATTTTTCCTATAATACTTTATTTTAATTAATATAAGTACACTACAAAATATGGATTTGATGATGCCTGACAAAGTTACCTTGATCGTCAAAAGCATGAATGAGTTCATGTCCCATTATATTCAAAAAATTCTCTAAGAAGAATGGTTGAATTTAAATTCGACAAAGAGGTTAATTGAGACATAAAAGAAGTGGGAATTACCAATTTTCGTTCGAAAATTTCTAAGATTCTTTTAATGTTTTTCGCATAGTCTCATAAAAAATGGATTTAGATAAGTAAATAAATCTTAAATGTATACTATGAAAGCGTAAAATTAATTTCAGTAATATGACATCTAACTTCAAGAAATTAATTTTTCCCGTCAATATCTCTACCAGAATTTAAATGCTTAATTTCACTATAGTTTTTAAGTTGAACGAATTGCCAAGTAAACTGCAATCTTCATTATTATAAAGCATATCATCAATTGACTTTGCATATTCATATTTATCCAAAATTACGTTAGTCACAAATATATACTAGTTCTTTTTAAGACACTTTTGAAAATTTGATTTTATAACTCGTTCTATTTTCACTCAAAACTTTTTCATTTTCAAATTTAATTTAATTTTGGCCTCTGTGTCTGTACAACAACAATGATTTGTATATGTAATTTCTTTGAAAGTTGCAAATTTAATTAATTACATTATTCTTAGGATTGGTAGCAAAGCTAAGACATTATTTTTCCACAAAAAATTATAGTAAGATTTTTTACCGATTAATAAAGCTGATTCAATAATAACTAGCAACAATTTATCATTAATTTTTGAGAGGGGACACATGATGAAGCTTTTTTAGAATGTTTCTAGTCTGTATTTTTAGAGTCGATTGAGAAACATTTGGTTCATTATGTTTATCCCTAATTTTACTAATTTTAGATTTATACCCATTGACAGCATCATTTACAAAATCAAAAATACAATTAAGTATTGATAAAAATGCAGTGAAAAAAATAATATCATTGATTAGCTTAAATGAAACAAAATGATTGCCATTTTAATAACTCTTCGATATTATAAATATAGATAAGATAAGCTTACTCAGCTTACTCCATCGAGCTTTTGTCTGCATAAAGTTGATTATTATTAAAAGAAGAATAGAGAAAAATCTTTGTCAATGGACTGCTAAAAACTTGGAATCAGAAAATATAACGCATGTTTTGTGTGAAATACAATGAGTGACTGTGACACAAGACATTCGGTGCCTACCATAGTATAAAGAAGAGATGAAACATTGAATTTGTTCAACAACTTATAAAAGGTTAATTGCTTTACTCTCCAATTTCTCATTAAAGCAAAAAAAAATCAAAAAGCACAATTTTTTTTACAACTATAAATAAAAAATATTTACTTTGAAGACCAGAGGGACACGAGTGTCCAGAGTGCCTCTTAGAAAGAAAACGAATAAAAGTCTTCAAATTTTGAAGGTCAAAGTTTTAGCTTAGTTGGAGACATCAAAAAAGTAAATTTTACTATAAATTTATTTGATAAAAATGAACTGTTTTTTAAAAAAAATCCAGTTAATTGATAAAACTTTAAAAATGAAAGAAGACAATGCCAATAGCCTAGCGGAATAGCAATAATGAATTCATTAATTTCTTTATTTTTTATTCTTAAGGCTCGCCATTCAGAGAAAATTGAATCAATGTAAGAAGACAACATTCTCATTACTAGAGACGTTTATAACTTTGTCTAGATGTCTAAATTTGATACTAAAGTTTTTTGGGTTCGCTACAACCCGGTATACAAAAAAGAGGACATTGTGCGTTCTCAATGAAAACAACGCAATTATCCATGCCTTTTTCAATAGAACAATTAGTTAGAGGACAAAATAGAATTGCAAAAGGACAAAATAGACTAAAAATGGTATATATATATATGACTGCTTAAAATTTAAAAAGCCTTTTTGAATTGTATGAAAGAGAGTGAATAAAATAATTTACAAATGTTTTTTAGTTTATTTGAAAATGAAACAAAAATACTGTCGTATTTCGTCGAATTATATTGGAATTTTAGATAAAAAAACATTTAAAATATAAATCACAAGAGAGCTCTGATAAAAGTATTCCATTTAGAAAGGGCTTCATCGCGAACAATGTTCACTCTAAGATTTCTAGAAGTTGCTGGGAAAAAATACTCGATGACCATACGCCCGCACCACTAAGCCATAAGCAGATGAATCAGAGAGTAATCTTTTTTTCAAAAAGTATCATAATATTATAATGAATTTTTCAAATAATAAACTACCCTTTTCAAAATTTTTGATAAGAATATATCTTCTAGGAAACTCAATAGTTTGAACACACTCTAATTTTAGTCGCTAATCAATTAGATTTGATTGATTTATAGCATTTTTACTTTTCACTTACGTTTAGTGCTGAAGTTATATAAATAAAATTAAAAATTTTACTGGTTTCGAATACAGAAATGATTTCATTCTTGTCTTTAATTACAGATGAATTTACGCGTACCAAATGTTTCATGTATATGCTGAATAACACTAATATAGCTTCAACCCGTTTTAACACTATATGGACAAAATTTTTATTTGTGATATTTTTCCCTTCAATACATTTTATTTGTGACTATCTTTTAAAGAATAGAAAGAAATTTTTTATTTCAATAATGTTTTTGATGGAAAAGACGGATAAAAAGAGAGAATTATTTTTTTACAAAATAAAAAATTTCTCCAAAGAAAAAATAGTTTCTCCAAAGGGCAAACAATTATTGTAAAATGATTCACTCTGAACTAAATTTCCTGAATTTTTTTTGAAAAAAAACTTAAAAAATTAAACTTTGAATAAAAAACATGGAAAAACAAAAAATGAACTTAGTGTAAAAAAGGACGAACTTAAATTGGAAAAGGAGTAACTTAAAGTAAAAATGTAGTATATGAAAGAGGATAAAACAATACAACGTAGTCTAATTAAATTTACATTGTATCATTTTTTGATAGGTTTCCCACAATCAAATTTTTATTTACTTTTCATTCGAACTGTTAAAGAAGTCGACATTAGTGTTAGAAGACTTTATGATTGACTATAATGTCATTGTGAATGAACATTTTTCTGAAGTTTTTTTTGTATTTTTCAAAACTCAATAAGATAAATTAGTTAACTAAATTGAATTATATCTATTTTTTTCATGAACTTTATCAATAAATATAATTATTACTGATCAATTTAGGGCGAACAAAAATTGACCTAATAACTCAAAAAATATTGACTTTTTCAAAAAAAAGTTTTTTTAACTTGCAAAAAAAACTGAAGCCTGATAGCCTCTTTAACAGAGTTTCGGAGCCACGAAAAAAAATTTCTGGCTCCGGAGTTATGTTTTTTAGCTTCGGTGTGAGTTCCAACACGCTCTTATAATTAAGTGTATATTTTTAAAAAATTTAATAAAATATAACCAAGAAAACAGTTAGGATTAGGGAATATATGAGTGTTTTATTTGAAATTAACATTTGCGCTAGCTTTCATCTAAAAAAGGTCTTTGAAATGTGAATGGTTAAATCATGCGGAGCCAGTTAGTGGAGGCGTATTTAAATTTTTACGGCTCCGATTCCATGTAGAAAAATTCAGGGGCTCAGCCATCGCAACCCTGATTTTTAGTACTTTTTAAATCATTTAAGGCCTCTTTTTCTTCTATAAATAATAAAAAGAACAAAATTTAACTTAAAAACTTCAAAGTTATTGTCCCTTATACTTCAAAATATTGACTTTATTTGTTAAAAAAGTCACTTAAAAATTATTTTAAGCTTTTTTATTTAGAAGAATTGAAATACACAAGAAATAATTAAATATATTAGAAGAAAAATTTCTATCTTTTGCTATAAGCTTTTTTAACATCAAAAATGATCTTTCTACAGGACAAGTTGTAGCTTGACAATTTTGTAACTCTGCATAAGTACTGGAAGAAATGTTTAGCTTTTTCAATTCTATATCTTTAATATCGTTCTTTTCAAACCTTTTATTCAAATAATTTTTAATTCCACAATCATCGTGATCAAACTTGATAGAGTAAAAAAGTCTTGCTGCATCTTTTATGCCAAAAGAAGTTGACTCAACAAACTGCCCTAACTGAATATAGTTTTCTTTTATGTTAATTAAGCAGTTGTTTATCTAATTTTAAACAACTGATGCTTTCTCTTTCTTAACCAAAATTCCATTTTTGCATTCAAAAAAATTTACAATTTCTTTTATTTTTGGTAAGTGATCGCAGTAGTAAGAAGCAGCATTCAGCCAGCTTGCCCATCTTGTAACAATTGGAGAAACACTTGAGCAAAAAGGTTTGTAAAAAAATTGACATAAAAAAAATTATTGACTTTTAAAAGAAAAAAAAATGACTTTATTGACCTTAAAATATTTTAAAAATAATCGAAAATTAAGTAAATATATAATAAATAATTGTTTCTAACAAACTAAAAAACAAAATAAAAAATTGACTTTATTGACTTTATTCGCCCTAACTGATCATATAAACATTACATTTTCCAATTTTATTTCATTTGTGAAAATATCATCGTTTGTTTAATAACGATACCAATAGCAAAATAAAATTTTGTGAAATGAGCGATAAAGATAACGACAATACATTTTTGCGTTAGCGTTTGTGTAGATTTCGTTAATTTTTCGTTAATTTTTCGTTATATGTATTTTTACATGCAGTGTTATAAAAGAGCATAAAATGAAGGCGCGACATCTATTTATTCATAACTCCTACAAATAATTATCTTCACTTTTTAATTCCAAATTTAATGTACAATTCGACTCAACCAATCATCATTTCAAAGTCAAGGTAAGAAAAATCTAAGAGAACTTCATCCGCACAAACCCAAGAAAAGCACTTCTGCAATCGACTACCATATAGAGTCCAATTTGGAAATAATGTTTTGGAATAAAAGTTTCCCCAACAATTATAATTTTCAAAAACACTAGCAGAGGCAAATATTTTGGTCGAAATTTTCAAGCACCTTACAATTTAAAACTTAATTGAAACTAATTAACAAAAAAACTTTCCTTATAGTGTATTTATGAAGTATTTCGATATTTATTTCAAAATTTGACAAATTTCTTTTCATTTATATTTTGACTTTGTGTTAAACTTTTATATAATTTTGATATTAGATAAAATAAATTATTTTAGAGTATTTTTATTATTTTAATCGTTCAATCAATGGACCGTTTTCAGAAAATTATATTTGATATTTAAAAATTTCAAAACTTTTTATGAATTTTAATACTTTTATTGTTATTTTCTAAAAAATATTTACACATTTTTTCCGTTTTATAGAAGTGAGTTTTGAGATATGTTTTAAACTTTAAATTTTATCCGTTTATAAAAATTATTTAATGGAGCCTCAAGATATATAATAGTTGCATGTTTTCGACAAAATTTTTTATAACTATATCTTTTCAAATATGTTTGAAGTCGCTACAAGGACAGAAAACATAGCACTAGAAAAGCACATGATGAAATACATATTTTTAATGCCTTTCTATCTCTAATATATATATATTCTACAAATCAAGAGATTTTTAAGTACGATTATTTGATGATTTGAGCCTTTCTAATAATACTCTTAAAAATCTTCTAAAAAATTCTTTTATTACCTTCAATAACTCACTTCCATCTACTTGTGACAAAGCTTGTTTCACCCAAGAATAAAATTTATCAACTAATATACTATGTTACGAAAAATTGTTTCAATATATTTTTCTCATTTTCTCGTTGCAAATCTAGTCCATTGAATACGATGGTGAAATTCGTTTTTTTTGTAACATCGATATTTTTTCATTTTTGAATAATCTAATTTTTGAGCAAACATAGTGTTTTTTTGGAGGTTCACCGTTTCTATTATTTAAGATTAATTTTTTTATTTGTTCGAGAAATTATATTGAAAATGGCTAAAGGACACCATAAGTTATAAACTGACTACTTTTGTATAGAATATTGACTCAAAGCAAGCAAAAAGGCAACATTTTTATGTCCTAGTAAATATCAAATCGCATATAAAGAATATTTTGATGTAAATAAGAGACCAATATAAAAGTAAAAATAGCTGTTGGTGTGTTTGTTAAAAATAAAATTAGCTAACAATAAAAATAATCTCATAAATATATAGAATGTTATTCATTAAAAGTTTATTTTGGAAAAAATGCTATCCCGCAGTTAATATTTTTCTAGATCTGCCTTTGAAGCGAGATATCAATCAGGTTTTTAATTTTTTTAAGCAATAAAACAAAAAATCTATTTTTGAATTTTTTTTATAAGTGTTTGTTTTTTTACAAACAACAAATAATCTCAATTTTTAAATTAGTACATCAATCATCATAAAAAAGTACTAAAATTTATAATGAAACAAAAATTCGTCAAAATTTGTAACATGTTATATAATGCCGGTGTTGTATCCTAATTGCCATCTTCTCAATTTCGACTTGCACAATACGAATCCTTTTTCCAAAATATATAATTTGATTAAAGTTCTCTCATTTTAATTAGAAATTTAAAAGCTTGGCTTATTTTCCCCAGTTAGATATTTTATCAACTTATTTTCGTTTTTTATGTAATGCTGAAAATAAAGTTTTTTCTCCCTCTCTCAATAAACAAAACTTTATTTCATAGAAGGCTGTAAGTACTAGTTTATTTTTATATGTACACTTTTTTCTATTAAAAACTAAATAAAAAAGTAAAAAACCTTTCCTATCGCTTCCTTTTTGGTTTTAGAATCCATCCATTTATTTTGTTCAAAAGTTTGAAAGAGAGTCAATTTCATTTGTTTTATCATCTCTTCAGCCTAAAAAGACAAATTAACAGATGGAATTACAGGACACAGTTACTAACTCGCAAAAAAGAAGTCAACTTTAGTTATATATATATATATATTTTAGTCAATAAAATCAAAGAAAAAATTGTTAAAAACGCAAAAGAAATGGGGTTCAAGCAAGTGAGAATGAGTAAGTGTTGTATGAATAGTGAAATTCTTGATAAGGAACTTACTATTTAAAAATTTTAATAATTTTATCCTTTCTACAAAGTCAAAGATTTAAATAAATAAATTAATTTAATTTTTCATTTTTCAAACTTTATTCTTTGATTTATATTCCTTTCACTATTAAATTCATTTTCTAAAAATAAACTTGTTTATATTTCATTTTTAGTTTATAAAAAAGATCATTTTAAATAATAAATGGATAAATATATGTCAGCAGATGGCACTAGTGGTTGAAGTGGTTTCTTGATTCGGTTGTCAACGGTTCGATTACGCATCGTGATATCTCTATCATCCGTCAAGTCATGGAAAATATTAAAGAGATAGTATCTATATATAGAAAATATATAATATATCTATGAAATATATATTAAAATTTTGTTAATTTAATTAAGAATTTATTAAGTTCACTAAAACTTATTTTAAGCTAAAAATAAAAATGGCCTAATTTAGGAAAACATATTTGGTCAAAGAATGCCCAATGATGAACGAAATAAGACAAGAAAGAAGGTCCCTACAACTTCTTTGTTCTTGATGGAAAAGGATGATTTGACGAAGAGGGAGCCAAGGGCGAAGCCGAGAACCGAATTCGTGTTGCCCAGACACGTTTTCCAGGGCAGGGAGTCCGCAAAGCTTCCCTTGAAAACGCGGCTCATGATCTTGTAGGAGCGACGCCATTTCTGAGACAAGAAGGGAATCATTTGACGAATGATCTTCAGGAAGATGTAGTTGTTCAGCACGCTAAAAAAAATTGACGCATTGCGAGAGAAAATACAATAGGAGGACGATGATGTAGGTATTAGGAGTGATTTTGTTGCTATATCGGCCTTCTAAATATTTCCAAAGTTATATCAATTCTGTTGGAAGGTAAACGATTTTTTCTAATTAACCATAAAATTTATTTACAATAATAAGGAGTGGTATAATTCGTCTATTTTCTAAATTTTATTTATTTTTATATAATGACATTTTGACATACTATTTTACAAATCTATGAAATAAAGTTTGATTTAAATTTTTATTATTTTTAATTTTAATTTAAATCTAAATCATTTTTTTAATTATCTTTCATTTTATATTTTTCAAATTAAGATTTTTTCAATTTTCAAAATTTTATTTGTTTTATACAAGCATACATTTTACCAAAGTCTAGTATAAATTTTTAAGATTTTTAATTTAATTTTTATTTCCATTTATATTATATTTTTTTTAAATTTAAATATTTAAATTTTATTCCTTCTATTTATATTGACATTTTTATTTTTTTTTTAGTTCAATTTTTGTATAAGTACATATTTAACATATTAGTAGTGGGTAAAATTTGTCTATTTGTTGAATCGTATTTATTTTTTATTTGAAGAGGTGTCAAACTCAAATTACCGAAGAACCGGATTTCAAATATTTACGTCTCTAATAGTTCAGATAAAAAACCTAACCTTTGAAAAGATTCACAGAATTCTTAATTAAAAACAACAATAAGTAAATAGATTATTTAAGGAGCATTAAGAATTTTAATGAAGTACTTATTCTCAATTTTTCTTTTTGATTTTTCCACAAACTTGTCATTTTTTCTGAAATTTAATTAAAAAATTTGTAACAAAAGAAACTATAAATGTGGGTTTACACTTTCAAAGTCAATTTTAATTCCTGTCTGAATTAAGGTTTCGAACAACATGAAGATAAGAAGGGTAGGAAGACAAAAGTGACTCAAAAATTTCCGTGAATGACAATGTGCTCCTCCATCATGTTATGACAAAATTGATATGTTTGAGCTGCAGGAATAACTTGTCTTTTTTAACCTGGTCTTTCTAGATTGATACAGTATTTTTACATATATTCAGATCAGAATAATTACTGGGTCACTCTTCATTACCGAAGAAATTGATATTGTTTTCTATCAGCAAATTTCTGTGTTCGAAGCCTATTCATGCACGTTGTTTGTCAAGCAGAAAAGTAATCGGAGTGATGTCGAGAACATTTTGAACATCTTAAAGATTGGAATGATAAGCTCCTTCAAAATTTTCATCCTAAAATAATCCCCATCGCAACTTTGTCTACGAGGCTATATTACCCACACCATCTGACGCGCAGTCAATAAGACTAAATTCTCAACACATTCTTTACTCTTGTTCAATTCACGATGATCTTGATACATGGTCAATGACCTTTGATCGTTCTGAGAATTCCTTGTTACGAAAAAATCATCTTTAATTGCCAATTGTAGGAATCTGGCTTCTTTCCACTCCTTCAAGAAATCAACAAACAAAAACCGATCTTCAATATTCAGTTGGGTTTTACGTAGCTTCGGAATCTTATGCTGCCTTAAGGCCCAGTCATTTGATAAAAAAATCGAACAACTTCTTGACCCCTAGTTTTCCCACGACATTCTTGGATTCCTTACCTGAATTATGTGTAGTTTTTCTTTTGAAGAAATTATTTGTTCTTTGACTCCTAAGACAAAACTTCAAGCTTACAATCCTTAAATGTAGCTTGGAAAATTTTCGAAGTAGCAAGCAGACCTCACCGAAGTAGAACACGTCCTTGTAATGCATGTGCATGTAAATTAATAATATAACTCTTGGTTCTGGCGAAGGAGTGTTGCTCCACACGTCAAAGATGTCTTTCTCAGACAAACTAGAGATAAGCTCCAGGTATGTGAAGATTCTTTTTGACATATTGGTTGAGGGATAGTGGATAATTTCTTATCTATTTTTAACAAAGATAAATGATGAAAAGTACGAAAAAGGGAAAACGACAAAAATGATAAATCAATTTTAATTTTCATATCTTTTAAAGAAAGACATAGAAAGAGAAGAAAAAAAGCTGTCAAATAGCCATTTATTTATTATCTTCGTGCTTTTCTCCTACAAATTTAACAAACAGTATATTGTACACACCCAACCTCATGGATGGGAGTTTGGTGCGCAAGTAATTTAATTTATATTTCATTTCAGATTCTTAAGTGATGTCCAGAAAGAGGGTGCACAAAGAAGAATTTCTCAGCATTGGATTTACGTGTCCCATGGATGATATCCAAAAAATCGTAAGAGAATAGGATATTAAAGGAACAAATTTTCCTCTATGATGGAAAATAATCTCAAGCGCCATCTCTGGAGAAAACACGCAACTCTAGGAGAGAAAGATATTGAGTATTTTAAGAGGAAAGAACAACTCTAGCGTTAGCGTTTAGACAACTCTATGCACAAGGGAGTGTATTCTATTCAACAACCAACACTTGCATCCTATCTTGTTGCAAAAAAATGCTAAATGTATGCAGACACACACAATTGGAGAAAAGTTGGCAAAGCCAGCAGCCCTTGATGTCTGTACCATCCTTGGAGATGCTACAGGTAGTGGTTGCCATCAAGGAGAGTGCAAAATTTAGCTGCGAGTTGGATGAGTCAACTGACATCGGTGACGATGTTCAGGTCTTCGTATATGAGTGGTACCAAAGGAAGAGCGACATTGAATAAAACTTTATGTTCTATTTTATTAAATCATCAGCATTGCATTCAAGGCTGATTAGTCAAACGTGCTCCGATATGGGATCCGAATATGAACATCTGCTTTACTACTCTTCTGTCAGGAGGCCATTACAAACAAAAGTGCATCAGATTTCGAGAAATTGAGTGAGGAGTTTGACAGGTACATTCTGAGTGGAGAGCTGCATGAGAAATACAAATGTTTGAGAAGACATTTCGATATCCAAGCCAAGGATCCTTCAGAAGAGCCTTCTATCCAAAATCTACAAGAAGAGCTTATAGAGATAGATACATGAGGAAACTCTTTGTTTTAACTTTCAGCGACAAACCCTAAGTGTGTTTTGGACTGCTGTGAAAAATGAAACCAGTTCTTGGATTCGAGGCTGTGAAAGTGTTTTTGCTTTTCGCTACAACCTATTTGTATGAATCACGATTTGCAGCTCTGACTGCCATCAAAACTAAAAGCTAAGGTTAAAGCTCTGGCTGCCACCGAAACATGATTTGAGGAGAGCACTTTTCAAGCCTGAACCACGAATAGAGAAACTTAGCAACATGATACAAGCCCAAGGCTCCAATTAAAATTAATTTACCAGTTCACACCGTTAGCTTGTTTTTTAAAGAATGTGACAACATATTATTTCAGAAGTCGTTGTTTTAATTAATGTCAAGTTTTAAAATTCATCATGCTGTGAATATAATAAAATTTAATGATGTTAATTTTGTCTTTCAGAACCTTAAGTACCTCTCTTACAGATATATTCATTACAATTTGTCCTCCCTTACTTTTATAGCTAGCTAATCATAGTTATAATAAAATATAAAAGTTAAACTCTTAGGAATACTAAATATTTGCCTGAAAATGAAACGTGCCTTATAAGCAGAAAGAGGGCATTATTTATGATATCTGGAAATTTGTCCAAATTTTATTCCCCAAAATTTCATTCTCAGTTAAACTAACCAACAAACAAATTAAGTAATAAATTAACTAAATCTTTTAAAAAATCTTTTTAAGGTTGAACGAAGTGGAAACAAGAAAATGTTTTGAGCATTTTTTTTTAAATATACTTTTGTGTTTCAAGGAATTAAAATAGCCAAATAAGTTTTAATTAAATAACAATTATGTTTTTTTAGAATTGAAATCGCCAACTTGGAAAGACAGTGATAAAAACAATTAAAGACTTAATTTATTCAGTCTGCTTATTAAAAATAATTTTTTTCTGCGTAGACAAAAAAGCGTATTAAAAATTTATAATAAAATATAAATAAAACAAAACTGATTTCTGAGTATTTTTTTTTACCTTTTAAGCCTTTATTTTGAGAGTGATTTTACTAGAGTTTTTTTTTTAATTATTTTTTTTAATTTCTGTTGGACAGTTAATCATTCGTACATTAACGAAATAGAACGATTGTTTCTCGTTAATAATGATGTAAAACGTGGTATGATGAAATGAGTAGTAAAAACTGATGAACTCTGCAAAGCGGTATGATGAGTAAATTTAAAATGATAAAATTTCAAGTTTTTTTTTGAAAAAATCGTAGCCTATAGGGCAGCCTTAACCAATGTTTCCTAAAGTTATTCTGAGAACAAAAAGAAAAAAAAATTTTCACCCAATTATTCTCAATACAAAAAAGCTGGACCGCTTATTATATGTCTACCTATATATCTATGTATCTATCTATGTAACATCATTCTCGCCTAGCCTGTCAAATCTCAACTGTTTGATGACTGCTAAATCATTTTTTACATTTAAAATTGTCAACATTAACATATGTAGAGTCTGACAAGGTTTTCTGTGTATTTTTTGTCTCCCCGTTGGCTTGCCAGCCAACTAATTGTCTAGGAATGGCTACCATTTACAATGTTGGTTCAACCTAGTTATGAAAGGATGCTTGATAATAAAAGTTTGGGAACCAAAACCTGAGTGTATACAAAGAACATTTACACTTTTCCGCTTTCACTGGCCAAGTACTTGGAGAGGATGATGTTGATGTTGCGGAAGTAGGACTCGTCACGGATAACGACTTGCTCACTGGCGTTTATCTGGATGTTGGCGTTCGAGAAGACTTCTTTGAAGTAGTTGGGCCAATCAATCTTAATGCAAAGAACGAGGTTAGAATATGGGGCGAGTTGAGATGGGATTCGGTTTACGAAAGGATAGCGTTTCTGCATTTGCTCCAGCGTGACCAGGTTGTAGGAGTCGTGGAAATCTCGGTTGTCCAAAAGCGATAGGGATATCTAAAAACGATTCAAATACTAACGCCTCACAACTCTTTTGATGCCAGAATGGTATTCCATAAAGTATATTTAAAAAGTTGTAAACTAATCTCATCTCCGGTCACGACGTATACCACATCTAAAATATTTTTGCAAACTTTTTATATGTGAGATTAAAAGAAACAGGGATTTTGGAAATTATTGCACGAATTAGATTTCCTCTAAATGTGCGTTTATTTTTCAGATTTTTTATAGAAATTTAAAAAATCGCAAAATTGATAAGTGACAAAACAATGAATTTTTGTTTGTAGAAGGATGACAACAATAAATATTGCATTAAAATAGGACAGTGGTGAAATAATGAACTAAAACGTGTATAATTAAATAAAAATTATTAAGAGAAAGAGCGAATGAGCTTATGTTTAATTGATTTAAAAATTTTGCTATGCAGACAAAACGTGGATGGACCTGGACCACTCAACATCTCCTTAAGTGTAAACTACGCAGAGATCGCCTACTCTGTTCACCCCATTTTTAGGCCTTGAATAATGCCGCTGTTTTCCATATAAATGCTCGAAAATTGTTGACTTTAGTAATAAGTAAAAAGTTATTAATATTCTTTGTTTGGCTTTGGCCATATTTCTTTCTTGTTACCGGCCTTATAGATGCATAGTAATTTGGCAGGAAGCATGATTCGTTCTTACACATATGTTATATATTATTTGTTAATTTTTGTGTATTCCCGTTTTCTTACAAGATTACTAATATATTATTGAAGGTAGAGTAATTTAATAGAATCGGCTGAGAGTTCAGCTAAAAGACAAACTTTTCTTTTCCAAAAAAGTAAATCTAAAATAAATATGCAGCATATGATGATTACGGGAAGCAAGAAATAAAACGTGCTTAAAATTGATCAAATTCATTCAAAAAAATCGATAACGTAGTCAATATTTGAAATTTTACGTGAGCAATTTTGATTTCCAAGTCAACAACATCTTGCGCATGCTTGAACACCGTTTTCACATCGTCCGTTCCGTGGAAAAGAAGTCCGAGTTTCGTGAGAAATTTAACGTACGCCTTCAGATGCGAAGAAGATTCGTTTAGGTAATAGTCTCGTTTTGGAAGACCCAATCCTCCTTGGTTCAGGTATATGATGGATTTTGAGGAATTTTTGTCATCATCATAAACCCACCTTAAAAAAACAAGTCTCAATTCCATTTATACAAATGTTTAAATGATTAGATTTTAAAAGAATCCAACTAAAATTGAGCTCAGACACGTCAAAGGGCCCAGGTTTGTAGTGTCGGAGTGCGAAGTCGAACTCGTAATACTCCGATTCCAAATTTAGAAAGAGTTAATTTTATAATCGTTAGATTAAAAAAGAACATAGAAACTCTCTTTTTTTATTACACAAATAGCTTTAAAGCAGTGTTGCCCAAAATAGGGGTAAATAAGAAAACTTTCCTTTATTAAGTTTAGGTGAATAATACTTTATTTTCTAATAAATATACGAAACAATAGATATCTATTATTTTACTTAAACAGACATAAAAATAGGGAAAAAACTATTTTTTGAGATCAAAACAAAAAACTCAGCTAAAAAGGGCATCTTTTTTCAATAAAAATGATTAATATATGTATATTCGTATAGAGTGAATAAACAAGGATAAAGTTTAACTTAATTGTATAAAAATTAATAATATTATTATTTATTTTACTTTTTTGAAAAGCGTACATATTTAAGCCATGAACTAATTTTATGTAGCTAAATTGCTTCAATTTTAGAAGGATGTGGAGTAAAACTCCAAGTTCCGATGTGCGAAGATGAGTAAAATTTTCAATAATTATCTCATTTTAACTAAAATTTTCGGATACAGTAAATAAAATGTAGTATCAATATTGTTAATTTAACCATATGTATTAATCTTAACAATATTTTGTTAATGGCCGTAATATGCTTAATGTAGCATGATAGATTGGGCAACAAGATAAAAAAGTTTGAACATCTTTTGATACCATTTTCTTGGTAGTTGAATGACTCTCCCATGTCCAAAGCTGTCAATTAAAAATGAACATTTTTAACAAAAGTTAGACATTAACTGTAGTTAACCTTATAACGATTAGATACTCCCTTGAAAATTTAAAATTATATACAGTTTGAACGCATAACACTTTATATATTAAAATTTTTCAATAATCTTGGCCACTTTTTAGAAAATGTCAATCAAAATTTAGTTTACTAAAATTATCTACAAAAATATTCATTCAAATTTGACATGAAATATATGTTTTATACCAAATCAATCATGCTGGTTTCATTTCTGGATTCAGTTTTCGCATTTAAAGGTTATATGGTATCTGATAGTGTAAATAAAATGTGTGGTTTACGTCTAAAAACTGTCTCCAAAAATATTTTAAATAAAATTTCATTTTTATACCAAATCGAGTATACTTATTTTATTTCTGTATTCCATTTTGGCTCATTCGGTTAAAAAAATCTCAAAATCTGTTATTTCAAAAAAATCATATCCAGAAATTTTTTTCCACAAAATCACTATATAGTACAAATATAATTTTTTTAATATATTTTGGCTTATAAACTTTCTTCAAACATGTTGAATGTGAAATATTTATTTAAAACAAAAAAAACAAAAAGCATTATACAATCCTTTGAAGATTAGTATGAGAGAAGGAAGCAACCTGAAAAATGTTTGAAAAGAGAACGTGTGATGTAAAGAAATCATTTTAAAAAGAAGTATGCATTTTGACTAAATGGAAGATCTACTATCTTCCAATGAACTAGGAAGTGTAATGATCTAATATTGGTTGCTTCAAAATAGATTATCCCGTCAAAAAGAAGTTCTTCTTTTGCAAAAGATTGAAAACGAACTAGTGATTCAGTAATTTATGTGAAGCAATCTTAGATCATTTGAATTAGCAAATCTATAATTTTAGATAAAAAAAAATTAAAATTATAAATGATATTATGATTGTTATACTTTTTTTCAAAATTTAAAATTATAAATGGCGTTGTATTGTCGCAAAATTACAAAGGTAAAGGTACCGTTGGGTGTTTTCATCGAGAAGGCAGAATTGCCCAGCTTGTATTGAACTATGAAGAAAGTAGACATGATGCGGGATCGAACCCAAGACCTTGAGTTATCGTAACCGTGTATCTAACCAACCTTACTCACGCAAAGAATAGAATCGGCAAAATTACAAATAGTTCTTACGGTAAGATCGTTTTCAACCTCTTATAATCTGTTTTATTTTCGTGCAAATATTTATGGAATATAGTATAGTGTTATATAATATAGAAGAGATTACATCATTAAAACTATAAAAAGTAATAATTATCTATGATTTACAAGGGTGGAACAGATAATAAAAACTTTTATCCAAAAAGTTATGTGTGTTTTAATAGAAGACTAAAAACAAGAAAACAAAAAATAGGATTATTTTAAAATTCATAGCCTCTATTAGTAAAAAATATAGAACAATATATATATTAGAACAAATATAGAGAGATCAGGAAGATTAAGTTTAAAAGAATTTAAAATCTACCAAGAAAAAAAGAAGCTTGAATCTAGTGTTGAAGACAAAGATATCAAGAGTTTGTCAAGGTTCCAATCTTTAGCTAGTATTCTAGAGTTTTGAGTGGATGTTCCAGACATTACTTTCGGTTTGTTCATCGTCAAATCTCCGTACTTTGAGATCAGATCCTTTAGCGGTTGTGAAGATAGCTTCTCTATTTCATCATTTTTATCCATGCACGAATCATAGTAAATTTTGGCCAATTTTTCACATCTTGATCTCGTCTGATTGTATATGTTATCTTAAAAACAATACTTAGAATCACTCTATTTTCATGCAAAACTTTTACTAAGCATGTAAAAGAGATATCTCAAAAGAGTTTTGACAACGAGAAAGAGAAACCTTTCGCTGCTTGTATCCAACTATGAGAAGATAAGTCGGAAATCAGGGATTTGAACACGAGACCATCGAGAATCAAAGCCAGAGTCTAGACAAATCCTCTCATGCTTGAATTCAATTCTCATAATTGAAATGCACAAAGCGATTTTTAGACAAAGGTAGGAAACATATTTCTGCGAATAGCTTGGAACATAATTTTTTGTGAAATTGTTTTTCAATCATGCTACAATAAAGACATATTAGGTAGGAATCATATCATAATAAAATTTTCATTTGATCCTGATGCATCGTCTATACCCCTGGCTTTGAGATATAGGTATGGCAGTGTATGGGTGTCGAATGTCAATATGTATGCTAGTATGTATGTATAATATGTATTCGTATTTATTCATATGTAAATGTGAGTATGTATAAATGTAAATGTATGTAAGTACGATTGAACTAACACTAAACCTGGCCTCAACCCTGACACTGACACTAATTCTACACTAATGCTAACTTCGACAGTTTTCCAAAATTTTACACATTAAGGCACATTTAGAAAATGCTTGAGCACTAGTCAAATATTATGCAAATTGAGGAACAAATTTGATTGGTTAAAATCAGCGGGAGACTAGGTGAATCAATAAAGAAGAAAAAATCAAATTTTTTAGATTTATGCTCACTCCGAAAGTCTAGAGGTGAAGGCGTTGGGTAATATCGAATATTCCTCTGTTCGATTCCACAACGAATTCAAGTTTTATTCGAATACCCAAATAAATGTTAAAATTCGCCAATTCAGAAGATTACACAATATGATTTCAGATTAAGTTAAATACATATTAGAAGTCGAAGATATAATATGTATATATCTTTACATAACCACGTAGTGGGTAGTTCTTTCAAGGTATTTCTATAAAATCTCCCTCTAAATTTTTCTTTGTGTATATTGAAGAAGCGATATAAAATTATTCGGAGGCAAATCAACCCCTGTAATATTGAAGATTGAATGACATACTATGATAGTTTAAATTTAAGACTAGTTTAGAATGATTTATTTTTTTTATTCTTCCCACTTTTTGTGTTTTATATTTCGCCACAAATAAAAAAGAAATCAGTATACATTTATACAAGTAACTTTAATAAAAATTGTTTGAAAAATTTCTTTACGTTGCCTCCTTGGTTGTTATTAAACGGTAAAAACTGGGCATCATCAAAACTTCAGGTGCATTTTGAAAATTCATTATTTACAAATGTTGAAGTTACTCAAAGTCACATAACAGCAAAGGAGGCAACGCAAAGAATTTTTTCAAACAATTTTTATTAAAGTAAAAACTACATGTACACTAGTGAGCATGGTTTGTTTTTTCAACGTATTCAATTTTTATATTTTATACAAAAAAATTTTTAGAATATTTTTTAAGCAAAATTGCTTTTTAAAATTTTTATCCATAAAACTATGCCCGGCCGAAATTATTGGAGGAGGGAAGAATGTAGTCAACAATTGCAACAAAACAAAATAAAGTCACAAAAAGACAAAAGCGAACTCAAAGCGCTACATTTTTAGTCAAAATGTCATATAATCAATAATGAAGTACCCAATAAATTTTTGAGAACGAGTTGGTTCGTGAAGGATATTTCTTGGAAAGTATTCCAGTCTTTGTGGCCATCTGGATTCAGATTGATCTTTTCCCAATGACTGCAAGAGAACTTGTAGAAGTCTTCGCAAGGATCTATGCTGTAGTTTATAGAGGTGAGGATTTTGGAGGCGACGTTAAGGCAGTCCTTGCTAAAACAATAATCTAGAACAAGTAAAAGGTTTTTTACAAAGTTAGAAAGTTATGTACAAGTGTTTCAAAAAATACTTTCAGAGATTTAAAGACTTTAACCATCATATAAAACAATAACTGATATTTGTCCAGGGAAAAATTTTTGAACTAAAAAATCAGATTTTTTAACTTTATAATCAAAAAAACTTTTTTTTTCTTTGACTTTTTATTGGACAAAATATTTGATCTGAAAGAAAATTGGAAGTTTCTTAGATTATATTAGATTAACTCTTTTTTTTATTTTCAGTATAATAAGAATAGTTTTAGAATAATATTTTTTATTTATGGTATTTTAAATTTTTGTTGATTTAAATTTTTAAAATTTTTGTTTTGGTTGAAACTAGTACTTTTTGTTTTTTTTAAATGTTTTTTGGACTTTATTGACATTTTTCGACCTGGAAGGAGTTTATCTTCAAAAATTTTTAAAGGATATTTTTGAACATGATTTTAAAGTTTTTAAACATGATTAAAAAACATATTTTTTAAGGGTGTTTTCGGCAGATGGCCTAGTTCTATCCCATTGACTTGTTGATTGGATTATTCAGACACTTTTTTGAATAAACAAAAATAGCCAATTTTTTTAGTTCCATATTTTTTATGTTGTTTTTTTAATGAATTTTCAAATTAAAAAAAAAAGTAAAATGGGGGATCGACCACATATTTCTAAACGATCTCTTTTGTAAATCTTTAGGAAACAGAATTCTTGGCTGAGTCGATTATGTATTTTGTGTTCGAAGGCTAAAAATGTCTCTGCCCTCTAAAAACCGCATAGAAGAGTTTGCATTAGAAGACTCATTGGCATCTAACATTCAATTATTCGACTACCCCGATATGCCATATAATATTGACTAGGAGCTAAAAGATCTTCTTAACCTCTCCTCTTACCAATTGTCAACAGGCTTTTGGTAATATCAATATAATTGGTTGGATGGATGGATTGATTACTCTGTACTGAGAAACTTTGAAGGTTAAAATTAATTGTTCAAATTTTTACCAACGAAATGTTACCAAACTAGACATAGAAAACTAGCACAGGAAAACAAACTAGATTACCAAACTAGATTACTAACACAGGAAAACAAAGAATCCTATTATATAATCTTCATATTATTGCTACATACACATATATTCAGTTAGGAAAGTAAATCAAAATGATTTAAGTGTTTACTGACTATAATAAAAAAATTTAGGAATCTTTTGAAACTAAGTCCTAATTTAGAAATAAAAACTTTAATCTCAAAAACAAAGAGCTTGTTACGAATACCACCATAAGGTACCTTTACCTTTGTCATCGAAAAAGGATGACACCGTATATAGAGAATCACAGTTCACTTTACTAGACTTTGAAAATGAATTGACTAAGAGTTTACATTTGATGAATCTGTTAAAAAATGGGTTTTGAAAGCGAAAAAATTGTCAATAACGTTTGTAAAAAAAATCATTTTGCATCTAAGTTTTCAGCCCCTCCCGACGAGTCAAATTTCTGGATACGGTACTGTATGATACATACTTTCAAAGTGTGTGAATTTTTGTAAAATTATACCAAAAATATTAAGAGAATTTATAAATAATTAGCTATTTCTATAAAACGTCCACGGGTATTAGACTGTTTATAAAAAATAGTGACAATATAGTTATTTACATTAAATCATTTCTAAATAATCTTTTTAGAAAATTCACCCTAAGAACTAGATTTTTGTTAATTGTCGGCCTTAATGCAGAGAGTCAAGCTAGAATAAAACGGACAGTGTATTTTAGATCGAAACCAAAAAACGTAAAGTTATTGGAAAAATAGGAGAAAGCATAATAAGAGAAGAAAAAAATGAGGAAGCATAGAGAATAATATAGAGAAAATAAAAGGTTCCTGGTCAAAAACCAAAACAGCTAAAATGTTAATGGCCAAAACAAAAACTGTCAAAAATCAAAACGGTCAAAATCTATTCTCTATCGGTATTTGGCGGTTTGGGTTTTTGGCCGTTTTGGTTTTGGTTTTGGCCGTTTTGGTTTTTGGCCGTTTTGACTAGGCACTAAATAAAAGTCATGACGTGAAAGAAAGGCATTGGAAAGAGGAGTTACTTGTTTCAGGGGGATTTGATTGGTTGAATTTGGTGTACAAAAAATTAGCAAAGAAGATGACAAAAAGCAGAGCGAATAAGCAGGAGAGGAGGAAGAGAGGAATTGTGAATCGGGAACTGTTTTGTTTGAGACGCTTCGTGGGTGGGGGTTGCGGAGATGGGGCAGGGGGTGTTGGAGTTATGGCGTTGGGGGCTGAATCGTAGAATGAAGTATTGTGGAGATGTGAGGTAAGGAAAGAAGGGTCATTGCCCTTTTCACACAGGCTCTCCTCATTGGAGTCTTTTTTTGTCTCTTCTAGTCTTTGATTTGATAGCTCCATGTGCGTTCAGATTCTCTCTACATGTCTTTGCCAAAATAAAGAAAAATTGCAGATAAAAAGAGCAGATAACTCAGATTTATAATAAAATATACAAAATCGCTAACAGATAGATATAAAAATTGGAGAGGATATTATCCTTTGATGTAACAAAGATATTTTTGGACGGACTTTTGTTTAAATTATGTCGAAGATACAGTCAACTAAGCTTATGTCAAATATATTCTGGGAAAAAAGAATTAAAGTACTTTTTAAAATTTCAAGCACAATGAAATTTGTTTGAACAAACTTCCTTTAAAGTATTATATGTTTTTGTTCAGTTACAAGTTTGCTGGTATTCAGCGGATAGGTTATACTTGTCTACATTTAAATCATGTTTAGTTGTCTACAACAAGGGAGCATATTCACATGGGTGAGAGATTACCGCCTAAAATTTGAACTTGGAAGAGAGTTTTAGCTCCCAATGATTTATTTTCATTTTCTCCTTAACAATGAATTAACGAATTTATGCACAATAAATTGATTTTTAAAGACGCGAATTATTTTATATTTAACTTAATACCTTTATCGAAAGCTTTTGACAGAAGTTGTTCAAAAATTTATACGTCTCTCAAATTTATCGTCAAATCTTCTTTGTGATTTATGGATTAGGAAACCCAATGGTATCTGCCTACCTCTGACTAAATGTTAAACGTACCATAGGGTGTTTTCATCGAGAAGGCACAATTGCGCCGCTTGTATCGAACTATGAGGAAGGCAGGCTTGATGCGGGATCGAACCCAAGACGTTGAGTTATCGAATCCAGCATCTAACCAACCCTACTCTGATTATGTTTATTGAATTCAGCTTACGCATTATAATGTAAATTTGGAGTAAGAATGGATAGGATATATTATAGTAGGGTATTTTCATTAAGAAGTTCTAATTTCATCGATCTTATCATGATGAATAATGAATGTTTAATGCTGGATTCGAACCAAAGAGCCTGTTGTATCAAAGCAACGCATATCTGCACAATCATACGCATACTCCTTATATAATATTAGTTAGCCTAACCACAGAAGCAGATATGGAGGAGGAGAGGGATGGTAAGACGTCCCAGTTCTCCATCAATAATTTTGGACAATAGCGATATAGATTTTTTTCATTTATATATAAAAAATATATTTTCACTTTTTATGAAAACAAATTTTAAGGAAATTTAATTTGACTTAAAAAATTCCATAATTAAAAAATAAAAAAAGTCGATAGAAATAGTAAAGTGTTTTTATTGAAAATTTGTGGAAAGATAAAGTTTCCACCACTACGATCATCAAAAGGAAAACCTTTACTCCAATCTCAGCAACTCATGAGATAAATTTGTTTGAATTTGAGATGAAATAAAATATGAAATTATATTTTAATCTTTCAGCATGTTTTAGATTTATTTTTCGAAAATTTCTATAATGAAAGAATTAAAAAAGAATAAAAATTGTGGCGCGTTTTTAATTTTTTAATATTTTCCCCCCCCCTGTCCCCCCTCTTCATTTTTTTCTGGGTTTTTTTCTCCAGGGGCCCCCCCCCGTTGGGGTGTTAAATTTTTTTTTGAAAAAAAAGGAGAAAAAATATCTTAGAAAATTTTGTTTAAAAGACTTTTTACTATTTCTAGTATTCTTTTTATATTTTCAACGTTTTTTCAATGACTCCGCTTCATTTCATCCATTTATCCTATAAAAAAATGAATTCATTGATGGAAAACTTTTAAAGTTTATATAATTTAAAAAAAAATTGCCTCTAATAATTTCAACAACGTGCACCCCTGAGTCTAACTGAACATATTTTGGGAACTTAAAATTTGAGAAGGTTCCTGAAACCTGCAACTGCTTGTAGAATTCATGAGCTCTTATATAAAATTTGACATGATGAGAGATAATGAAATAATTGTAATTTTTATCGAACGAGTCTTCGATTAATGCAAAGTCAAACTAACGTTAACCGCGAAATGATTTAGAGAAATGAAATAAAATTGCACAATTACAAGGAAGAGGAAGCAAAAGTTGTTTGCGTGAACAGCACAAAGTTGTGAAAGGAGTTGAATCTTGCAAAAAAAAGTAAAATAAGAGGGGGAAAAGAAGATGTCACATATGTTGTTCCTTTCAATCAATTATATTAGCCATGATACGGCTTCTCTATGAATCCCCCTTTTTTGAACGTGTTTTCGAATTAAATACACGTACCAAATACCGAATCGCATTGCTATCAACAGAGCTTAATGCGACCAAGTAATTAATAAGAAACACATTACTTTCAAAGAACAAGAACATATCATAATCATAATAATGATGAAAAGTGGTAGATGTTTTTGAATCATTTGTCGTTGTAATCGTCACGTTACACACATGTTAGCGTAAAAGAATCAGATTAGCATTTTCGCTCTAATGTGTTTTTGTTTAACTTCTGAAGCATAGCATGTCATCAGCGTAAAACATGATCCGAAATTCAGCATTGCTGAAGTAGACAACATCTATGAAGTTTAGAGAGTAAGAAATGGAACTTATAAAAAGCAAGGCGTCAGTAAGGTTGCCTTAGGTAGATCAATCGTTTTGAAGATGGGATACCTCAGAGAATGAAAGAATAGGTGTAAAGTATAGAAAAAAAAAGAATAGGTGTAAAGTATAGAATAGGTGTGAGTCATGGATTTAATTTAAAAATTCTATATTTGATACAAAAATAAAGTTTTATTGTTTTTAATAATATGGTAGATACTAGAGCTTCTGTCTCGAGATTTCTTGATTTTCGAGAATTTTAGAATTTTTTTATTTCTTGATTCTCGAGAAATTTTTGTCGAGACTCAAGAATTAAAAAAAAATTTTTATTACTGAAAACATGTTAAATTTTGAATAAATATTAATAAAAAATAAATAATTATGTGTAATGCACAATCAACTTTTGAATATTCAAATTTTGAAGAAATTTTAGAATGTGCAAAAAATATTTTTGATAAATTTTTTCTCATTATTCGGAGCATGGAACTGTTATACAAGAAAGCCAAATTCAAGTGGAATCTGTTGATGAGTTTGAAGAAGAATCTCTAACTCAAAGTTTAAATAGAGAAATTAAAGAATTCATGTATGATAAAAAAGAAGAAAAAGTTAGTACAATAGAAGAAATACAGATGTTCAAACAAAATAAAAATGTTGATTTATCAGAGAGAGTTAAAAAATTCTCTTTTATGCATCCAACCAACTTCTTGTCAATGCGGAAGAATTTTATCTCCAAAACGATTGAGTTTGAAAAACGAAACTTTAAATGCCCTTGTTTTTTTAAAAAGTTATTTTACTAATAAAACAAGATATTTTTTTCGTAAAATATTTTTAATATTTTTTAACTTCTCGAAACTTTTCTCGAGAATCATATATTTTTTTTCTCGTTTCTCGAGAATTAAATTTTATCGAGAAATTAGAAGCTCTAGTAGATACCAGGGACGTGCAAAACTCTGCGCTAGAGCAAAAGTGTGTTCTCTGGTATTTAAGATTTTGCCCGCAAAGCAGTTCAAACGATTTCGTAGATAAGGAATCTCTGGAACCGCTTGTAGAATTTATGAGCTTCCTAACTTTAAGTATTAAAAATCAAAACGATTTAGAAATGAAACCAAATTTATTCGACACAAGTCCTTGGCGTGGGCGGCGCATACTGTATATGCAGTAAGCCATCACAAGTGCAAAGAGACTCCATGCTATTATTTTGATAGGAGTGTTTGGCATAACTTGTCTATACAATTTTACTGTTATGATCACTTCTTATAGTTGACTTTTTGTCTAGAACTGTAGTTAATGATTTTATATCGTTGTTAGCAAAACAGGTAAGGAAATACAAATCTAAAGAAATGGAAGGAGCTGAATTTTATTCTTTGATGATTGATGAATGTAGAGATGTTAGCGATCATGAAACAAGGTAATTTCTGCGTCAAATATGTCAAAAATTCTTGCACTGTTGAACGTCTTGTTGGTCTGGTTAGGATTCAGAAAAACTGCGTTTCCTCGACCATATTTTTACAAGTTAAAAAATTCATAGAATCTTTATGCATGGACGAGGCTACAACAATGACAGGCATTAAAAATGGGGTTCAAGCGAGAATAAAAGAGCAGAGTCTTTGGACGATTCTTTGTGTGGTGTTGTGCCCATCGATTGAATTTAATTATTGATTTGATCACTAAAACATTTCCTCAAGTTTTGAGCTTGATTGATGCGTTGTATACACTTTTTAAAAAAGTTAAAATCAATTTTATTTTGAACAAAATCAGAAAAAAAATTAAAAAATGTTTAAAAAATTACCCAAGCCTTTTTCAATAAGATTGAGTTCTTTATCTTAACTCTTGAATACTATAGTGACAAAAATCGATGAAATAGAAAAAACTTCAATTGAATTTAGTGATGATAAAACATTTGGCGTTTTATCAACCGGGCTTTTGAACAAACTAACAAATTTTGATCATCTTTTTTCTCGGCTTTTTCGTAACACTGTTTTTGGAATTACAAACTCTCTTTCCTTATACTTACAAAAAAAAGTTTAAAGTGGTGCACAGCATTTCAAGAAATTTTATTGGTGAAAAGTTGGCTTGCAAAGGGAAAGAAGAAACTTACGAACAAGCTATTAAAGAAAGTGACATCATTTTTACTAGTCATCCTCATTGGGAAAGAAAAGAAAGTGATAAAGAACGAAGCTGCAAGAAAGAATTTTTTTTTCAAGTTATAGATAATTTAGTTGCTGAATTTTCTAGAAGGTTTCGTGAAAAGGAGTTGGAAACAGTAAAAGAATTTGAATGTTTAAACGTTGAATCTGAGGATTATTATTTTAACGTCTGAAAAAAAATGAATCGTGATTTTGAAAGGGTTTTGGATTTTGATTTTATTGATTTACAAAGTGAAGTTATGAAAATAAAATACAAATGGAGTCTTTCTTCCTTACACCTGAAACTGGATCAACCATTTTATCCTTCCTACAATAAACATCGATCTTTCCATTCCTATTAGAACAGCAATAAATGAACGTGTATTTTTAACTATGAAAATAATAAAAAATTATCAAAGAAACAGGCTCTCAGAGAAAGTTCTCTCTCGAACAGGAAATTTAAAAAAAAACCTTGACCTTGAAGAGAAAACTAACATGTATAGTTCCAAATTAAATAAAACTGTAGTGTTATGTTAATCTCAATAAATTTGGCCATCTTTTTTTAAAAACACTTACAATAATCAATTTTTTACTCATACTAAGAGAACCACTGTCTTTAAAAACAGTTATGATGACAAGGATCATTTTTCCAATTCTAAGCGAATTTCGAACTTATATTTCTTCTCAATCCCCTCTCCTGCCATAACCCACCAAATACTAAGATAGATCCATCACTGTTACAAACCTACTTTTAAAAATTTGCAAAATAAATCTTTAAAATATTTTTCTTTGTAACAGATAAAGTAATAATATTTATTTTTGTGCTCTTTGATATTTTTTTTACAAAAAATGTACTCTTGTTTAAATAAAGTGTGGACACTGCTTACATATATCATATAAAGTTCATTCATTTTTTAATGAAACTTAAATAGGATATTTTTTTCTTTTTTAGTTGTCGGTATCGCACCCAAGGGAAGAATAATCTTCCATATCTGGGCAGATAATAGGGATAGTCAGATCGGGGTTCGAACCCAGACCATCTGGATCGAGACCCTACGTTCCCACCACTAGGCCAACTGCCGATAAAAAAGATATACCGTATATACCCGTGTAATGTTCTACCCCATGAAATGGTCGACCCCCATTTTTAACTGCATATTTTTCGATTTTAACATATACTCCATGTAATGTTCGAGTCTTGATTCTAACAATAGCCCAAGCCTAGGCTATGTTAACATTCAGTGCTTGGCATTATGCCTAAATTTCATAAAAAAACAAACAGTCGGTACCGTAGCCTCTTCTAAGATTGACATTTACCGGTAATAACTATTAGCTTAGAGTATGCCTATAAAATGTATAAATACCTGTATACTCACTACAGGTAATTAAAACTACCAGTGACTACAACAAAAAGGGGAAATGGAAACAAAAAGAAAACATTCTTTGTTTACAGTCACTTTGTTATAACTACCGAAAGATTGCGAAGCAAGCGCTGTGTAACTAGCGAACAGTTTCATTATCACACATTCAACTCTTCAACCACTCATTTCTATTCTTTAATTTCTCTTCACACAATTGCACTATTCGTGTAACTCTATTGTACTGTTACTCTTTCTTAGATCAAAAGTTCTCAAAATATTTTTACTCAGTACCCTTCAGAATGCCAGTAAATACATACAGAAAGTTCACTGCAAAATTTAAACTTCAAGTGATCGCTGTTGCTGAAGTTAGCAATAATGTGCAAGCTACAAAAAAATATGGCATATCAGAAAAGAATGTTCGTGATTGGAGGAAGAAAAAGGAAACTTTAAATAAAATGCCATCATACAAATGTGCCAATCGTGGGAAGAGCTGCAAGTGGCCACATCTATAAGAAAAAGTTGAAGAATGGGTTACCAGCAATCGGAATGCTGGACTCGCAATATCACGGGAGCTATAAGAATTTTTGCCCTGAAGGAAGCTAAGAAAATTGGAATTACCGAATTTGTTGCTAGTGCTAATTGGTGCTCCCGGTTCATGAAAAGGAATAATCTGGTTATTAGAAGACGAACTAAAATTGCACAAAGGCTACCCAAGGAATTGGAAGAAAAGATAACTGGATTTCATAGACTTGTCATTACTCTTCGTAAGAAAAACAGTTACAGTTTAAGTCACATTGGAAATTAACATGGATGAAACTCCTATGAATTTTGATATGCCTTCAAACCGAACTGTTGATAAGGCTGGGACAAAATCTATTTTAATAAAAAGAACTGGGCATGAAAAAACTCGGTTCACTGTGGTTCTGACTTGCATGGCAGATGGGGCAAAATTAAAGCCAATGGTAATTTTTAAGAGGAAGACAATGCCAAAGGAGAAATTCCCCAGTGGAGTCATCATACATGTGCATCCACAGGGTTGGATGGATGAAGAAGGATGTAAGCTTTGGTTAAGCAAGGCATGGAAGATCAGGCCTGGCGCCCTATTAAGAGAAAAATCTCTTCTTGTATGGGATGGTTTTCGTTCACATTTGGTTGAGACTGTGGATAGGGCTGTAAAAAAAAGCAAAACTGACATTGCAGTAATTCCTGGAGGCCTAACTAGCATATTACAACCACTCGATGTATCTATCAACCGCCCATTTAAAGATGCGGTCAGAAAGAAATTGAATGAGTGGATGATTAACGGTGAAAAGAGGTTCACTAAATGTGGTATATGAGACCTCCATCTTTGCCTCTCTTATGCACCTGGATTAAGCTTGGGCTCATGTGCTATGGGTGGAACTGAAGATGATGCATTGTATGATGATAATGATGATAGCCTTGATGACGCTCTTGAAGAAGCTGATAGCAGTGAAACGTATGATGACCTCTTAACAGAAGAAGAATTCAAGAAGATGTTCGCTAGCTCTGATGAGAGCAGTACATTTGAAGGATTTTAATAAATATTCAATTTTTGTAATTTTTTCTTTTCTGTATTTTTTTATTAATGTTTATTTGCTGCGAAAAAAATATTACTTTTTTGACTTCCGTTGTCGGAAAATCCAAAGCCTAGGCTTATCCGTGACACACTTTCCAAAACTATACCCCATGTAATGGTCGACCTCTAAATTTTAGGCCATAAAATTGGTCTTCAAATATCGAACATTACATGGGTATATACGGTATATAAAAAAAGAAAATATAAATTCTATTACCAATGCTTAGTTTTAAAAGAATTCAAGACATTTCATACCTAAACATTTAAAAAAAATGGGTAAGAAACATCCAAAACGACGTACGAAGTATGACTGGTACCTAAGATCTTAGGTATGAAATGTCCTGCAGTGATTTTAAGATGGATGGAACAGTTTGCATGCAGATATTTTGCCGCATAAACTCCCCGATTTGGACAGTAAAAAAGTTTCCCATTTAATTAATAAATGAACTCTATCTTACCATAATTTGCATTCATCGGTTTGCTTGTCATATATATTTACAACTTTGTTCTCTGAAGCCCAAAAGCGTTCGAAGATTTTGTAAGAACCCCGTTCATAGATCAAGGCATATCATCGAACTTCAACCAAAAATGTTGGCTAACTTTTGCGAGTTACCTTTCCAAATATGTTGACAAGAGTGTCGAAGCGCTGATCAAAATTTTTGTTTTGGTAAATGCTTGTAGATTAATCAAGATGGGGTGTTCTTAACGCTTGCATTTCACAATATAATTTCTAAATTACTCACGTACCAAATTTGGTATAGCACAAAGCGGTACTTTAGAAGTTCTATATTCAGATTTAACTTTCAAAAATGAGATATCGTAACTAACAGCATTTATATGTTGTATGCAACAATGAAATCTGGAATGCATTCATGATCGAGAGGTATACATTTTATGGAGTTGATATAAAAGTAATTGCTCTAAGAGTAGTTAGTACTCATGTTAGCGTCCAAATCTCGTAAATTTAAACGAACAAGCCAATTTTGTTCACGCAATGGAATATTTGGAATAAAAATACAAGCAATATAAAAGAAACTCAAGCTTTAATGCTAAAGAGAGAAGAATGTGTTAATAATAATAATAATCACCATCATCATCATCATGATGAGCAGTAGAAGTTTCTTCAGATATATTGCGTGTACGCACTCACACTGATACGACTCAAATAAAACGTGTGAGTACATCAACGCTGAACTCAAAGAATCATGATTGCAATCATTTGGTTTTAAATGGCAATACCAAAGTCGTTGAGATAACGAATGATGAGTTAATGAAAAAGTTCAAATATTCACAAGTAATCAGTAGGAGAAGACAAAAATCCATATTAAATTACAGAATGCGTCCAAACAAAGAGTCTACGCAAGAACATTCAAACGTTGAGACCAATTTTAAATGTCTCGCAATTAAAAGAAGATCCGAAAAGCGTGTTGATCGAAAAAAGGACATAAGGAATAATGAATTGAAAATGAATTCAGGCTTCCTTTTTGATTCTCTAGAAGGATGGGAAGAAAATAGTATTTTTCTTGCTCATCTTCCTATTCATGTATTATTTTATTATTCTATTGATATGTTTATTTTAGAAGCAAAATCTTTGACAAATATGCACAATAATTAATCGAAAAAATAATTATAACAAATATAAAAAATTGTAAAAACTGGACACTTTATTGCTGTTTTTGCCGACTAGTTTCGGAGTATAAACTCCTTTTTCAAAGAAAATATATAAAAAATGCAAATGAGTTTATACTCCGAAACCAGTCAGCAAAATCAAAGTGTCCAGTTTTTACAATTTTTTATATTTGTTATTATAATTATGTTTATTTTATGCATTAGAGCACATATTTGAAGATGGATCACTAGATACTTACATCGTATGCATTAATGTGTTCTGTGCTCCAATATATGTGACTCAGGGAATCATGCCGTCTCCCTTACTTTCTAGCTTAAAAAAATAATTTTTAGTTTTGGTGAAATTTTATCACCTCCAAATAAGGAGTTTTAATAACATCTCATTAAATCACAGACTTCTAATACCGTACTAGCAAATCCATAGCGGTCCATGAGAAGTTTTTGGGGGTCCGTGATATGTTTTCAGAATTTCAGTGATTCTTATTCCACATGTTTTGTAATTCAAAATGTTTAATCATTGAAAATGATAAATGTTCGTTTAGAAGTGTTATTTATAAAATCTCTTGCAACATTTGCAAAAGTTTTTACATTCGTCAATTATCCTTCGTCTTTGAAAACACATACACGGCATCAGATATAATGAGATAAATTTCGCGTTAGATTTTCACTTTTCGCATTTTCATTCACAAACTGACTTCTCTGTTAAGTACTTGAACTTTGTAAATGTTACAATGAGAGACTCATCCAACAAGAACAATATATTAATGAACTACAGCCAGTTTGTTAAAAGTTGATGCGGTGCCCTCTTCATCAATCGGTTGTTCGATTGCTTGTAATGAGTATTATAATATGCATTTGAAGCATCTTGATATAGTAGTCGCTTTAGTGTCTCGCCACGAAGTCGAAATCCAATACATCGCATCTAGAATAGTGATAGACTTGCACAAGTCCGCTGCAGTGTTTACAGTGTCTATCTTTGTGATAAGTTTGTGATAAGACTAATTTTCGATAATTTGCTTTGAAGGACCGTATATAGGAAAGTTTTTGGCTCGTGCTTGAGCGAACAATTTTAAACATCATTTGGTTTAACGTGTCAAATCTAATACCACCATACTATTCGCTAAGTTTTCTTCCGTTGGCTTAAGGAAGATTCTTGATTCAAATCGAACTTTTTTGCCTTAATACTATAGTGTAGCTTCTTTTATATGTACGTGTAGACATCGTGATTAAAAAAGTGATAAACAAAATGAAAACTTAAAAACACAAAAGAACACTTCATGCAATTAAGAGTTGCTTCGCTGTCTAAAGCGATTTGTATCATAATTCAAAAACGAAATAATGAAAATAATGTATACAAGAAGGGGGTTAGCCTATTTAAAAGTTTTCTCTCAAACTCTTTTCTATTTTTCTTCATCTCTTACAATAATTTACACATATTTCATTCACCGTCATAATGACATATTTCATATATGTATGTAAAAATGTCATTATTGAATAAATGCTAGATTATTTCAATAATGCTCAAAAAATGAACAAGCAGTTCTGTCAAACTCAAATCATTTAGAATATTTACAGCTCTTCAGAGCCGGATAAAATTCTAGGGTCCAAAGGACGCATATAATTCAATCAGGGGAATTATCAATCAAGTTTGACATTTCGGATAAAAACAAATTCTGAAAAATTCAAATTAAAAAAATCGTTTTTGATTGAAAATCACTATTAAAAGTTTACTTTGAAAATTCTCACTAAAAATATCCTTCAAATTTAAAATAATTTTTTTAATACAATATCGTCCATGTTTTTCATTTCTGTACTTCTTTTTGGACATGACAGTGTAAAAAGCGGTCAATTTAATTAGTAAAAATCAGTTTTTTCAAAAAATCATTTGTTAAGTTTTTCTCACGATCGTAATTTATTATAGTACAAATATTTGAGTATGAGAGAAGTAAGGAAACTTAGGCACATTGAAATAAGAACACGTGATTATAAGAAAAATAAAATAGCAACTCGTAAGTTCTTTTATATTGTCAATATAGTAGTCCTTTGAGAGATGCATAGTTTAAAAAAATAGTAAATAACTTGTCTACACGAAAGATATATTGTTTTCCAATGAACTAGTAGATGGCGTAAAAATCTAGTATTGAGATTTTCAAAAAAGATTATGACCGTGAAGAAGAAGCTTCTCTCTTGTTGAATAAAAAGCTTTAAACATTAATCTTATTAGTTAATACTGCAGGCATCAGTAATAAAAAAGTAATCTGGAAATTTGTAAACAGTCTGAGTTATCTACCGACAGACCCAATATGTAAAGATATTATAAATGTAAATCAAATTTGACAATTTTTTCCTTTGTTGTTGAAAGAGTCTTTTATATGACAAAAGTGGAATCTTTTTGTATTAAAAAAGAAGATTATGAATGATTTCATGAAGAACATGAATTCTAAAAAAGGATTGGTTAAAAAATTCTGTTCATGTCACCTGATGCTACAACATATGATATTGATTAAAAAAAGTCATGATCAACAAAGAGATATACTTCAATAGAAAATCTTTGAAATCGTCTAAATTCTGAGCTAAATAAATCTCTCAAAATAAGTTTTTAGAACATAGATTATACAAAATGAATCTCTGATGAAAGTAGAGCTACAAAGGAAGGATCAGTTTAAAATTAAGAGCAAAATTAGATACCATATGAAATATAGATGAAATGAAGTAGAGATTAGAAGCTGATAGCGAATTTGCCAAGAAAGAATGTCCAAAAGTGCCTGATTTAGTTAGAGTAGGCCCAATAATCTTTTTCAACATGTCAGTTTGCAAATATTTAAAAAAAACTTTATTTCTGAATTAATTATTATTTATCATACTAAAAATTTATAAATTTATGAGCTTTTAAAAAAAAATGATTTTTAACCACATTAAAATGTAGTATTCATTACTAAGGTATATTATGACAAAAATAACATCATCATTAATTAGTGAAAGGTCGATTTGTTGAATGAATGATAATAATTATTCAGAAATGATAAAAAAAAATATCTGACCACAAATTAAACAAAGTAAAACAGTAATCGTACATTAAATCGAGAGAGACAAAAATATTTTCAGAATCAAATTGAGCATGTTCAATTTGATGTGTGTTGGATAAGTTTATTTGAAAATACTGAGAAAGGGTGTTTGACGATCAGTCCTCTGTGAAAACTAATTTACTGACAGGTGAAATATTTTGAGTGAATTGATCACTAATATTTAGTATATTAAATAAATGAAAATAATAAGCCAAGAAAATGTGCAATCATAATATATTTTCAAGTTTATATATTTGGCATTGATTAACAGCTCTGATTTATTTTTGACAGGTTTGGTTGATTTTCAAGAAAAATAAATGACACCATCACATTCGCAATAAATTATATAGTGGGTTCTCGCAATAATTTTGTAAAAATATTCAGTATTTTGGAAAAAAGAAGGGGTTCAATAAGCCCCACCCCTGTCAATGAGGAAATAAAAATTTCCTGTCACGAATAGGGTTAATTCTAGCGGCATATTTAGCAAAAACTATTCAGATGATGAAATGGACCGAATTGTGAAGGAAAAGAATAATTTTATAGTCAATTTATCGGAGTTAATATATTCTATCATATTAGCAAAAAACAGTCATACCTCGTTCACCCGGTACTCGATCATCAGAAAACATCGTTATTCGATCAAATATTCAGTTTTAACTCATTTCTCATGCGTTTCCCGCCAGTTTATATGACATTCACAATCTGACAGTGACGCCGTCTTCAGCTCTCAGGCCTGCCAGTATAAATTGTAAATCCGACAAACCAATCATATGACGTCTTTTTTTATGACATACCAACTTAATTGACAGTGAACTTTAAAGATCGAATCAATTATATACATTACGCTAAGATAACAAAAGGAAGAAATCAGTATTTCCCTCTGAGAGTAACTATCACGACAGAACTTGTGCTGAGAAGATCAATTACAGGACAAAGACTGCATTACATCTTATTAAAGAAATTTATACATGTACATAATAACAATAATACAGTGAAAACTCTTTAAACCGGATCCTTAGGAAACCGAAAGTAACTGCCGTCCCGATTTTTTGTCCTTCAAATCATGGTAAAAGATCCTTATCAAACCGAATACTCTCTAATATGAAAATCGGACCTAAATTTTTGGAAAAACGAAAGTTTCGTTTTTTCTAAACCGGAAATTACATCGATAGTCAGAAGACATTTTGCTCATCATCAATCCCTTACACACGATTTATTACATTCATATAAATCATAAACGGTAAATAATACTGACGTAAATGATTCAGATAAACGAGAGAAGACATGATCTCACACATGCGTGGAATCAATTATTATTGACCAACAGAAATGAAATATCTTAGCAACGAAATTTTTGCATGCATGTATGATGTAGATGTTGTGACATTGAGTGTAATAAGTGAAAATTATCGTATGATAAAAGGAAAAATAGAAATGAGTGTGGGAGAAAACGTTAAAATACACTTTCCATCCTCCTAGCTTTTTACTCGTCGACCCCTTCATAGAACATTTGTCTTCACATCGACCCCCACCCCACATAGAAATGTTTCAAAAAGAAATTTATTACTACTATGAAGTAAAAAAAACATAGCACAATTTGGTAAGTTTGTCTAGCCTAAAGATCTGTTATCGACCCCCAGGGGTCGAATCGAGCACTTTGCCGACCCTGTCCTAGATGTAACATTGTGCAAATTTTTTTCCTCACTTCGTTTTTGAA
Organism: Nectonema munidae; assembly: GCA_030549495.1. NCBI lineage: Eukaryota > Metazoa > Nematomorpha > Nectonematoida > Nectonematidae > Nectonema > Nectonema munidae. The sequence goes on from JAUIRK010000925.1 coordinate 328,118, forward strand.
TTATGACAAATCGATTCACACAGTAAAAGAGCTTTCATTTTGTTAATCAATTTTTCCAATCACAATATCTGCAAAAAAAGGTTAAATTATGAATCAAGAAACTTCCCTAAGCCAACGCAAAAAACGCAGCGAAAAGAATGGCATTTCACATGTTTCCCACACATAAATATTGGAAAAAAGTCGACACAAACCTTAGTTTATTTGAAAAGATCGCTGATGGAAAAAATAAACGTAATGAAAAAAATTGTAGATTTGACGCGTTGAACCAAATGATGTATGAGCTCAACCACGGACCAAAAATTTCCCAATTTCAGGTCCAATCATACAAGCCAAAGCATCCGAATAAAGCAGATTAAACTAGGTAAGGAATATTTTGATTTTAAGGCTTCTGCCGAATGGCTTTGTTCTGGGAAGTCCCTCTACTCCATACAATCCTATTTTCGCTTTGAGGAGAAAAGGCTGTCGTAGACGAAAAACACTAGAAGACTGGATCCAAAGAATTCCTTCTATACTTGAGAGATAAAAGATTGACGGCTCTCTTTTTCATTTTTGCCGAAAAAAACTCTTGCAACGAAATCAAGCAGTTAGAGCGGCGCAAACATTTCGAAAGAATGGCTGACTACTGTCTTGCTTGGGTGCAGCGCAACAAGTGAAAAGTTAACACCAATAGTTATAGGAAAGTCAAGCAAAGCAAAATTACGAAACTTGTTAATGATGCCACTTATCACAATGATGGACACTGTAGTAAACACAGCAGCGGACTTTGTAAAGTCTATCACTATTCTTTTAGACAGCATGGCGAGACACTAAACTCTAAAGCGGTGTTTGCCAAAGTGGTCAAAACAGTTGAAACTCTACTTTTAAACAAAGTTAATCATATTGGAACAAGGGGTCGATGGTAGCAAAAAAAATTATGAAGGGGTCAAAAGATTAATAAAGTTTGGGAACCTCTGCTCTAAAGGGACTACTATAATGGATGCTTCAAACGCTGCGGGTTTCCAGTTGATAGTTCAATAGAAGACGAAGATGCAGAAAAGGATCCGTCATTAAAAACTTACTTAACAAGTCATCGAACAACCGATTGATGAAGATGCGCACATAGAATTTTGATGCATCTAAACCAACAGAAAATGACAACAACTGGGAGACCCTTGAAAGCAACATTCAACTAAGCGAGATTGAGATAAAAAACAAAGTGTAACAAGTCTAAACATTACATCCCAGAATAACCATCACAAGAGTACACACTATTTTGGAAGAACTTGAAGACTTTGCCTTCTCACAAGATCCAAGCATGCTGTCACATGTCAATCAATTAACAAAAATTAACAATTTATCCACGGTTAAAAGTAAATTAAATGCAAGACACTCTTTCGAAACAATGTTATTAATTTTTATAATTATAATTTATTTTGTTTTTTTTTTAAAAATCGATGTAATTATTTTTATCTAAGAATAAATATTTTATGATTCATTTTTTTCCAAGATAAGGGTATATAACAAATCTTTTTAGTGTTTCTTTTTATCTTTTTAAGATTTAGAATCATACAGAGTTGAAATAATAAGGGCTGTATAGAAAAAAAAACAAAATCTTGTCAAACCGAATGTTTTTGTTATTTCCATGAGATTTCGATTTAGAGCGGTTTCACTGTATTACAAAATAGAATGAGAGTTTAGAAATTAAAAAAATAGAAGTTCACTTGTTTGATGATGCAATCCACGTTTTTTGAATAGAGCATGCTGCCTGTTAGAGTCTTACTCCTCCGTTAAAGGTACCTCTTATTCAACCGAATACATGCTTATATTGAGAAAGATCAATGCGAACGATGCGATTATTCAATATAAAATCCAAATAGCTTGTGCAACCTATAAAATTTGGTCATTGTGTTCAATTCATGTTTTGAATTTGGTGTATTAAAGCTAGCACAAGTTATTCCTGTCTTTTAAATGGATGATAAGTCTTTAAAAAATTATAGACCAATTAGCATAATTACAACACTTTCAAAATTATTTAAAAAGATACTATTAACTTACTATTAATTTTAATTGATACTTCTCTTTCCTTATCGGTTTGGATTCAGAACAAATTTTATTACTAAATATGTGCATAGAATTTTCCAAGATACATCATTATTTGGAAAACTATGATGGCGCATAGTTTTATTCATTGATCTGAGTAGAGCGTTTGACACACCCATGAAAATTTATTGACAAATTTGAAATACTCTGGCTCTTCTTATTCTTCTTTGAAACTGTTCGAGTTATATTTTTCACAAAGAATGCAGTTTGTAAGTATAGATAAAATCTAATTAAAAAAATAGGGGGACGAATTTAAAGTGGAAATGGTATATTAAATAAACATTTTATATTTTATCTATGAATGATATTAGTTTTTGACTTTTCTTTTATCCACTCCATGTAATAAATAAGATGAAATTTATTTTGTTTTCATTTAAATACCAACACATGATCGTGTGAATAAACTTTCTTTCTTCTTCGTATGTCAATATTTCTTTCATTTATGAAGGAGTATATCACAGATGTTGATATTGATCCATTTATAAATTTCTTTCCTGCACATAATAAAAGATTTCATTTTCAATTCAAGATGCATATTTTAAATATTTATTTTTTTTAAAAAACTTTCAATTTTTATTTAATCGTGTAAAAAGAGAATATCAACTTGTTATATTGTAGAAAAAAGAAATATTATTATTGACTTTGTTTATATAAAAGCATAAAAAGTTAAATGGTACAATTTCAAAATTAAGTTTCATGAAAGTATATTTCAATTTTTGTATATAAAATAGGTTAAACGTAGATTCAAAACATTGATTAAAGTTTTTTCTTGGGAAAAATTTGCCCCCCTCCCTATAAAAATATACAGCAAAAAATAAATCTCGACAGGAATTTTCCACCGCCCGATACGACAGATTTACTAGTAACAAAATTCAAGGATTTTTAAATATGGCATAAATATTATGAATTTACATGTTAAATATAAAAAAATATTTGAGTATTAAAATACTCTTGAAGGTGAAGATTTGGAAAGTGGAGAAGATGAGTGATTCCTTTAGTCATATTGTTAACTAATTTCGTTACAAAAAAACTTCGTTTCTAAGACGCTTCGTACGTATAGTTTTCGACGCTTCGTACCTAGTTTTTATTTATACGAAATGTCTAAATTCACAAATTTATATATTTTAAATCGCATTCCTATTATTTTCAATGCTAAGTTCCCTATGTGTACAATCAGACATTGAGAAACACAGAGGAGGAGGAAGTAGAAATATTATTAAAACATATACGCTCGTTAGTTTACTTTCGGTGGAAAAATAACGACTGTTCTTCGTATTGCAAGTTACCAAATATACACTATACATAAGAAAATCAAAAAGGTTCTTTCAAAAATGCACGACTCGAGTGTAAAAATGACAACTCTCGGAGAATCGAGGAAATTTGAATTTATAAATGGTGAGGCAAGATCTGAAGACCAAATGCCAATTTGCAATACAGTGGTATTGAAGGAAGATGTATCGAACGATTGGTTCGCATTGTGTATTTTTGTCTTTATGTGTGTGTGTGTGTGTGATTTCCAGATGAAATCTCTCCTTCTCTCTCCTATCCCTTTGTCTCTAAGTTGGAGAGAAGTTTCCAGTTCGTTTTAGTTCTTTTGTCTAGTACCGCAAATTATTATATTTGCTGTTTTTGTTTGGCAGGGGTTTCTTTGTTTTGATACGCAATTCCAAAACGACAAACACACACTATCATGCACAGATACGGATAAATACGCGATTATCATTTAAATAAATGAGAGATTATTTCACCAGATTTTAATCATTATTGACATGCTCTATCGAGCAAAAGGCATACTTTTATCGCAAACTTTAATTACTTTGTTTCAGCATTAAAAGGAGATAGGAATATCGAGTGTAAACACTTCATCTTTCAAAAATAAAAATTTTCGCATGAAAACGTTTGCCCCACAGGCCTCTTCTTTATTTGAATTTCATAGAAAATAGGGGATAATTGATCGAATGTCTAAGTGATGAAAAAGATCATCTTAATGTTAGTAAATTTTTAGTTAGTTAGAGACGTGGTTAGTTAAAACTTGAAAAATGCAAACCCTAGTGTTGAATCGAATAAAAAAGAAAAATTGGATATTATCTCACATCTCATGCATTGGCAGTACTCATTACTGTTTCGAGTTGATATATGAAATGCTCTAACCCAAACCCTTCATATATTTTTCAAGTATTCGAAATATTCACGTGTCCAATAATATCTTAAGAATTTTAAATTTGTAAAGAAATTCAAAAGTTATTCCATAGTTTTGAACTTTGAATGCGTTTATATCCATTTCCTTTTGTCATATTTAGTTCGATTTCCTTTTTAGTACATACAACATATTTTCTGCGCTAAACCACAAAAAGGTCCATGTTGTATGATACGATAAAAAAATTCAACTTAAAAAGAGGAGAACGTAGAATGAAAATGGAACCTGGGTTAAAAAAATGAGTTAAATAAATGGCATGTAGATTAACTTGCACAAACCTTTATAATGTTTAAACGCGAGGAGCTAAATAGAATACTTCTCGATAAAAAGTTTTGTAGCGATTTAAAATGTATCATATATTTATATACAATTAGTCCTTATGAGTTTATTGGAATAGGGGTAGGATTGAGTTATAACTGTCATTGAAGATCTTCAACAAGAATATTTGAGAAAACATTGTTTTGATAACAATGTCCTTTTTAAACGAGATAGACACAGTTTCTCAATTCTAACATTTCCAATATTTTTTAATTTATATGATTTAATATGGACATCATGTTCACATAAAATACAAAACATCTGGTTTAATTTATATAAAAACTTATTGAAAAAAACAAGCAGTCAGAAAACAGCAAAAACCTGAGCTTATATAAACGGCGTATTCATCAAAGCTTGCTTCATAATTCAACCTTAGGAGCCTAAAATGCCACATGTGCATCTTCTTCTCAGATATTAATACGTTTTTATAAATATTTTTAGTGTGATATATATATTTCAACTATGTTGAATTTAGTGATGATGTCGACATTTTATCAAAACCTGTCAAGATTGATTTATATATGACAGCTCATCTCAAAGACGAAATTTTTAATTAAATAATTATATAAAGTTTTTTACACATATATACCCATTTTCAGTATTCTGAGTTTACTGGTGATGTTCATTTTTTTTAATGAAAATCAGTCAAATCTATCAAAAAATGATTTTAAATATGACAGTTCATTGTCAAAATTAAAATTGTTATTCTTATAAAAAGTTTTTTATACAAATATATACCCATTTTCAAGTATGTAGAATTTAGTGGTGATGTTCTTTTTGATGACAATCAATCAAACCTGCCAATCAATGTCAAATATATAAACTTCAAAATAAATTCTACTTACAGTATTTCTCTGGTAATTATTTTCTTAATTTATTTAATAAACCAACTTTAGGTGTTTAATTCACTCAAAATATTCATTTGTCAGTAAATTAGGTATCTCGATAGGACCTCCATCGTTTTGGCTACAAATTCGTTATCGACTTGTAGTCTCTACTTCATTTCTTCTTAACTTTATACGGTATGTAATTTTACTTTTAATTCTGATGATCTTTTCTTAGTAGCTCTTTTTTCATTAGAAATTTATTTTCCTCAATTTGTGTTCAAAAAAAACTTTTTTAAGGATTTATTTTGAACAGATTTTACCCGCTCTCAAAGCCTTCTGTTTAAAGAATCTTCTTGATGATCTTCGACTTTTTTTATCAGTATCTTGTAATTTATTATCAGGTTTATATGAAGAGATATTCATCCTGGATATTTGTTAACGAATCCCAGTTCAAGAGTTTTGTTTTTGATGAAATCATTTGTTATGTTTATTGTTCAATTACAAAAATGTATGCACTTTCTTCATCTAAAAGACTCGCTCTTCACGCAAAATAAAAAGATGGACAAATTCAATTTAAATTTAAAATGATCTTGATAGTGACTAAATTTTCACATATTGGCATCTGTGACAGTTTTGATAACTTTGACCTATTCAAAATTTTCAGATTTCCTATTCATCTTCGTGAAATGATCGTTGTAATCTTAACTGATAAGGTATATGTTTAAAGATTTTTTATTTTGTAAAAGAGCAACTTCTTTTTCACGATTAAAATCTTAGATAAAATAAGCATAGTCTATTTGGTAAAAAAAATAAAATTTGAATCAATATTTTTGGAGACAATTTTTAGAAGTAAAATGAAAATTTGATTAACATTTTCTAAAATTTGAAATCAATATTTTTGGACGTAAACGACATATTTTATTGATACTTAAAGTTATTTTCATATCCTAAATCCAAAAACTGAGTCCAGAAATGAAACCAGCATGAATGATTTAGTATTCAACACATCTTTTATGTAAAATTTTAAGAGATATTTTATTAGATATATTTCTAATCAATCAAAATTTGATGAACATTTTCTAAAAAGTAGCCAAATTTGTGTCAAACATTATTAACACAAAATGGATTATTTGTATGTAACTATTTTTTTATCATCCGAAATGTTTTGCTTGAAATAAGATTTTTTTAAATTTTGATAGATTTTAGATGTTAGCAAAGTTTGGATGTGAAACCAAAAAGTTGGCAAAACTAAAGTGTACTCATAAACCTTTTTCCTAAGAATATAATAATGACCTTGGTCTAAGACTTTTTTTAGATTCTGGAAACTTGATGTTGTGCCACGTGAGGAAATGTTCTCCGTGCGTGATTAAAGCCTAAGCTTCCGGTCTAACAGGTAAGGAAAAAACAAATCATTTTATGGGAGTTTTGGATTCAAATGTTCTCGCTCTTCAAAGAAAGAAAACTTTTCTTCTACGATGACAGTAGTGGAAGTAGCTTTCAAAATAACTTTTGTTGCTAGAGAGAAAATTCAAAACAGAAATATTGATTTTAGAAAAAGACTTACAAGTTGAAAGGAAGTACTAGTAGATTAATCGATTTTCACATAATCACTCACTCCGAGAAGACTTCGTGAGAGAAAGATTGCCAGGAGCTGCTGCAAAAGTAATACACGTACCTCAATGTGTGTATGTGTATATATATGTATATATGTGCTCACAGGCAACGTATGAAATCGGTAGACTAACTAACACACCAATCAGACTAACTGATTTGAAAGTCTGGCTGACACACGCTAGTTAGTACCTTTGTAGGCGGCCTTAATCGCACACCACCACGACAGCAAAAGAGTGGATAACCAACTTCAACTCTTTCAAATGCAAAAAGAATCTGTGCTCCACGTAAAGCAATTTTTTAGCGCAAAAAGCAATTAAAGTCAAAAGTGAAAGAAATGAATGCTAATCGATTTCCTCCTCATCATCACTTATAAAGAAAGTTTAGGCGAGAAGGCACACAAGTATATTGTATACACACATTATATATGTATATATAATACCTTGCTTCGTTCCTTTGAAGATCTGAGATCGCTTCCTCTAATTCTTCCTTTGTGAAGGATGTTTTATTCAAATTATCATATAAATGAGATATTGCGATGAGCACTCCTTTATACTCGGCCTAGGTACACACACACACACATAAGATATTTTTGCTGGCCTTAAGGCATAAATATCACACCTTATTTTTTATAGTAGAGACTGAGTTGCTAAGGAGGATTCAGGCCTCAAAATCAGGAACATTAACCCATTAAGTAAGTACCATAGAAAGCAGACGATATCTAAAAAAACGCAGACGATATCTAAAAAAACGCAGACGATATCTAAAAAAACGCAGACGATATCTAAAAAAAACGCAGACGATATCTAAAAAAACGCAGACGATTTATATTCAAAGTCATTGAAAAAAGCAGATGAAGATGAAATTACTTATGTTCCAAAATAGGAACATTGGCCGTAAATGGGTTAAGAAACTTGCTTAGCAACCCTCTGGCTTCACATGGATGGATGATGATCTCTTGTTAAATTTTGGTGAAACAGCGCTTCATATCTCCCCTTCCCAAGAAATGAAAAATAAATGATGATATAAGTTATCTTTAATATGATTTTTAATAAAAATAACAATTTATGAAATGATCTAGAAAATGGAGTCAAAAATAATGTCCTATAAGATATATATATACTATAATAAATGTCCAATAAGATCATCAGAACAAGCTTAAAATGTCTGCAAAAATTGACAATTGTCAAAATGCATAACTCTGCCAATTATTACTGTCATCAAAGGACTCACTAACTAATTAAATAATAGAAATAACTAACTGACAGTTTAACTACACAATTTTTTGAACTAAAATAATGGTCTATACCCATACCATATGATTATAATCATACATTTTAAAACTAAATAAAATACTTCACATATCAAAAATATAATTAACATAAAATTGTTTGGTGAATTAAATAAAACTCATACTCAGTATGTCAAGTTTTTCAGTTATGCAAGGGGGCGACAATTTTGAATTGAGATCGGATTTGAGTTTAACGGGAATTGATAGAATTCGGTTCTATGAAAAAAATCTTTCATGCCACATAAACATATAAAATATTTTTCCCCGAGGACCAGAAAGTATTCCCCGTATTTTAAAGCCTAAAAGGTTTATCCCTACTGCTTTCACTAACTGAAAGAGCTACTAAATTAACGTAATAGAATCCACAAGTAGAGATATTCATTTTATCAAATTTTTTAGTTTTTTTAAATCAAAATTGTCTTGAATATCAAATCTTAGGGCAATGTTTTTACAATTTCCTTCAATTTATTTTAATTAAAGTTACAAATTGGTAAATCATTCTAATTTTAATTATAAAAATTATTTGTTTTTTTAAGAGTTATGAGAGTAGACCTTTATGATATTGTGGATAATAATAAATGTTAGATTTGCCTCTAATTATAATGTTGGCGTAACATTTTTATTCAATTGAAAAAACTGACCGGTGAAATTGTTACCGAATGAAAGTCAAATATTACAAAGCTCATTCTTTCTGTACTCTTTTCTGTACAATCAATTTCATCATCTAATTATCGCGAATCACTTAGGGCAGGCTTCTTCAACCCAGGATCCAGGGCTCTTTTTGGGCCCTGAGAAAAACGATTTGGCCCCCATTACTTTTCATCAGACTTCAGAAGTTAAAAGTTTTCGAATAAAATAATAAAAATTTCACTTATATACTTATATCTGCATATATTTTGGCACCGATCACAAAAAATTAAAGTATTGTGTTGGTTCTATTTATATGTACCCTTAAATAGAATTTTTAGGGCCTAGAGTTAATTTCAATATCATTTTGGGCCCGCGTATAAAAAGGGCTGAAGAACCCTGACTTAGTGAATAGAATGGCTAATTCATATTTTCTTCATGGTTTTTCATTATAATTTAAAATTTTGTAATTAAAAATGATTTTTAATATTTTAGGAATCATTTTTTTGTTTAAAATTTTATAGAATTTTACAGAATTGAGGAAGACTTAAAAGGTTTATGAAGGTCTCCCCAAAGACAACTCCCACCCCCAATCAAATATTTTATGTTTTGTGCTAACATTTTGTTAAAAAGAGTGTGCTCACGTGAAAATTTTAAGGCCTTTGATTGAAATTCCTTGCTACACCATTCGAACAGATAGTCTAGGCTTAAACTAACTTTATGTAAAATACTAAAAAACTCTAATTTAAATTGATTTCATATGTGAATGCAATCCTGAGAAAATTTTCACTAGAATCAGATTCTGATTTATTAAAATCGCAATTACAATTACAGAAATTCTGAGACGTAATCAGTATCAAATCATTTTTTAAAATATCCAAAATCAGAATCAAAGTCAGACCTAAAGAACCACAAAAATGAGATTCTTTTAATAATTGTAGTGCTGGAAGCTTCGTTGGTATACATTAGGAGAACGAGCATAGTTTCCTGAAAAAATAAGAAATGAGTTTCAGAGTATCTTACCTATCGAGGAAACACAATGAGATGAGTAGAGACTAGGGTGTCCACCCCGGGATTCCTCGTCCTCGAGTCCCCGGGGAATCGTGAAATTTCAAAATCCTCGTCCTCGAAAAAAATGTTTAAATTTCCTCGGGGAATTTTTGAAAATTTTTTTTTGTCGAATCTGACGACAAAAATATCGAAGTAACGGAGAAGAAAGATGAAACATTAATCGTTAGCAAGCAAAAAACAGAGAAGAAAAGCGCGAAGGAGGAATTGGACGAATTTCTGAAGATTAATGAAAATGAAGAACGTGAAACTAAAAGCAAGATTTCAAGCATAGAGGAAATAATGAAAAAAACATTTGACCTTTATTTAGAAACAAATAGGAGGCCCAAAGTTTTAGAAACTTTATTCAAAAATTTAAAGAGCATAAAACCAACTTCTGTGAATGCCGAAAGAGTGTTTTCGTCAATGGGTTATTTTTCTACAAAAATAAGAAACCAGTTGAATGATGAAACTTTGAACGCTCTAATTTTTCTTAGATATTTTTTTAAAACATAAATCTTTTATGCATTTAAATTTTTTTCAATAAAAATCTTATATGAGACTTTTAAATTTTCTTTTCTGAACAGTTTTTACTGTAAAAAAATCGCTTTTTCTTCCCTGGGGAATCCCCGGGGAAATTTTCAAAAATTACGAGGTCCTCGTTCCCCGGGGAATGAAAAAAGAACTTAAAGTGGACACACTAGTAGAGACCACTGGTAGAGAAAGATTTTTTCATTCCTTGAGCGAGAAGTCATGTACCCCTACCTGCCCTTTAGTGTTTAACATAGGGATGCTAAACTCTTTTTTAAGCTGATAAATTTGTACATATCAGAGCTGGCGCCGATTCTAGATAATGATTCTGTTTCTGATTCTCTGATTTTTTTAATTACAACTTTGATTCTGATTCTGACTTTTTCATTTCTAAAATTGTTTTTTTAATTTTGATTCTGATTAGTATAAAAAATAGGTTCACGTGCAATTGGGTGTCAAGACAATTTGTCATGGAGGCAATATTATTATCAATATATTTATAGGCTGAAATGTCTTGAGACCGAATTATCCTCGTTACCACCAGTATCTCAATAAACAAAGATCACCTGCTTCTAGTTAAATAAAAACTTAGTAAAAAGGATAAGCAGACAATTAGTTTTCAAAAACGGGTGAGTTAAGTTAAAGAAGATATAAATGCTGTTTTTATATGGCTGATAAAAAATCAAAAATTTTGGAGTGTTCTGAATATTATATAAATAATAGAGAAAATGCATGATAGGAAGGCACACTTTTTTTGGAAATTAGTTGAATGTTTTGGGATTATTAAATATAAAGACATTGATGGAAATGATGTCTGGGATAGACAAGAATGGAGAAGGAAAATAAAAAAAACCGACCCCATGGAAAATGTGAAAAGATAAAGAAAAAGAAGAAGTTTTTGGTACGTCCGATAGCTCTTAAAAGAAGGTAAAATGAAATTAATTATACGTAAGAAGGATATAGCATAAAATAACTATCTTCATTATACCTATGTTAAAGGTAAAACAATGTTTGATCTCAAAAAAAGTGTTGATTATTTTTTCCTTAGACAAATAATAATTAAAAACATGAAACCAAAAGAGTAATTTTTACGCTAAAAACAGATTAAAAAACTCTGCAAAAATTCGTTTTGGGAAAATTTGTATACTAAAGAGATCATTAATGATATTTGGAACTATATTAAAAGACTTATTTTCTCTTCCTCGTTGATATCTTTGATAATATTCACTGTGTTTCTTGGTTGAATATATAGTTATATTTTGTGATGAAAAGTAAAACAAAGATACCAGTGATGAAAAGTAAAACAAAATCTGGTAAAAAAGTTGTAGAAGATTGGACATGTAGTTTTTGTTCCTTAAATGTAGATGATATGATTAGATGCTCTTCATGTGCTGCTTGGTACTGCCATTCTTGTCAGAATATTGAAGAGGAATTATGTAGAGTTATAGAATTATGGGAAGGTCGAGGCATTCGTTGGTATTGTGATAAATGTAGTAGAGGGGAAGAAAAACCAGCACAGACTTTATTAAGTGAGTATGAAAAAGAAAATTCTAAGAAATTTTCCAAAGTGAATGACTTACTTAATAAATTTGAAGAGAAAATCTCAAATATGGAAAAATCTCAGCAAAATACTAATGTAGCAATTGAAAATTCAATGGTGGAAATAAATTTAAACTTGTCTAATATTGAGAAGACAAGTGTCATTATTAAAGATAGTTCTGATCAAATGAAAGAAACATATAGTAATGTTATAGTATCATCAAGTTTATCATCTGACTTTAAAAGTATTGTTAATGAAGCTTTTATCCAACAAAGAAATGTTGAAGATGATAAAAAAAGAAGAGTTATGAATTACGTCATACATGGTGTTGATGAGGTTCAAGACAATGATGGTACTAAAATTGATGATAGAAAATATATTGAGGAATTGTTTCAGAAACATCTTAATTTGAAAGATGTCAAAGTTAAAGAAAGTCGGAGATTGGGTAAAATAAGTAAATATCAGACCAAAGCAAGAAGACCTTTACGTATTGTTTATGAAAACTTAGAATCAAAAGAGAAGGTCACAGCTTCTTTATACCTTTTAAAGAATTCCCCAAGTAATTTTAGACATATTTTCATATCCAATGATTTGAATCAAGATGAAAGGATCAAGTTAAATGAAATGTGTCAGAAGGCTTAAAGTAAGAACACTGAAATTAACTCTGATTATCATTTCATTGTAAAAGGGGATCCTATTTGTGGTATGAGTATTGTTAAGAGGTATTTTCGGAGAAAAGATTAGTTAATGCTTCTAATAGTTTTGGTTCTTTTTTAAATTATAAGAGTTACAAGTTCTTAAAGATTTTTTATACTAACGCAAATCAATTATTGTCAAAAATAGATGAAATTAAAATAATAATTAAAATTTATAACTTTGATATACTTTTTGTTACTGAGTTTTTATCAAAAAAAACGATATAAAAAATTTTAACCTTAATCTTTTTAACATTGATGGCTTCAAAATGTTCCATAATATAGATCATGAATACTTTACTAGTGATAACTTAACAAATAGAAGGGGTATAATTTGTTATTTTAAAAGCTATTTGTCTGTATACATGCTTCCATTTAAAACTAATTTCACAACCCTTTGATAGAATGACTATAGAAATATCCGAAGTATACCATAAGCTCAAAAGTCTAGATGTTTCTAAATCACCTGGTATTGACAACATTTCACCGCTTTTTTTTCAAAAACTCTGTAATGTTTTAGCGAAGCCTCTAACAGTTTTATATAATAAGTCTTTAGTGGAGCGTAAACTACCTGAATCATGGAAATTAAGCTGCGTATCACCGGTTTTTAAAAAAGGTGAGAAAAAGCTCATTACTAATTATAGACCAATATCAGTCATTAATATAATTTTCAAAGTGCTTGAATCGATTATAAAGGACAAGGTTGTTGACCATCTTGATAAAAACACTTTGATATCGCGGCAACAGCATGGCTTTCTTCCAAAAAAATCAACAATAACAAATCTAATTGAATTTTCTAATGAATTTTCCCTTGAAATGAATATCAGTAAAACTGTGAACATTATTTATTTGGACTTTCAGAAGGCTTTTGATACTGTCCCCCATGAAAGACTCTTGTTAAAGTTGAAATCTTATGGTATAGGAGAAAACCTTATAGAATGGTTCAGGGGCTATATTTTTAATAGAAAATTTATTGTTCGATTGAATGGATTATTCTCATCAACTTCAGAAATAATAAGTGGAATCCCTCAAGGTTCTGTATTGGGACCTGTATTTTTCTCTATGTTTATAAATGATATTTGTGATGATCTAAAATCAAATATAAAAATTTATGCTGATGATATAAAATTATTCAAGGGTTCAAAGGGTGAAGGTACGAAGAATATACAGAATGATCTATACAAAATATATAGATGGAGTAAAGAATGGGATATGCAGTTGAATATAAATAAGTGCTATCACCTTCAAATTGGAAAAAAAGAGGATGCCAGTTTTTATATAGGCGGAACTAAGCTAAACCAAGTTGAAAAGCATAATGATCTAGGATTAATCGTTGATTCAAAGTTTTGTTTCTCAGATCATGTATTGCACGTTGTCAAGAAAGCCTTCACTATTCTACACATCTTGAACAATACCTTCATCTTATCTGAAATCGAAATTTCTCTGTATTTATACAAATCTTTAGTCAGACCTGTTCTGGAATACGCAAATGTAATTTTTGGAAGTTCATCAATTATCAACATCAGAAAAATAGAAAAGGTTCAAAAAGTATTCACAAAGCACTTGAAAGGAATGCAAAATTTATGTTATATTGAAAGACTTCAAAAGATTGACCTGCCTTCTTTATATTATCGAAGCCTGAGAAATGAAATGATATCAATATTTAATATCGTAAAAGGAAATATGAAGATTGATGAGAAAGTTTTGCCTGAATATTCGAAGAGAATTTCCAGATCACACTTGCTGAAGTTTGCACCTGAATCCTTTCAAAGTAAGTATAGAAGCAGATACTTAATCCAAAGAGCATACAATCACTGGAATGGCTTACCTAATGAAGTTGTTAACTCAATTACTGTGAAAGAATTTGAAAAAAAACTCGATGAATTTTTGAAAGACAAAAGATTTGCCGTTCCTTGAAAAATACGCTATATTTGATGCAATTCTCATAGGCTGCTAGCCTCTTTAAATTGCTTAATAAACTTATGTTATGTTATGTTATATTATTCAAAGCTCCTTTAAGATCATTTACCCTAAAACTCCAATCAATATGAAACAAGATGGGCGCAAAAATTTTCATAGTGAGGCATAAAAATTTTGTCGAAGTTTGAGCACATAATTTAAGGCATTTATTTTCTTGGGGGAGAAGGCGTCCAATTCAGAAAGGATTCAGCCTTTAAAGAATTTGGACTCTGTCCTTTAAACTTTTCGGCCTTATGACCTTAATAATATCAATATACTCAGAGGCTGAATTTGTCCATCTTGAGGACGAATTAACCTACTTGCAGATAGCTAAATTAGCTGTTTAGTTAGTAGACATGGGATAGCTCGCTACTACTAAATATAACTACAGTCTACCTATCCTTACTTTGAACAAAAAAGGACTTAGTTATCGTTTAATTCAATTTTTTTTAGTCGTTATTGTTTATCGTAACGATAATAAAAAGTTCTTTACTTTCCCGTTAACTTTTTCAAAATAAGTGTGTATAGGTTTATGGAAAATAACAAAAAAGTATAAAAATTCAAATAGATATTTGTGTAGTAGAGTTTTGTAATTTTGAAATATCATATATAATTTCCTAAAATGGAGTCAAATGAAAGAGATATAACAAAAAAATAAAATATTTTATCTTATAATATCAAAATTAAAGAAAAGTTTGACAGAAAGTCAGGATGTAAATGGAAAGAAATTTGCCAAATTTTAAATCTATTAAAAGCTATTGAAAATCGAGTTATCAAATCAGTTTAAAAATAGTAAAGTGTTTGAAAATTTTGCGCGCAAATGTTGAACTATGCTAGCGTCTTTTAAAATTCTATTTAAGAAAATTTTCCATCAAAAAACATTAATTTCAGATTGGACACGATGGTAGTCCATTAGGGAAGTGCATTTCCAATGGTTTGTGGGGGTGAAGACCTTAGGTTTCGTTATCTTGACTTAGAAATGATGCAATCTTGATGATAATTATTAGCAGAAGTATAGAAGTCATAAAGAAATCGCGCCTTGATTTTATGCTCTATTGAAACACTGGATGTGAATATATATAACGAGAAATCATTAATTAATTTCAAAAATTTTTGCTTCGTTATACTTATCAACGAAAGCGATGACGAAAATTCAACTAAGTCGTTATTTTCCCAAATCCATTAGATATTTATTACATTTAAAGCTAAACAAGGCGTGTACTTACTTCCTTCCGTTTGACGCCTTTGTGACGTAAGATCTTGTTTATGACGAAATTTTGTGAAATATAAGGTCCCCACTAAAATGGTGTTTTCGTTTTAGGGCGTTCTGAAGGGACACCGCTTGAACAAAGGAAAACATAGAAAGTGGAGAAACTTACAAATAGCGGAAATAGCTGTTTTCTGATGGAGTGAGAGAGAAGCGACAGATTTTGAGTATCGATACAAAGTGGAGATTGGAAATCAATGACAGAAGAACAATTGAAAATTATTATTTTTATTATTGGTTGTGTGTATTACAAGATTGCGTTGCAAATGATAAATAAAAGAAAGGCTGGGAGGAAGATGAATTTTGTGAATATTATTGTTATTACCTGATATCATCATCACATTGCGCTCCCATACACATATGTATTCATTCATTCATTCATTCATTCATTCATTGGATCTTTGTTTATTTACTTCATCTTTCCTCTTTCGACGTTGTTACAAAGATTCCAACTGTCTATGATGGGTTTCATCGTACTTTCTGGATTCATCAATTACAAGTCATCATCTTTTTGTCATCCTTGCATCAATTTCCGCAAATCGAATTCATCTCACTCGAAGAGTTTTTGACATAGCTTCAAATATTTATTTACGTTTGTTCATCATCGAATTCATTATTTCCATTTTTATCACGATGCTCGCTTATCCTCCAGTTTTTATGTTCAATCCTTTTTCTTGTATAAATAGGAGGAGATCAGATGGCACCAAATGGGATGTAATGGTACCCTATCAACCACACTATATTTTCCCGTTGATTAGTGGAAAGAGGAGTTGACTTTTAAATCGGGTCAGACTAAACACCCCAAAACACTCCAAATAATTCTAAAGCACTACAAAAAAGAGGGTTAGATAAAAATCCAGAAATAACAGGAAGCACCCCAAAACACTTCAAAATACGTCAAAACATTCAAACACGCCAAATAGTTCTAAAGCACTACGATAAAAGGGTTAGACTAAGAATCCCAAAGCACCCAGAAATAATCAACACCTCAAAACACGGCAAATAATTCTAAGGCACTACAAAAAAGATCTTAAAAATTCCTCAAAACAGCCCAAGCATCCCAAAACATTATAAAATACCGCAAAATCCCTAATCACCTCAAAAAATTGCAAAAAACGACAAATATTTCTAAAGAACCACAAAAAAGATCCTAAAAACTCCTTAAAACTTTTGATTTTTTTGGGGTTTTTAGTTCAACCATCTTTTTTTTATAATGCTTTAAAATTATTTGCCGTGTTTTGGGGGGTTTAGTCTGACCGTTTAAAATCCTTTAAAATTGTCGACTTACGTAGTTCTTTATTTTTGTAACGAGGAATTCCAAATCGGATCAAAATTATCGGAAAGTACTAATTACATAAATCGCCTCAAAATCCGAAAACCAGCAGTCACTTTTGTCTTTTGTTCTTCAGAAAAACATCTCACTATTACGACCAGTAAATACGTGCGTAAAATATCCTCATTTAATACACTCACTCACTTATCGTTGTCTAATAGACAACGTGTGATTTGTGATGTTGAATCGTGTGTAGTAGTCATGCTAAGCCTCAAAGACAACATTTCAAAATATCTGAAGGTAAAAGTCAACACTGTTTGACAGCAGAAAGGTTTGGTATTGGGAAAACACAAGTGCAAATGATTTAAAAATAATGGAAGGAATAAAGCTTTTGAAATTTCATTATTTAACAATAGAAAAATTTTTAGTTCCCCAATTTTTGAAGTAGTTTCAAAAAGCACACAGCATGAACTTTCCTCTTTCACGTTCCATGATTTAAGAAAAAGCGCTTTTTTTGCTTCTCAATTGAAGAAACTAACTTGGAAACTTCATCTGGTGGGGTAGATCGATTTAAATAACGATAATCAAAACAATTTTGAACAATGTGCGGAGAAGCAGCTTCGATCAACAGTCAACTTGTTGTTACAGGATGAAAGTCAAATATTGCAGAGCTCACTAAAGGTTACAGTAATCCTGTTATATTTATGAATGTTAAATGTCTTCCTAACAAAACACTCAGAATTCTTTGAGAAGAGTCTTTAAAAAACATTCCACACTGACTGTTCCTGTTCACAAATGGGGTCAACGAGTAATTTGAATGAAAAAAACTGCGAAGTTTACCCTCGGGAAGACAACTTGCCAGACCGTATTTAAATATAAAAATCACAAATACTGAAAAAACATACTTAACGCCATTTCAAAATTCTAGCCAAAAGTTCAAAACACTTAACTTTGAGATTGCGGTTTTATTTCATGGAAAAATCTGATTGGCTGTCATGTTTATAGACATAAAAATATCAGAGTAAAAGATATTATTTTACTTTTTAGGAGTTAGTATAGGTCGGTATGATCTTTTTCTAATCAATTTTCTCAATGTTTCTTGAAATTGTTCAAAATTTTATTGAATATTGTTATCTAACCCACCAGATGAAGCTTTAAAGTTAGCTTTTCAATTGAGAAGCAAAAAAGCGCGTTTTCTTGATGTTTCTTATTTGATACTAAAGTTTTTTTTATTGTAGATAATACAAAAAACAATTTCAATTTTACATTGTAATGTTTACTTAATGTCAATGTAACAGCTTTTATCATATTCAGGCATGTTTAATAGTAAAATTAAAATGAAAATTTCTTCTAGTTTTTATGTGGTATAGAGAATAATTTTAAGAGAGCCACAACGGATATTGAAAAAAGTCAAGAGTAAGTTTTTTATTTCTTACAAAAATAAGTCGTATGTAAAATACTTTGAAAGTAAAAGGTGAGTTTTTATACAAAGCAAGATTTTTGACATATAGGATTAGTGATTGAAAAATCGGGATTCTTCTGAGTCTTCCAGGATTCTGCTGTTAAGAGTCCTCAAAACCGGGACATCTGGCAAACCCAAATATATACTATTTTCACAATTCGTCCTTTTTCATTTTAAATTCGTCATTTTTCATTTTAAATTTGTGTTTTTTCAATTTGAAGTCGTCTTTTTTATTTAAATTTGTTTTCTGCCCTTAATTTATTCTTATATTTAAATTTAAAATATTTGGAAACAGGTGTGCAAATACTACCGCTTTTTATACTTTTTTATTTTTATTTTTTTTATATTCTTTTATAATTTTTTTCTATTCGCTGCATATGTGTGTTAAGAAAAATTATATTATTTCGAATTCTTTCGAAGTAAAACTCGAGAAGGAAGAGATGTAAGAAATTTTCATATTTTCATATTTTTCTTGTTCTACAAAAATAATTACAAACACACTTAATGTTTCATTTTAGTTATATTGGAAAACACAAATTCAATATTTTAATATAATAGTATAAAGCTCTGAATGAAGTTATGGCAAAAAAACGTAAATTTCCTAAATTTGATTCTTCTGAATCTCATTTTGGAACTGATTTAAATGGCTTACAAAACTTCATGTCTAAGTCTAGGCAAAAAAACAGAAAGTTCATTGTCATTGAAGAAAGAATTTGCAAAGTCAATTCATTAATGAAAAGGTTGCTAATTTTTAATATGATTTATTTAACTAATAAAATTCGATTTATTCTGCAAAGATCTGGCAAGCGTGTCCATTATGAAGAAAGATTGTAAAAAAATTATACGTATTTGAAAGGAGACATTGAAAGCATTAGTTATCAAGATTTATCTATACAATAATTTATTATTTTTATCTTGATGAGGAAACTCATTTTAGAAAGCGCTTGAAAATAATAATTAAAGTTATCAGTGTGTCCTAGAACTTTGCAGCGAAGCTTTTGAAGAAAGATGATCTCTGACTTCTGTTCAAAATGATCATTTTCAAAAACGTATCCATGCTCTTACTTTATTGTTGATGTAGAAAATTGATTCAATTTTATGTGTAGTTCAAGGCACTCACTCACACTAAATGCGCTTCCAATGAAAATGATGAAGCGCTTATGGAAAAGATAGTTCGATAAAATCTTTACACAAAAGATGAAAGTTCCTTTAACTTAAAAATATAACGCAACAAAGCGTTTTTTGTTCTACTTTTGTAAAAACGGTTGCTGAAAAGTCTCGTTTCTAGCTACGTCCAAATTTAACGCGTTCGTGTCTTCTTCATGTTTGCTTGATTTTCTTTTAAAATGTTTATCGGATTAAAAGGCGAGGATCCATATTATCAAAAAGGACATAAATATAATGTCGAAATAGAAAAAGTGATGAAGAATATCCCATATTTGAGAATGAGTTCTTTAGTTTAAAACGGGTTTCCCAATAAGTTTACTCAAAATACTAAAAATATTTAAAGCCTCACTTTTTAAACTATTTTTCATTTTGTTATACTTTTATATTTGAGTCAAATTTATTTATCTCATGTTGCAAGAAATATTCAAAAATGTTTGATTAGACAAGAATTTGTTTGAAAATATTAATTTGTTAAAGTTAAGTTTTTCCTTTTATAAATTGATTTTTTTTCATAAATCAAATTGAATAAAAAAATTGGCAAATTACTTTTGCTTTAAAAAATTGTTTTGATATTTATTTCTGTGTTTTTTGAAAACAGTTTAAATTTATGCTAGTTTTTTCTAATTAAGTAAAAAAGGGTTTAAAGTTAAAATGCTTTTGGTAATTATTTATAAAAATTATGTGAAAACTACTCTTACTTTTTATTAATAAAATCACATTAGGCCAAAACAAAATGGCAAAGGATTTAACGCAATTTCAAATGGGTGTGTTCAAATTGCAAAACTATCAGACGGAACTTGAAAGAGAACATATGTTCTACAATTATTTTTCATTTTGAAAGGGGCGGCAGGTTTGTGGAGACTTTAATAGAAATGTTCTCTCGTATTTCAAGCTAAAATGTCTAAGCATACACGCACCCTCAAAGAAAGCACTCTAAACATTATTGATTTATAGAAGTGGTCGGCAACCTTCCCATTCTAAGAGCCATTTTACTTACCCATTTTCCAAAAAAAACAGTCTTGAGGCACAAAAATCTATAAACCTACTAGTAACAAAAAAATTACCTTTTTAACTAAGATTTAAAATTAACGAAAATCTTGACTTAGCAATATCGTTTTTTTTTGTTACAATTTATTTTTTTTCAAAAACGATAAAATCAATTAATTTGAAATTAATTCAATTTCTGTTTCTGAATTTCATTCCATATTTTTTGTATGTCGGGAGTATAAGATGTAGTTTTTATTTTGATGCAGACTTGTAAACCTTCATCTGTGAGACGAGAACGATAATTACATTTTATAAAGTTCATACTTGAAAAAACTTGTTAACTTTTGGATGTTTATGTATTTGTCAGGAAGAGAACTCCAAGCTTCAGAAATAAGTTTTTTCTTTTTTGAGAGTTTTTCACATTCGCGTTCTTGGACGAGAATAGCCTTTTCTCTCTCGAATTCTTCAAGGCTTGAATGCAAAAGTTTCGAACTTTTTAATCCATAAACTTTTATCAACAATGTCTCCGAACTCAATCGTGTTCAGCTCAGATGGTTCAATCTCTAGCGGTGTGACAAGGAAAGAAAGAGTAATTTTTTCTTTTCTGAAATCACCAAAATCTTTCTTTGAAAGCGTCTTGCATTTTTATAATAGCATGATCAACATATTCATTATTTATACGTTTGTTTTTTTCTTTAAATTCTTTTAAAGGAGGAAAATGAAAAAATTGAGCTTTTTTAACATAGCTGGGAAACACCGTCATATTTCTTTCAAACGACAAAACTTCTTCGAGCAAATGCAATGCTGTACCTCCCTTTTCTTGAAGTTTTTTATTCAACTGATTCAAATGATTTCACATTTCAACAATTGAAAAAACTTTTTTAGCCAATCCAAGTCTTCTAATTGAGGATAATTAAATCCTTTGCATTTCAAAATGTTTTAACGTGTTCAAACAAGCAGCAAAGCGTTTAAATACTTCTCCTTTGGAGAACCACCTAACATTGTTGTGCAAAAAAAATCTTAGTATATGTTTTCGACTTCTTCTTAAAATGAACAAAACTGTCGATGACGTAGTCCATTTGCCATTATTTTGTTTACTATCTGGATTACAAGGTTTATATTACTTCAATACATCCATGAAGAAATGTTTGAGCGCATATTGCTTCTTGATGAACAATGCAATGAGATGCCAAAGCAATTCTCATTTGAGTAACTTTTGCAACAATTTCATAAAACCATTATTACTCCTTTCATGTTTGGCGAACCATCAGTAAACACTGACACCATAAGGGTGGTCTTTATCCTCTTCAATTCTAAACAATTTAACACAACTTTGCATATGTCTTGAGTTGCACTCGTGTTTGGAATTTTAACTATAAAATCTCAATAAGTTCTTCTTGCGGCCCTTCAGGGTTCATATGTCTACACAACAAAGCAATTTGCTCAATATCTCTTAAATCAGGTGATCCATCGCAAGCAATTTAAAATCCATGGGGCAAATTGATGTCATTAATTTGCTTACAAGTAATGTTTTCTGCCATTTTAACAGTTCTGTTTTTGACAGTCGTTGCAGATATAGGCATTTATTTTATCCAGAAAAAAGCTGTTCTGATATTTTAATAAAAGATTCTTTCAAAAATGCACTGTCTCTAAACGGCTTACCTCTTTTGACAATCTACTGAGTTGCCACAAAACTTGATGTTGTAGTTGAATGAAGAGTTTCAATCCAGTTTTAGAAAAAAGTCTTAGCAAATTCAATGTGTTTGTTTTGAAAATGTCTTTCAACATTACATTTTTTATTATTCGATGACTTTTCGTCACATATCAAGCACACAGGTAAGCCAGCATCATTAGCAACACAAGCAAACAAGTTGTTGGTCCAAGTTGTATTAAACTCTCTATTTTCTTCAGAAACTTTTCTTTTTTGGATTTGTTCATTTTTAAAACTTAAAATTGTCACAACAAAACTGATTTTAATTAAAAAAATCTGCCATTTGTAAAAAAATTAAAATAAAAACGGATAAATTTGAAATAAAAAATTATAAAAAATGAGAGGAATATAGTTTTCGTGAATTTGAGTTGTGTGTGTGTGTGTGTTTGTGTATAAAAATTTAATGTTGTTTTGATGATTTTTTTTTAGATTTATTTAACTTTTTTAATACAGTTGAACTGTTTACTTTGTTTTGCGAAAAAAATTTAAGACGAATTTTCTGGATAAACGAAATAAGTTTTATTTCATATACGAAATTAATATCAAACAGAAAATTTTATTATTTTTTTCATCCAAATTTAAATTATTAAATTATATCATTTATTATTGATTTTTTTTTTTGTATTTTTTTGTCTTTTTTGGAATAATAATTCTTTCATTCTAATGATTTTTTTTATATCAATTTGATTTTTTTTCTCTCAATTAACTTACCTGAAAATTTCAAAAACTGTTTTCATAAATTCTTTCACAAAAAAACTCTACTTTTTTTTCTATATTCATGAATTAATCTGAATTAACATGAATTAACTTTGTTTTTAAAATCCAAAGTCTTCAATTCACCATATTATAAAAGTTGAATAGAGAAAATATTGAAATTGAAAACCAAATCATAAAGTATGTTGATGCGACACATTTGTTTAAAATGATTCGCTTAAAATAACTTGAAACTTCATAGCTGCTATTACTTCAAAAGAAAAGATTCAAAAACTCATTAAAAAATTTTACTAAATGAATATACTAAAATATTTAAATGAAATTTCTAGATGGGATTTCCCTATTGAATAGAAGAACTTTGAATAGGAATTTAAAAAAAAATAATCTCCTAAATTTAATTGAGCCACTACTGGCTCCGTAGCTGCATGTTGCCAACCACTGATTTTTAGGATATGTAATATTAAAGAAACAGAAAATGTTTATTTCCTTAGCGGAAATCACCTAAACAAATTGAACCACGTTTTTGAGATATTCAAGAAAACTATGGTCTTCCAGACGAAACAATAATAGACAGGCTTCAATTAGCAAGCTTCGCATCTTATTAATGGTGAAAGGGTTTAAGTAGCCAAAGACGGTGGAATCCAAAATGTTTGCTTAAAAGTAAGCAAGGGAATTTGAAAGACATTACTTTTGGCTTACATTTGGCCACACCTTTTATTAAAGTTTTCCAGTCTTCATGGCTTTCCTTTTCTTTCCTCTTTCAACGTTATTTCAAAGATTCCAACTCTCGAATTTTGTCGTAATTTCTGGTTTCATCAATTACGATTCATCATATATTTGCCCTCATTGCATCAATTTCACCAAATCGGTTTCATCTCACACAACAGGGGCGCACATCCAGGGGATGTGATTTCAAGATAGGGGGAAGAAAAGACATTTTACACCTCCCAATAATTTTCAATTTTCTCAATTCTATATTTTTTTTATAGTATTTAAAAGATTTGTTTTGCTTGTGAGTAGACTGTCCATATTACTTTTCTTGATTTAAGGTTAAGTCTTAGAATGAATATTTAAAATCTATTTTTTCATTAATTTTCACTTCATTGATATAACGATGGAGATTTGAGGTATATTTGATCGGAGGCATTAATGTAGCCAGTAATTTGAACAAGAGCCCATACATTTTTCAACCAGACAAATATTTTGTATAGTATACATATATAAAGAAGTATTCTCCAAAATTTAAAGCTTAAAAAGTTTATCTCTATTGATCACTGTTACTGAAAGGGCATCGCATCCATAGGGAGAAAGAATAAGTTCTCATAGCTGGACAGATGGTAAGAATAGTGACGATCAAGAAAATTCTTAACTGAAAGGGTAAAATTAGTAAAGAATAGACAAATTAGCAAAAATGCCCTTATTTTTTTTAAGTAAGTAAGTTTATTATATATATATATAAAGTTTTGAGAAATAAAGTTACAGAGGTAAAAGAAAAATATATATATATTCGTGCACAAATTATAAAGTTTCTTTTGAGTTTCTGATCCCACAGGAAAATGTTCTTCATTCGGTGGGCATCGAGAAATCTGGAGCTTTGAAGGAAAGTTAAAGGTATACATGAGAAAGAAGAGAAGATCAAGAAAAGATACGTAAACGAAAAGACAACATAAAATAAAGACATTAACCTGTTTTTATTACATTTGCTAAATATAATTTAACCAATCAAACCTTTTATTCCATAAATCAAATACATAGCACCTTTATTCTTATACATATTTGTTTTATTTAATGTTTTAGTTTTTTTATCAAAAAATTGTTTTGAAAAGTTCGCGATGAATTTCCTTAAAATTTTTGTTAATAAAACTTTTTCATTTCAATGTAATTTGTAGGATGTAATCTAGGAAATGGAATACCCAATTTATATAAAGTTAAGGTTTGTTACAAATTTTCTTCGAAAAATTTTAAACCTTCAAATTCTATTTAAAAGGGCCTAATTCAAATTCACCGCTTCATATCTGTCAATTCATTGACCCAAGCCCTAAATATATTATGAAACAATTTACTTTACTGACTGAGTATGTGTGTTAAGGTAGAATATGAAGATTATATAAGATGATTTTTAGTTTTTCTGTGTTATACTAATCTAGTTTGGTAATACTTCATTGCTAAAATTTTTAAAAATTAATTGCAACAATGCATTTCAGTACAGTGTAATCAATCCACCTAACCAAATCATTTGATATGGACCAGGCTTGTTGACAATTAGTGAGATGAGAGGCTGAGAAAGATCTTTTAGCTCCTAATCAATATTGGATCGGATAGTGGGTTTGTCGAATAATCTACTGCCGGATAAATGAGGTCGAACTGTTTTACCAATGAGTCTTCTAATACAACTCTTTCCATATGCTCTTTTGAAGACAAAGACATTTTTAACCTTCGTACACCAAATATAAAATAGGCTCAACCAAAAATTCTCTTTCCAAAAGATTTATAAAAGAGATCATTTTTAGAGTCATGGTATAAAACCTTCCCTTGGTTAGAGTATAGCATATCTACCAATATACTGTGAGCATCCATTTTAATAATAATAGTTGGTAAAGGGAAATAAGGCTACAGCAGTGATTCTCAGTATTTTGTACTTTGTAAAATTTTTGACGTGGCTGTCTCTCTATAATTATTTAATAGTCTCTATGTCTCATTTAAGAAATAAACAAACATATAAACTACTGTTCTAAAAAATGACGCAATGGTTTATTCAAAAATTGTGTGACAAATCCAATCAACAAGTCAATGGGATGGATGCACCTGCTTTGTCTAAACCAGTTTGTCTAAGTTAGGCTCCGTTTTGGCAAATGCAACTCTCATATCATTACTCACTCTCAATCTGTTTCGGATTTGGTTTCATTGGCAAGAGCATTGAAAACGACTGCTCGCACTCATATAGTGGCAAATCTAATCAGAACTTTCAGAGCCATCTTTGCAACATCAGCATAGGACTGTCCCATTTCAATCGAAAAATCGCTATGAGATAATTCACAAAAAAACAATGTTTGCACCTCCTCAATCATTAATCAAATCAATAAACTGTTCTTGAATTAAGAAGTCTTCTGAGGCGAGATTACCATTCAAGATTATAAACGGGTTTTTGATAAGTTGATAGTATTTTTCAAATTTTTTTTTGGTTATGGATATAAAGAGAAATTTCTTGGCTAATGTATGCTACACGGCAATGGCGGATCTAGAAATTTCTTATAGGGGGGGGGGGGGGGCGAAATCTATTTAATTTTTTTGCAATTTTGCTAAAAGTCTTCAGAGAATACGATAGCTGTATTATGTCTTTTAGAATTCGACTTGTCATATCTTTGATATAAACGTAATCAACTACCAACAAGTATTGTTTTTGGAAAAAGCAAACTTAGTAAGGGTAATTTTCGAAGCCATTTTTCATAGGAGGAGAGGGGGGCAAGGCCCATGAGGCCCCCTCCCCTTGGATCCGCCACTGCTACACGGTGTTTTATGGCCTTCAAGACATCTTCATTGATGAAAATATTATTTTTATCATGAAATATGCGCGAAAATCATGCACAATTTTTATTGTGTAACAATGCCATAATTCCAACTTCATTTCAAAAGCTGACATTTTTTTGACAATGGACTACTGCGATATCTTTTCCTTGCAGCGCAAGAGGGATTTCATATATCCATTTCAAATATATCACTAAAAATGATAGAAATATACCAAAAGTACGTCAGAAAATTTTACATGCATGCCTGGTTTGTTTTGTAGAAATTGCTGGATTTCTTCCATAGTTTTGCTTCCAAACTTTTCGTTTGGAAAGCCAGAACACGTTTGAGTGCAGCAAGAGTTTTTCAAATTAGCAATCATTTTCTTAGCATAAATCTGAAATCAAACAAGATTTGAAGGCATTTTCTTTAATTAAATGCGCTGTTTTAATGACTTCTTTGAGAACATTCTTCAACCCATCAAGAATGGCTTTTATTATTAAGGCTTCACTGGGCATCAATTACACGTGGAGATAATCAGAGTCTGAAAACTAGGACAACACCAAGAAATTGCTAGAGCACGGTCATTACCCACTCAAAGTGCATATTTCTGCATCAGTCTTTTCATAAAGCGGAATTGCAAAAAAGTTGAGAATCGAATTCCGAATCAATAAAACCTGCCCTGGTATTTTGTCAGACATAATATTAGCCTTCTAGCTCTAATGTGATCAGACATCTTCCCTATTTAAAGCTTCTAACCGTATCTAGGTTGAATGCCTCAACTTTCCAAGTTTAGATCTTCTTAGCACATTCAATATGATATCTTTTCAGCAAGGTAATATCAACTGTTATCCTATGTTGTGGGGCTTTTTGGCAACAGTTATTCTACGAAATTTTAATGAAGGCGTTCAAAGAACACTTAATATTTTGCAAAAACATTTCTATGTTATCATACCTGAAATTCGGTTATTGGATCTTTAACCTGGAGTTTGTTACGTGGATAAAAGCTTTTATTTTTTCCAAAAGATAAATCTTCGCTATTTTTTTCAATCAATCTAACAAAACTCTTCCTGCATAAAGATACTTTATGAACAATAGCTTGGTTGTATTTTTATTATAAGTTCTCTCAACTTCAAACTACTGGATAAAACAGACAAATGTGAAATATCTAGATTAATCTTTCCTGAAAAAACTTAAAAGCAAAACAAAGTAGTCGCATCTTATACATATCTTCCATTTGTAAGCTATTCATTAAAACAAATTTTTCATTAGCGAGTTAAATTTAAAGTGAAACATTGATAGAACAATTTTTTTTCTGGAGTGAAGAAATGGTTTTAACGTTAACATGCCCCAAATTTATTATTGAGAAAGACAAAATTGATTCAACAAGGGATTCATACATAAAAATTTTGGCTTTCACCTGTAAATAATTGTTTTTGCGAAAAACTGAAAGTGTAATATTTAGCTTTTTAGTAATATAATGAATGTGTGGGTTCCATCAAAGTTTTTCATCTATAAAGATTCCTAAGAAGCTAATAGAACTTGAAAAATCAAGAAATTGGAAATTTGTTTTCTTTATTGCAAAAACTTGAAGAAAAGTATATTGCTTTGGTTTTTTCAAGAATGATTCAGTCTTAAAATATCTCTTTTCTTTTTCAATTATATTTTAAAAATGTCTTTATATCTAACCCAGAAAATATAATATGATTCTTTGTTTAACATCTATTATTCGTTATAGTACCACTATAACACGCAGCCTCCGTATCCCGTTTCAAAATCACAATGATATTTTACACCGTTGTCTCCCCTTTGTTATTATGTCAACTCATACATAGAACAAATTTTAACCTAGTTGGTAGTAATAGGAAATTGATTATAGTGAACAAAATTATGAAAGGTTATTGGATGTCTTCATCCTCTTGAGGGTTCACAAGATAGTGACTAAAAATATGAGGGGTTGTCTCCCATTCCCAATCTCTTGGTAAATTACTTTCTAGATAAATTTATAGATTTTTTGCCATTCAGTTATTTAGTAATGAGATCAAGGTTCCCTCATAACTCGTTCTTTAAAAATAAGGTCTCCAGATGTTTACGCTTGTCGGAACTATTCTTTACACTTAATAAAAAGGTTGTATTGATCTTCATTCACTAATTTTAAGGATTCAAGAAATGGAATTGTTAAAATTTAACACCAAATATGAATGCTTTATCGTTGATATCAAGATAAAGATCTGTGGTATTCAAGATGCAGAAGATAGTTAAAAGTTACAATTTAACATTGAGTTATTTTAAAAACAAAAATAAATCAAACCTTCATATTTTAAAAACAGAAAAAAAGGATATTCTTTTATTGTAGGCAGCAGTTTGTATTTATTTTGATAAAGAGACTAGGTTCCATAAAATCAAATAAAAATCACTCAACAAATTAAAATAAAAAACTGCGTATTTTTTTCGTGGTAAAGTAACATGGTTTCAAAAAGATTAATACATAAAAATTTCGTTATGTCCAGTGGACTATATAAAAACTTTTAAAAATTCTTATTCATAAGAGTACGTTTGTCAAATCTTTACAATGAATACACACAAATATTCTTCATATTTCAAGTTAAAAAAACATTAAACAACACACACTCAGAGAAAGAAGTGATAATTTGATCATTTATAAGATACGAAACAAAATAAAAAGATGATGAGCAGTTCACCAAAGCTAATAAGCCTAAGGTTTTGAGATCTTCATAAAAACTCCTCTTACACCCGAAATAATTAAGGAATCACGCACCACGGCGAAGATAAATGAGCAGCTGTCGCATCTTATTGATGATGAAAGGGTTTAAGTAGCCGAAGACGATTGGATCCAAAATGTTGGCTGTGTCTGCGTAAACCCACAAAAGGTTCTGCCAACACCAATAGTAAGCGTTCTTTCTGTATCCTGCAAAGTAAGCAAGGGATATCACGATGTCGAATGAGAGCACACCCAGACCGATGTACAGAGTGACGAAGATGCTCAATCTTCCTTCCAGCTGCTTCCTTTGCTTGAAAGAACTTCTGCTAGAACTTTGCGAGATGGGGGATGTTGGGTGCGTTTTTTTGTTCAAAAACTGCCTCTGTTTGTGAAATATAAACGGCATCATGGACAGGAGGATGATGGAAGGCAAAATGACGAACGCTACTGGAAAAACTTTTTCATATACCTTTTGCATACTCAAGTCACACGTGACATTGTTTGTTTGATGAGAAATTGCTTTCTTTGAGAGAAAAATTGTTAGAAGTAGAATCAGTGAAACAGAGAGAAAATTAATCACTATCAATAGACTAATATTTTTATACGTCATGAAGGAACGATAGCGAAATGGCCTGTAAAAGAGGAATGCATGCAGTAAGCATATTGTTACAACAATGTATGTAGATATCCCGTTTAAAAAGACGATCAACACAATAACAAAACTGCAAAGCTGAGAGTTTAATCTTTCAAGTGATATGTCAGGGAAAAAGAGTAAGATCAACGGACTAAGACATTGGAAAGCGTTGCAGATGGACAAAAACGAAACAAGTAGATTCCTAGGACTTCGGAACGATTTGGAGAACGAAAAAATAAGGACGACAGACACATTCAAAAGAAAGCCACAAACATCGACAAAAATTTGTGAGATTGATCCAAAATTGGAATGATTCGAACTGTACTCGCACATAAATGTATTTATCTTTTGAAAAATGAAAGGCATTATTCTGAGATTTAAGTGAACGTAACGGAAAATATATACAACTTTACCGTTACGAAATTAGACGATTGAATGGATACAGAACGCAAAATGGTAATGGGTCGAAGTGAAATAAGATTTAAGGAGATCGAAATTCAAAAAGATGACATTAAATATTTAGTGCATAAAATTCAATACTTTCAGAAAGGTAGGAACGATATAAGGACAGCTCAAAGATTTTTGTCGATTTATGCACCCGAAAACTTCATTCCATATAATGATTAATTAATCTAAGTTGATTTATAACGAAGAATAGATTTAAATTCGGAGCACATTTTAAATTACGTTTTCATTGAATTTGTTTGCTCGATCTTTATTGCTTCTGCCCCTCAAATAAACGAGCAAAAAATTTGCCATTCCCCATTTTGATCGCATCCCTGTTGCAAAGCGCTTCTACAAAATGCCCTGAAACAAAAGCTCTTTCTAAGATATCCAACAAACTAAAGATTCTTAAAAAAAATTGCAAAAGATGTGCTTCCTACAAAAGTCCCTTCAATAATCATCTATATGGAATAAATTCAGATTCCATTTCATAAACTTTAATACCATAATTCCATATTTTCCTACTTGTTCTAAGAATATTTCTAAATCAATTATTTCAATTGAATGAAACTTTTTACCAATTTACTCTCAAATGAAATTTAAAATATTGTTAGACGTGTAAATCTTAAAGTTATATTAAACTTTTACCTTTTTTTTTCTTAATTTTTCAAAAAATTAATCAATTAATCGGTCAAAAATTCTTAAGAGTTCATTAACATGAAAGCTACACCCTAATGATATTCTAGACAGTTTTGATGCAGAATCCTTATTCACTCATACCTTTTGACTTCTCTCTTGAGGTCGTAGCAAAATACTTCAAAAATTCCTCTTTAAAGAGGTACACTAA
This sequence comes from Nectonema munidae, assembly GCA_030549495.1. Taxonomy (NCBI): domain Eukaryota; kingdom Metazoa; phylum Nematomorpha; class Nectonematoida; family Nectonematidae; genus Nectonema; species Nectonema munidae. The sequence continues at coordinate 359,572 of JAUIRK010000925.1, forward strand.
ACTTAACTTATTGGACTTCTTAAACACGATTGAATTCATTTGCTACAACAATTACTTTACATTTAATACCGTTATGTATAAACAAATGTGCGGCACTCCCGTGGTGGTTTTCTGGTGAAAACGTCGGAGAACCAAAATTTTGGAAAACCAAAACATCCTAAACCAAAACGTCCGAAAAACAAAATCTCATCAACCAAAACGTCCGATAATCTAAAAGGAATTTGTAAGTTTATTTCGTGATATATATTGAATTATGTTAACAAATATATATACATATGAAGTTTATTTTCATTTGTAGTATATGAATTTATGAATTCATCCTTATTAGAGTATCAATTACCTACTCATTTTATCAACACATCTTTACTAACTTTTTCTAAGTAAAAAAAGCTTTTACTTGATGACTTAAACCAGTTGACCTGTAATTTGAAAACTTTTGTTTTCGTGAATTTTGGAAGTGCATATTTTAGTTTTTGCGGATTTTGACTAAGAACCGATGTGAGTTAATTGAATAAAATGTCTTTATAATCCATCTTAAAAAATATGATCACTTAGATTAACCCATTAAGTCCCCATGTTCCCATTTGAGAACATAAGTAATTTCATCTTCGTCTGCTTTTTTTCAATGACTTTGAATATAAATCGTCTGCGTTTTTTAGATATCGTCTGATTTCTATGCTACTTAATGGGTTAAGTCTCTTTTGTTTTAAAGAGTTTAAAAATTTATTTAGACATAAAGTTGTATTTTATTTTTGTTCCTTTAAGCTCCATGCGTTTAATACATTTTTAATTGGAAAATTAAAAAAAAATGTTAAAAAAAACATTATTATTATGTTTTGAAACGGCCTTTTATGATCACAATGGCTAAAAAAATATTAAAAATTCTTTTTGGATTTTTTGACGTTTAGGTTTCGGACGTTTTGACCAGGCACCCCATGGGGAACGGAATATTAGCGACCCTTGTTTTGTAATGACTCGAAGACTCCCTTATCTCCAAATACTTTTCCCCCAAATGTTATGCCCGTTATGTGGATGACATATTTTGCATTATGAACAAACCCGTATAAACCTGTTCCACATAGCCCCCAATGATTTCCATGAATGTTTAAGATTCACGGTTAAATCAGAAAAAACGTGACCATCCCCTTCTTAGATCGCGCTGTGATCCGAAAAACATCTCTCTTAACTAGGGTTCACTACAAACCTATCACATTCACACATACCGATACTTAAGCTTCTGATCCAACCACCCCTTTGCACACAAAGTATCTGAAGCGCCTTTTAACCGCTCATTTCTATCTTTCATCTAATTCCGAGGAATTTGAAATGGAACTGAACAATGACAAATCAACTCTACACTCAAATAACTATTCCACTTCAATAATTAAAAACGCGCTACGTTCGTCCCAAAAATGTTTTCTAGATAAAGATAGATTTTTGATGAAAAAATATTTTAGAGAGCTTACAAATCTCGTATTCAGCCCCCAAAAAGCTTTCATAATCCACGACTTCGATACTTTTTACTTCAACTGACTCAAATCCGCACTACGTACTCACAACATCACTTTGATCCCAAGCGTAACAATCCCTTACCCTCCAACTTCAAACACAACTTTCTTGAGAATTATGATCGTCTCAAAAACAGTACTGCTATGCAAGACCGAAAGACCACTGCAATCTGGCATCCAAAAGGCATAAACAGAACGCTGAACTGAAGCTCCATAACAATTTACTGCTTCAACCACTAATAACCTATTCCACACATTCTTTCGACTTCGAAAATATCTTTTGTTCTGGCACTTCCTACTGGATCCCAACTGCATTAATCAATACATCGACACGCCTTCCATTTACACTAAACTTATTTGAACCTCTTCCCAATATACGCACACATAACCTATGCATAATATACATTTACTTGACACTTATACACCGACCCTTCATCCTTATCCTTACATCACAATTCACACACCCTACTACACATATGCGATCTTTCCTCTTATGCAATAAGCCTATTTAAAACGTTTGCATTAATCTTTCCACATTACACCTTTATATTACTTGATAAAAGAACCTCATCGTTCCAAAATATATTGTTTTTGATAATAAGAATTATTTGTTCCTTTTTGAACTATTTCAACTTATTTATACTATAACTATTCTTCCGAATTTTGAAAATATCTATCAAGGATGGTAAAAAATTGCCCTGATCGATCAATGAATATGACCTAACAATGCTTATCAATATTAACTCTATAAAATTGTTCTTAAAGTATATAATCAAATAAAAAGACTCTGTTGTGTTTCCACATTCAGCTATTTTTCATTGCCAAGGCTATCCAGTATCCATGTAAAAGAAACTTCCTATTTTTTTGAATTTAATTTTATCAAAGAAGTGTATATATGCTTACGGTTAAGATATCGACAATTTACATACAATGATGTCATTGAAACACGTGTTATTTTAATACGCAAAAACATTGATAGCAATACATTTTAAAATTTTGATTTTGTTACGTAAATTTGATTGTTACTGTGGGTTAACCCTTTCAGGCACAAACAATGGGACAGCAGTGTCCAAAAATCGTCTGCTTAATTTATATAAAAACTCATTGAGAAAGAAAGCAGACGATAGAAAACCCATGCTTCAAAGGGTTAGTACCATAGAAATCAGACGATATTTAAAAAAACGCAGACGATTTATATTCAAAGTCATTGAAAAAAGCAGACGAAGATGAAATTACTTATGTTCCCAAATGGGAACATTGGGACTTAATGGGTTAAGTACCATAGAAATCAGACGATATTTAAAAAAACGCAGACGATTTATATTCAAAGTCATTGAAAAAAGCAGACGAAGATGAAATTACTTATGTTCCCAAATGGGAACATTGGGACTTAATGGCTTAAAGTATTTAGACTTAATGGGAGTATTTGAGAAACTCGAATTTAGTCAAATTTTACACTCATTAATTTCAATTGTTTGCAATTTCATTACATTTTTTTGTCTTCCGATAGATGGCTTCTCTATGGCATTATGCAGAATGTTAAGTCATATATACAATAAATAATGAACGTTATTTTGTATCTCTAGGAAGACAAAATATTAAGAAAAAAATTAAAATGAATACACGACTTTCTTTAAGTAAAATTGGAATATTTTTTGTAAAAACTTTTTTTTATCTTAAAATTCAAGAGTTATATTTTTAATTTTTTAGTTAAAAGTATGGCTATTGTAATCCGCATGAAATTTTACATGAAAAGGCATCTCATTTATGTTTTTAGACGGGAAGGGAATTATATTATTTTTTGGCGAAAAAAATATTAATTTTACACTAATTAATACCACATATAATTGTATATAAAATGATTATATCATATAACGGTAAAATAATTTTCTCAAAATCCATTCATTTCAGCTTCTTAAGATATTTTCAAGATTTTCATGATTTTGTCATCAGTATTTTGAATCAAATCTCATATCTCCATTATACAAAGAAATTTCTCATCTCGCAAAAATTCACACTAATCATCAAAAAATGAGATTTATTCCTATAGCAGTATTTCTCAACCCGTGAGGAATTTCCATATTGTAGGGAATGTAACCGTGTTTAGGTTGTCTTCAGTAAGGAACTATAAAAAGAAAGAAATTTGTTCGTCTTTATATTATATGGTTATTTTAAATGTAAACTTTGACAAAAATTCTTAAATGCAAATCCTGGGAGAAAAAGGGTTGAGAAGAACCACTATTGTAAATCATTGCATAATGAATCTTCTTCTTCTTCTTCTTTTACACCTTGTCCTCAAGTTGGGGGTCGGTGGCCATTATCTTGAGCATCCATTTTCCTCATCATCACCTTGTTCTAAACCGAGAGTGTGTAATTTTTCCAAGAGCCCATCTTTTCATCTCTTCTACCCCTTTTTCGAACGGTGTTCTCTTCTTTTATTCTTAGTATATGGCCATACCACCTTAGATTGCTTCTTTTTTTGCATAATGAATAAATATAAAAAATGAGATAAATTCACTATCCTATTTAAAAAAATTTTTCTAACATTTTTAATTTTCAAAATACAACATTGCTTAATGGTTGTTAGGGTGTGCCTCTCAGCTTAACTCCATCATAAAAAACAGTTGAAGGTCTGAGGTTCGATCCCCAAGGCTCCCAATCCTTAAAAACAAATTCACATAAACTGTGATTAATCTTAACCATAGCGCGAGGAGCATATTGCCTTACGGTTGAAATTGCTTTGATATCTCCAACCAACCAACATGAATGTTGATAACTAAAAACACAAATCAAAAATTCAAAACGGAAAGTGAAGAATCTTTCTGAGTTTGTTTTCTCCGCGCTTTTCCTGCCTATAAATTCCTGCTGGATGACAAAGTATTAATTAGCATAGATAGAATAAATAACTTTTACGATAGGCCGAATTAATATGTTTTAAAGATGTTGCAAAAGTTCACAATATATTTATTCCTTATCATTGCTCCGCTCAAAACATATTGTCAATAAATAGCCTTCATCAAATGAAAAAGGCATACATGATTTTGTTCTAAGTGCCAAAAATATTTGAAAAAACAAGTGTTGCGTGTGCTATAAGTAGGTTATTAGTGAATAAATAGACCAACACTTGTCAGTATATATGTATGTGTATGTATGTATGTATGTATGTATGTTGATATATGAAATAGGTAGGTAAATGTATTATGTGAGTTCGTTGCTTGAAAACTTTTTATTTTGGTTGCTTCTTTGAAACCTGCATATGTATATGGAGAACATGGTGAATGAAACGAAGAGCAGCGCCAAGAGCACAAACACAGACACAAAGGATGCATGGGAGACGCAGAACTTCACCGCTTCCTGCTTGTTAGAGATTGGAGTTGAAATCACTTTCTTCGATAATCCTAAAAATTGAATGCAAAACATTTCTAGTGAAGATACTTCTGACTTCCATAACCCATGGCAATCCCGAAAAATAATTTGGTTGGCTCTGACATACTATAGGTACTAAAATATTTCTTTTTATTTTTATCTTTGCTAGCCTTGATGCTGTAACCTCAAAGAAGAAAAGTAATCCGTATAAAAAGTATAGGAAAATCCTCTGTTATGGTCAAATTTAAAAAAGCTTCCAAAGACAAAAGGATTGCGAGAAGGAAAGCGATAAAATACCATTTGGAATTATGTGCATATTATGGAAAAAGATGCTCAGGCTTAAATCTTTTAACCGATAAAGACGCAAATTCTGTAAAATCCAATACGGAAAGAGCTAAAATACTCAGTCAAATTTTTCTTCAGTTTTTTCAGGTCAACAATTATGCAACGACCAAGCAACACCCAAGAGGAGCAAGAAGAGGCATTCTTAAGTTGGATTATTCTCCTGCAATGCAAGACACTTCTCCCGGTATTGACAACTAACACCCATAAGAACGATCCGATCTTTTAAAACCTCCTTAAAAGAAGTTTTTTAACCTTGCTTTTAAAAAGGAATTCTTCACAGGTCCTGAAAAACAGCATTAGTTGTCCAAGCTTAGAACTGGACCGGTCAAAAATTCTTGAAGGTATAATAATCTCTGAAAATGTTATCTCTAGTCAACAATTGTGTCATCACTCAACAACATGCGTTCTATTAATAAAAAAATAAACAATCATCAGAGTTGAAGAAGAATAAAAGGTTTTTTCTTTTAAGTTTTACAATGATATTGATGTACTTCTGGAAAACGATGTCCCAGTTGATGTTTTATACTTTGATTTTCAAATGGCGTTTGACAAGGTTCCACGCAGTTACCTGCTTAAGAAATTAGAGGCTTATGGTGGCAAAACTAAAATTGTCAAATGGGGTGAAAGTGGGTTGAATTGCGGCAAGATTAGCAAACGGCCCGGGGCATCTAAAGGTAGATACTCCAGATTTAATATGCCCCTCATTATCCATTATTGTTTGATGCGAATTTCCCACGCTTCGCTTAATAAATTTTGCCATGTGATATGGCTCTTTTTATCCACATGAAGATAATATTGTTTGTTAGCTTAGCTTTATTTAAAAAATAATCAATACTTAGTTCAATAAGCTAAAACAGTATTAGAGCATTGTAAGATGGGGAATTTTTTTTAAAATTTTTTTTTCAGTTATTCCTAATTTTAGGCACTTTAATTCTCAAATTACTTTTATATGATACATTTATAGCCTAGGTTTAAAATTAGAACAGAAGCATTATCAAAAAAGCTGCATAAAAAAGGATAACACTATCGAGATAGAACTTATTTTAAGAAAAATAATTATGGAAAAAAAGCAAAATTATAGACTAAAAATTTTTTGAAATGAAATTAATAAATCTTCTCTTTCACAAGTCAAAGATATTGCGTTTTATTAGGGAAATACTTCAGCATTACACAAAAGATTGTTAAAGGTACATTTTATTTAAAAGGGTAAGTAAGGAATGTCAAACCTTCCTCAGGAAACTCTCCAGGAATTTCAACACTCACAGATTGGAAAATATAGCGTTGGATTTCGGAAGAATTGGATGCAGATCGTCTGCTCCTTTTAACGCCATTTTTGACTTGAATGCCCTCATAACAGTTTGCCTTATAAATGAAAATGGGATTTAGCAAAATCTTCTCCAGAAAGGAAGCAAACATGTAATCAAATAGTTATCATATGCCAATACTAAAATCCAAAGGATAGAATTATAATCTAGTGCTAGACGTTTACAAAATAGGGATAACATCGAAAAGAACTATAATTATGAAAAATTATGAATGTCAATCAAAAAAAAACACGCAAAATTTTTGCTGCTGACTTTTTTACATTCTTTCTTTATTTTTATAGTGCGCTTTATTTCTTTTTTGAAATTGTAATGAACTCTTTCAAGCATTTTTTTTATAGAAAAGACAATCTTAACCTTTTCAACCGTCGCAAATCTTAGTTTTCTACTTCTTTTTATAATCAGGTGACTAAGTATGGCCTTTTTTAGTTTCAGGTTCAATATCATATTTGTAAAAAAATTAAAAATAGAAATATATATGCGTTTGCTCCTATTATTATTATTTTGAAAATATTCTGAAGGATTCATCAACTTTGTTCTTTCTTTTCTACTTCACAAGATTTTTTGGGAAAGAAGTAGTAATATTTAAATTTACTGCTCAATTTGTTTTTCAAAATTTTTTTCTTCTATGAAAAAAAATCATTACTTTCAGAGATAACTTTTATTCTAAAAAAATTTACATAGTTTTAAGTATCCACTAAATCATGCGTGAAACTTGCTTAAATATTTATATCGGCAAAAAAGTATGTACAGGATGTATATATGGGAAATAGGCTATATTCAGAAAGTATATATATTTTTTGAATTTTATTTTTTTATTAAATTTTTGCATCGAAAAATAAGTGACATGAAAAAGGTTTGCAATGATTCTCTCTTCTTTTTAAATGTTTTTAAAGTGGGTTTAAATATTAATCACACACATATGGTAAATGTTCAATAAATAATTCGCGCGTATTTTCTGCAAAACGAAATTTTTTGAACTTTCTTTTTTGCTTATTGAATTTTCACTGAATTAATCTCCGTTATTTCTTTAACTGTAAAATGTTAATATTTTGCATTTGCTTTGAATTATTTAGCGAAACATTTAGTTATTTAAATCCTGATTCAAAAAATCTTTTAATGCTTTTTTTCACCAAAAAATAAGAAATGAGAAAAAAGAATAAAAACTTACAGGTGTGCACTGTTTCACACAAAACTCCACCCCACACTCAAAATACACATTTTGAACGTCAGGGAACTTGAAAACTTTGAAGTAGGTAAAGATGACAATGTCGCCATTGTCTGAAAACGTTTTTTGTAGAGGACCAATGATTTTAGGGTTTGCCGCACAACTAAAAATTGTTTTTAAACGTCTTACAAAGAAAGAGATGAGAGGTAAGCGGAGAACTGCAGAACTTGGCTGGGGGCGTACAGTCCACCCTATTTTTCTTTGATATTAATAAGTCTTTATACATATTTTTAGTGTGATATCTCAACTATGCTGAATTCAGTGGTGATGTCCATTTTTAATTAAAATAATCAAACCTGCTCATCTCAAAAAAAACTTTTTATCTAAGTAATTATATAAAGTTTTTTACACATATATACCCATTTTCAGGTGTGTAGAATTCAGTAGTGATGTGTTTTTTATTTATCAAAATCAATAAAACATGTCAAAAATCGATTAACCTGTTAATCAATGTGAAATATATAAATTTCAAAATATATTCTACTTGCAGTATTTCTCTATTATTTATTTTCTTAATTTATTTAATAAACCAACTTTAGGTGTTTAATTCACTTAAAATATTTAATTTTTCAGTAAATTAGGTATCTCGATAGCACGACCTCCATTGTTTTGGCTACAAATTCGTTATCGGCTCGTAGTCTCTACGTCATTTCTTCTATACTTTACAGTATGTAATTTTGCTATTCATTCTGATGATCTTTTCTTAGTAGCTCTTTTTTCATTAGAAATTTATTTACTGCAATCTGTGTTCGAAAAAAACTTTTTTAAGGATTTATTTTGAACAGATTTTACCCGCTCTCAAAGCATTCTGTTTAAAGAATCTTCTTGATGATCTCGGATTTTTATTTTATTATCGGGTTTATATGAAGAGATATTCATCCTGAATATTTGTCAACGAATCCCAATTCAAGAGTTTTGTTTCTGATGAAATCATTTGTTATGTTTATTGCTCAATTACAAAAATGTATGCACTTTCTTCATTTAAAAGACTCGCTCTTCACGCAAAAGAAAAAGATGGACAAATTCAATTTAAATTTAAAATGATCTTGATAGGGACTGAATTTTCACATATTGGCATCTGAGGCAGTTTTGATAAATTTGACCTATTCAAAATTTTCAGATTTCCTACTCATCTTGGTTAAATGATCGTTGTAAACTTAACTGATAAGGTATATGTTTAAAGATTTTTAATTTTGCAAAAGAGCAACTTCTTTTTCACGGTTAAAATCTTAAATAAAATAAGCATACTCGAGGTACAAAAAATAAAAAAATTTTAAAATATTTTGGAGACAGTTTTTAGATCTAAACTGCGAATTGGATTGAAGTTTTAGATTTTTTCAAACGAAAAATGCAAATACTAAGTCCAAAAATGAAACCAACATCTTAAATTTGGTATAAAAAGAATATTTTATTTAAATTTCAAAAATATTTCTCTAGAAATAATATTTTAAAGCCTCTAAATGCGAAGACTGAGTCCAGAAATGAAACTAGCATGATTGATTTGGTATAAAAACATATATTTCATGTAAAATTAGAGAGAATATTTTTGGATATAGTTTCCAGACGTAAATCGCAAATTTGATTGACACTGGCAGTAAAACCTCTAAATGCGAAAACTTCGTCCAGAAATGAAACCATCATGATCTATTTGGTATAGAAACATATATTTCATGTAAAATTTGAATCAATATTTTTGGAAACAAATTTTAGAACCAAACAGAAATTTCCTTGATACGTATAGGTATTTTCAAATACTAACTGCAAAAATTGAGTCCATAAATGAAACTAGCATAGTTGATTTAGTATAAAAGGCTATATTTTATGTAAAATTTGAAGTGAAATTTTATTTCATATTTTTCTGATCAATCAAAATTTGATTGACATTTTCTAAAAAGAAAAAATTAAATATACACAGTGTTATGCGTTACAAACTGTACAGAATTATAAATTTTCTAGGGAGCATATAATATAGGCTCTAAGTTATAAGATTAACAACGAATAATGTCAAAATTTTATTGAAAAATGTTACTTTTTAATTTTGATTGACAGTTTTTGACATGAGAGGGTCATTCAACTGCCATATAAATGGTACCAAAAGATGAAGCTAACAATTTTAGGAAAAGTAACAAAATTGAAAGGGATAATCAACATATCTAAGGGTTAACAACAGGCCTAGATACTTGTCTTGACATATATATGATGTTGCCATCGAGAAACTTAACAAATTTCATTAGAGAAGCAAAATTAACAGATTAGTTTGATTCCTCAAGGTGAAGCTTTAATGATTCTTAATTCTATTGATCTGTAGTTTTGAGACTAATTGATCAACATCCTTCACTCAACAAGTTTCAATTGGAAAAAAGTGAATTTATAAATAGTTTTGAAACGAAAAAAAATAAATTTTAATAATAATTCCATGTAGAGGATTTTTGACTGACCTTTTACGAAGGAACATCTGTCGCGATTTTTAGTAAGTTTTTATTTTGAGGAAATTTATAGAAGGGGTTTTCTCTAAGAGGATTTTTAGCACTCGGTTGTGTCAGGAATTCGATAAAGATAAGGAATGGTATATGTTGTATCGTTTGTGTATTGGAAAGACATAGAAATATAAAATATCGAACAAATAAATTCAATAAAAATGCAATTAAATTTGCTTCGTATCTTATTTCATTCATCGTTATAAATCAAATTCATGAAACGAAATCAGATGACATTTTCGAGCACACAAATAGAGTTTAAATGTTTGAGTTGTGTCTTTATGAAAGTATTGAATATTTATCACTAAATATTTAATGTGATCCTCTTGAATGCAAGTTCATTAATTCTTAGCCCATTTCTTCCCATACGATTTTAAGTGTTCAATCTACCGATTTCATAACGCTAAAATGTTTATATTTTCCGTTGCGTTGATTTAAATTTCAGAAGAATGAGTTCTATTTTTCAAAAGATAAACACATTGAAGTGCAAATACAGTTCGTTTGATTTAAATTTTTCGACAGTTTCTCAAATTTTTGTCGATATTAGTGGTCTTCTTTTAAATGTGTCTATCGTCCTTATTTTCTCGATTTCCAAATCGTTCCGAAGTCCTAGAAATCTGCTTGTTTTGTCTTTGTCCATCTGCAACGCTTTGGAATCTCTATCTCCCTTGGTTTTATTATTGTTCAGGACCACATTTGGTGCTCCATTCAACTTTCGGGTTTGCCCGTTCATGATTGTGTCCATCATCTTTTTGAACGGAACATCTTCGTACATTGTCGTTACGCTTTCCACCTTGCATCTCTTCCTCTTTTATAGACCATTTCGCTATCGTTTCTTCATGACGTATAAAAATATTAGTCTATTGATAGTGATTAATTTTCTCTCTGTTTCACTGATTCTACTTCTAACAATTTTTCTCTCAAAGAAAGCAATTTCTCATAAAACAAGCAATGCCAGGTGTGACTTGAGTATGCAAAAGGTATATGAAAAAGTTTTTCCAGTAGCGTTCGTCATTTTGCCTTCCATCATCCTCCTGTCCATGATGCCGTTTATATTTCACAAACAGAGGCAGTTTTTGCACAAAAAAACGCGCTCAATATCCCCCATCTCGCAAAGTTCTAGCAGAAGTTCTTTCAAGCAAAGGAAGCAGCTGGAAGGAAGATTGAGTATCTTCGTCACTCTGTACATCGGTTTGGGCGTGGTCTCATTCGGTATCGTGATATCCCTTGCTTACTTTGCGGGATACAGGAAGCACGCTTACTTTTGGTGTTGGCAGAACCTTTTGTGGGTTTACGCAGACACAGCCAACATTTTGGATCCAATCGTCTTCGGCTACTTAAACCCTTTCATCATCAATAAGATGCGACAGCTGCTCATTTATCTTCGCCGTGATGCGTGATTCCTTAATTATTTCGGGTGTAAGAGGAGTTTTTATGAAGATCTCAAAACCTTAGGCTTATTAGCTTTGGTGAACTGCTCATCATCTTTTTATTTTGTTTCGTATCTTATAAATGATCAATTTATCACTTCTTTCTCTGAGTGTGTGTTGTTTAATGTTTTTTTAACTTGAAATACGACGAATATTTGGAATAACATATAAAGTTTGTGTATTCATTAAATATTTTGCAAACTTACCCATTATTATCAATAAATTTTTTTAAAGTTTATATATATATATATGGTTCAGATGACATAATCAAAATTTTTCTAAATCGGAAGCAGGTGGATTCGGCCTCAAGGCAATTCACTCTATATATATATATTGATACTCATATTACCTTTTGACCTTTTGCGAATTGTCCCTGAATCTCGAAGCCTATATAATTGATCAAAAAAACTAAGTTGTAACCTATAAAAGAACATCTCATTTTTTCTGATTGTAAAATACGAAAGCCATATCTAACAAAGTCTAATATAAGGTTAAATTGTAATTTTTATATTATCACTTATTTTCATTTAATCGATAACACTCCACAAATTTTAACTTTAATCTTTTGAGAAGGACATTTTGCAAAATTCAAGAACAAAAATTTACTATTTCTTGAAAAATCTGGATTCTACGATACGATTTTTATGAAGTGTCAGAGAACATTCTGAAAAACGTGGAAATCGGCCAACTGTATCTTTAAGGCATGCCATTATGAGGGAACCTTGGACTCTACTAAATAATTGAATACCACATGTGGTAGGTTTCTCTTATTACATTGATTTCTGATAAATTAGATCTGGAGTGAATTTTGGGTTTCACAAAAGGAATTGTGATTTATAATTTCGACTTTTTCTTGTTTTTATAAACATAATTTGAAGTCCATCATGAGTATCAAAAATAGAAAGTACGATCATTCATATATTGAATATGGATTTACATACATCATCATCAATGGAGAAGAAAGACCTCAATGTGTTACTTGTAGTCAAGCTTTAACAAATGATTCAAAATGATTAAAAATGATGAAAACTGTCAATCAAAATCAAATGTACACCTTTTTCAACAAAATTTTTACATTATCTATATAACTTATAACTTAGTGTTTACATTATATACATTATTTAAATTTTATAATTATATATATGAACACATAAAACTTATATATACCTATTTTTCCAATAAACAAGTATAACTTTACCTACGGTGGAATTTACCTAGAACCAGTTCAATTATTAAATAAAATATGTATTTTTATACTAAATCAATCAGCAGACTTCTTTTCCGTACTCAATTTTCGAATTTAGAGTGTGAAAAATTCAGAAAGTATCAATCAAATATTTGGTTTACGCCTGGAAATTATATCTATGTATATTATTCAAGTTTAAAAAATACATATTTTTATATTAAATCAAGAATGGCAATTTAAATTCTGGAGTAATTTTTTTGCAAAGAGATTTTCAAAATGTTTGAAAGTGTCAATCAATTTTGCGGTTTACGTCTGAAAAATTTCACTAAGAATATTAATTAAATTTTAAACCAAGTATATTTTTTATACCAAATTTAGCATGCCAATTTTATTTCTCAACTCAGTTTTAGTAACTATGATTTGGAAATGTCAAAAAATATTTGCAATTTACGTCTGAGAAAATGTTTTCAAGATGTATCCGCATTTTAAATACAATGAATTTTTTTTTTAAATAAATCAAACGTTGAGATTTTATTTCTCGACTCATTTTTTGCAATTAGAGTGTGAAAATTTAACTCATATTTTGTGATGACGACAAAGATTATTTCCTAGAATATTATTTATATTCTCAATAAAATATATTTTTTATACTAGATCTCCATGCTGATTTATTTTTGAACTCAGTTTTCGTAATTGGGATGTGAAAATGTCAATCAAACATGCTAGTTTCGCCGGAAAAATTTTCTTCAAAAACATTTATTCACATTTTAAGTAAAATAATTTTTAAACAATTGACCATACTGATACCATTTTTTGGCTAAATTTTTACCATTACTGTGAAAAAAATATGTCAACGTGCAAATAGAATTAGTGATGTATGTCTGAAAATTATCTCATACACATTCTTTCATATTTTGAATAAAGTATATTTTTAATTTATTTTTATTAAGATGCTCACTTCATTTCAAGGCTTAGTTTTCACAAATTAGAGTGCAAGAATGTGCTGAATTATGAATTAATTTTGACATTTCCGAAAATATTATGAAGAAAACTTAATTTTCTAAAAATTTCAAATCAAAAAATTCATTTTTGATTGAAAATCTTTATTAAAATTTTCATTTAAGATAAAATTCTCTCTAAAAATATCCTTCAAATTTAAAATAATTTTTTTAATACAATATCGTCCATGTTTTTTAATTATGAACTCCCTTTTGACCATTGCAGTGTAAAAATGGGTAAAAGTATCAATCGAATTTGCAAAAATAAGTTTTTTTTCCAAAAAATCATTTGTTAAGTTTTTTCTCACAATCTTTATTTATTATAGTACAAATATTTGAGTATGAGAGAAGTAAGGAAACTGAAGACACATTAAAATGAGAATTTAATAAAATGCTTTTATACTGTCAATGTAGTATCTCCATAAGGAGATATATAGTTTTAAGAAGCAAATATGTAGCATGTCTACAACGAAGATGCACCTTTTTCCAATGAACTAGTAGGTGGTGTGAAAATCTAGTATTGAAATTTTGAAAAAATATCTTGAACGTGAAGAAGAAGCTCCTCCCTTGTCAATCAAAAACCTTTAAACGTTTATTTCAATCATCAATTGACTAAAAACGTCTTCTGAAAAATTTCAAACAGTAGGAGTTACGATAACTATATGTCAGGTGGTATTATGTGAAGATTCTCAAAAAAATAATTTATAAATGGTAATCGAATTTGACCAATTTTTTCTTTCCTTATGAAAGAGAGATGCTAAAGGTGGAAAACTTTTTGTAATTGAGGAAAAGTATTATGAATGATTTCATAAAGAACACGAATTTTCAAATTGGATTGGTTAGCGAATATCCAGAGTGATATCTCTTCATATCACCTGGTATACAACACATGATATTGATAAAAAAAAAGCCAAGATTAACAAAGAGATTCTCTTCAATAGAAAAGTTCGGAAATCTTTTAAATTCTGAGCTCCCTAAAAAAGGTTTTTCAAACATAGATTGCACAAATTGAATTTCTGATGAAAGTACAAGTTTAGAATGAAGAAAAATTTAGATACCGTACAAAGTATGGGAGAATGAAATACAGACTTGAAGCTGATAGCGAAATTGTAAGCAAAACAATACAGGTCTTTAATTAGTAAACGAAAGAAGGATAAAATAAGGAAAGGAATCAAAGCAAGGAGGGCTAATAGTGCTCGGTTTAGTTGGATTAGCAGCCAGTAATATTTTTCACAATGTCATTTTACAGCAATTTTTATTAAAATTTAACCAAAGTTAAATAATAACCGCAATTTAAATTGAGAATAATAAAAGTATTTTCAGAATCAAATTGAGCATGTTCGATTTGTTGTGTATGGAAAAGTTTAGTTTAAAATAAGGAGAAAAAATGTTTGGCAATAAGTCACCGGTGAAAACTAATTTAATGACAGGTGAACTATTTTTGGTGAATTAATCACCAAAATTTAGTATATTAAATAAATTAAGATAATATTAAGACAAAAAATTCCGAATTATAATATATTTTAAAGTTAGTATATTTGATTGACAACATTGATTGTTTTTTTGACAGGTTTGATTGATTTACATGAAAAATAGATGGCACCATCTGATTCGCAATCAATTAAGTGGGCTTACGTGAGAATTTTGTAAAAATATTCAATATTTTAGGAAAAAATGAGGGGGGGGGGAGGGATAAAAAGCCCTTCCCCTGTTAATGAGGAAATAAAAATAGCCCCTTCCGAATAGGGTTCCAATAAGAATATCCCACCTTTTACATAAGTTCGCGTAACTCATATATGATTGGAGCGCTTGATGTCAGTATTGATAAGGACGAAAGATAAACAAAAATATACCCATTAGAATCGATAAGTTCCACCCATCCCATATCCATACCATCGTGTGCAAAGCAGTCGTGAACCTTCAGATCAAACATTTCTAAAAAGCACAAGTAATATCTTTTATCCGGTTGCGTTCAATAAATGATCTTTCATTTTACAGCTGAAATGGATCAAAAGAATTGGGAGGTGTAGAAATTAAATTCAACTTGAAAAGTTGAAGAATCTTTCAAAGTGTCTAATATAGTCCCAGATAAAACTGGGTTTTAGGCGTAACGGGACAATTGCCCTTAGAACAATTTCTCTACGGAGAGTTTGCCTAACAGTCAATTTGCCAACCGAAAATTCGCTTAGGGAATGTTTGTCTAAAGGAAATTTGGGCATTTAGAGCATTATATATAATCTAAGTATTTTATGCTTTATCCCTGTATTATCTTATAATTAATTTCATTTTTCCCTTTCTTACTTATCTATATATTATTTAAAATGAGAGAAGGGTGTTCATTGGAGAAAATTGTTTAGAAAAAAAATTTATGGCTATAGGACAAATTTTGCTTACTGTCATCGAATCCTCTTCAGAATAAATTATTATTAACAGTGTTATATTGATGTTAATAGTAATGGTTATGGTACCGTAGGGTGTTTTCATCGAAAAGGCACAATTGCGCCGCTTGTATCAAGCTGTGAGGAAAGCAAGCTTGATGTAGGATCGAACCCAAGACCTTGAGTTATCGAATCCGGCATCTAACCAACCATACTCACGCCTGGATGAAGTATTTAAATTATTTTAATAATTTGCTCTTAAGAGGATTCAACGACAGTAAACAAAATTTGTACTATAACCATAAATTTATTATCTACAGAATTTTCTAAAAAAATTTGACCAGTTTTAAGAGAGAGATTTAATTCATGGAGAATTCGATATATAAATAAATTCATAGAACATTATTTTTATAAATTTAAAATTTTTAAAGAATTCATTTTTGAATATTTTTATTAAACAAATGTTAATTTTTATTAAAGGATTAATTTTTTATTTTTTTTGATATAAAAATTATTTTTTAAAAACAAATTTATAAATTTTTTAAAATAAATATCTACTTATTTTCAGTGAATTTGTTACTAATTTTTTGGTGGTTAGTCAGCTCACTAACTAATTAATTAAATAATTAATTTTCTCACTAATCCTCTAACATTGGGACTTTGAGGGTGCTGAATTAGCCGTTTTTCGGATGACCAAAGTACACGAAACTTACAAAAAAATTTAATATATTAAAACTTTTTTTAACTATTTTTTTATATAAACTTTTATTCGGTTACAATTTAATACAAAAATTATAGATCAAACATTCCTCTAACTGACGCTTTTCCTAACTTTTCTAATTTTTGGAAACAAATTCAGTTTGACGGATTACTGATATATTGAAAGATTACTGATCCCCATATCAGTGGTATTCAACCAGAATTTATTTATATGATCAGTTACTTAGATGTTAGATAGTTTGTTGAATGAGTGAAAATTTTCTTAAATCCAAAAATATATTAGTGGCCATAACCAAATTGTACTTAGGCCACAACTCTTCAAAACAAAAAGGAACTCTTTCAAAAAATACAAAAATTTCATGCATGCAGTTTATATCTATTTTATTGATTTATTTTTTTATCAAGATCTCTAAGAACAAAAATGAATTTTTGTGGTTAAATTGTTCACATAAATAATTTAATTGTAAGCAATGATTATTTCTCTCACATCCATTGAATCAACTGAAATCAAAAAAGGTTCTTTTGAATGTGTGCAAACTATCATTGCATATTTACTCTTCAACTTTACAAAAGAACCTCACTTCTTAAGAAAAATTGAAAGATTTGTGTTGATAAGCCATTTGAGATTTGGAAAGAATAAAATTGATTTGTAAAAGCCTCAAAACGTTGTAATATTTTGTTTCATGATATCAAAGAAGAAAAGGAGGACCATGTCCAAATGCCTCTTCCTCATCCCTGCCCCACGTTCTTGTATGTTGCACATGACTTGGAGAATTTTGTTTGTGAAGAGACATCTAGAATCTAGATGATCATTCAAAAATGTGTTTTTGAACTAATTCAAAAGAAATTTGTTTGTACATAAATAATAATACGTTAAAAGCCCATATGGTGGGTGTAAAAGTGTTTATACAGAGTTATTTTTATAAGTCTTATTTTGACCAGTTTTGATGTCAGCATTTTAGTTCTATTTTGTCTTTTTGTAATTCTATTACATACTTTTTTTGATTTTATTTTGTCTTTTTAAAATTCAAAATGGAATTTCAAAAAAAACAAAATAGAATTGCAAAAGGAAGAAATAGAATTGCAAAAAAAGGAAATAGAATTGCATAAAGAAAAGTTCCATATTAAATTTAATATATAAAAGAGAAATAGTAAGATAGATGATAAGATTTCGATTCTATGAGTCCTATTCAACTTAAGTCATGCAGAAAGCGGAAGAAAAAGTTTTGTAGTGAAGATGTAAGGAAATATTTAAATTTAAATTTAATAAAGACGAATTTGACTTTTTATGAATGTGTTCCCTTTATCAAATTTTGGGAAATCAAGCAAATTGAAATAAAAATGAAATTTTCACAATTCCAGACGTTACGGATTTAATTTTTCAGTGATAACTTGGGAAACTTTGTACAAAAATTAAATTTGAGCATAAATGGAATCTCTGAATATTCTTAATTCAAGAAAATGTGCAGAATCCGGTGTACCTCCTAGGTTATGGGATGTGATTGACAGCGTTGCAACTTGGCCCAACTTTAACACTTGGGCTCTGGTTCCTCTTGCATTTTTGCCTTCTGTGATGAACATGACGGCAGGAGGCATCACTATTTTGTTTGGATCGACGCTTTTGAAATCAATCATTCTAAAGTGTAAATCAACAGCTTAATTTTGCTTCAGCTAAAAACTCGCGTATAAATTCTCCTCTTATAAAGCAATCTTTCATAGTGTTTCCCTATAAAGATAGACCAAAACTTAACCATGTAGTCGAAAGAATCAGCAAAAAATAGGTAGTATATGTGCTATATGTTGGCCAGAAAATTACGTATCATAAAACTCAGAATGCAAAATTTAGTTTGAGAAAACTGGGTCTCATTCCAGTTGTTATACTTAGTTAGTCCGTTAGTTAGGGAGCTTATTTGTTCGCTATAATAGTAACAATAAACAGTGCCGGATTAACATAGTAGCAGATGTAGCAGCTGTTACAGGCCCCGCGCTTAGTTGAAAAAGATTTTTTTTGACTTTTTGTAATATCTTTTCGTTTTCTTCAATTCTTCTTTTAAATTTCCTCCTTAAAATAAATTTTTGCTCTTGAATTTTGTGGTTTTTATCTTTTTTGTAGAATCTAGATCAATTTTATTAAAAAAATTTTCCTTCCTGACTCTCATTTGTAAATTTAATCGATCTCCTACAGGCCCCGCCCGCCCTTTGTAGATCCGGAACTGACTATAAAAAATATAATACTATTATCAAGGGTATTCAAATTCAATTCAGGTATAATAATAGTTTTATAGGCATTCAAAAAAGTAGTTTTCCGCCATCTATATACATACACATATAGTTAATTGAGAGACTCCGTTTTTTGACGATGAATTTTCGGGGACTCAGTTTTCTTATTTATTTTATACTAAAATCTTTTACTATATATGGATAATATCACTTCTCAATTTTTCTTAAGTACTTAGTGAACACTTATACAATTCATTGGCCTTTCTTCCATTTCCTGATCTAACCATAATTATTTTAAAAATTAAGATATTCTTTTGATCAGTGTTTCCCAAACTGTGTGTCGCGACACAGTAGTGTCACGCAAAAACTTTCCAAGTGTGTCGCGAGATTTTTTAGAAATAATAAAACGATACAGTTATCCCTCAATGAGCACATTTGTTCTCGAAAGCAAGCTCATTTGCCACACTGAATAAAATTTTATTGTTGTTGTTGTTGTTTGTTCGCCCAGTTTCCTTCTGTTGCTACTTTAAGCTTAATGTTTAATGGATTACAAGAATACTGTTAATTTTAATACTTCATTTAATAATTTTTTTTGAAATATTTGCTTGGTGGTGTGTCGCGAAATTTTTCTATGTAAAGAGTGTGTCGTGGCTCAAAAAAGTTAGGGAAACACTGCTTTAGATACATACTTCCGAATTTCTTTCTTCCTTTTTTGACTTTAAATAAATTTCTCTACTTTGTAGATAATTTTTTGCAGAATTGTTTTATCCTCTCAAGCTCTTGATTTTGTTATTTGCATCATCACTTTATTAGAAAGAAAGAATATTTGCTATGAATATAGATATCATTGTTCCCTATCCAAATTCATTTATTTACATTTACAACAACACTTCTATATTTTATCATCTTTGTTGTTATTATTCCTATACTTGAAATTATTATTTGTGATATATGATGTCTCTGAGTGTTGGAAAAAGTTTGTAAATCGGGAAGAAAGCGAATCTTACCTAGACTATACTGCTCCAATCTAGGCATACTTTTATCAAATTAAATCAGTATGACTAAATGTAACGTTTTAGAGATGCTCTTTCTGGATGTCGGGTATTGCATCAAAATGAAGATGAGTATCTTTCATGGTGTCACATGAAAGGATATCCCAATCAAAAAGCGAAACCTGGATGAATAGACAAAGAACCTACGCGTCAACCAATTTTTCAATTTGACCACGTTTATAAGTATCATATTGAAGAAATAAATGTATTTTGTGTGTTTAAAAAAAAATTGTTTTCTGTAAATGATTTAAAAGATAAAGTGAGCTCATTGATCAAATGTATGCTAGAGATATTAAAATATAGAAGAAGTATTCCTCAACACCATATTAAATTATTATGCTAAGATGTTTGCACTATTTGTTTGATTTGTTCAAAATATGGGAATTAAGATTTCAACTTAGAAAATCGTTTCCATTAACAAATTGGAAAATAAAGTTTATTATTTAACAGAGCTAAGGTAAATAAAGATAAAAAGAAAAAGGAGGTTTAGAACTGGTTTTTGATTACAATTTGACTTTGAAAGCAAGATTTGAATTCATCCCATTGTTTCCAAAGCATATGCTAAGATTCATATGATAAAAAATATTTTTTTTACAACCCGACCAATTAAAACATTAAACAAACTATTTCACAGTTTGGTAATTATGTATATAAGGATAAAGAAAATATTTAAAAAATCAAAATAATTTCAAAGAGTGTATACAAAAGTAATCAAAGGACTGCAAAATCTCAAATGTGATGAACGATTAAGAATGTCGAATTTACTCAAAAGAGAAGATATGATAACTATCTATACAACATTTTCAAAGGAAATTGGTTATTGCGAACTTTTTACTTTCACAAAGACAGTCAGTCTAGATCCCACACTTTCAAATTTGGACGCTAAATTATTTTGAAAAAAATAATATAATATAATTTTTATATTCAATTTTTTGCCATATGAATTAACATAATACCAAAAATGATAAAAAAAATTACAAGAATCAATTTTTTTCCGAAGCAAATAAAAAGTGTTTAGCAAATTTAAATGTTAATTAAAAAAAACTTTTAACTTTTGGAGTAAGCTAATTTTTCAATGATGTAAAAATTCCTCTATTTTACATTTTCAAGTCAAGTTACCAAAATGTCGAAATTGGAGATTTTTAACCATTTTATTTTATAGGCATTGGACAGAATTACATACAAATCCTTTAAACGAGAAAACTCGCAATATGAAAAATAAAGACGAACGAAATCTCTGGTTTTCCACATCTAACATATGCCAATTTATAATGTAATGAAAAGGCTGAGCTTAAATGAAAGAGTGTAAGATTTCATACGGAACTTGCAGTTTAGTGTTCAACTTGGCGCCACCATCCCCACCCATGAAACAGGAAACTTTGTACGCCTCACTTTCTCCTTCTAGGATGCCCAGACTGGCGTGACACATCACCACCAAAATGTACTCAAACCCCATCGTTCCAGTCTTAAGGTTGTCTCCCTGTCAACAAAAATGGAAACAGTTCAGTATCTAAAATCGCGTACTAACCACGTGAAATAGTTTATGCGTTGAGATAATTTTTTTATTTTCTAAACTAAAAGATTAGATTAATCCAGATGAATTAGAAGACAAAATAATAATATGAGAGAAGGGATATAAATCTCTTTTTTGCTAGCGAAATGAAAATCATGATTTTCTATTGAAATTAATATGAAAAATAGTAAGCTTATTTAAAAAATAAATTTGATTAAAAATGAACTATTTAACTTAATGAGTACACATATGTGATTATTTCGTTTAAAACAAAAAATTCTTATTTAGTTTTGTATAAACTTTCAGAACCTTGCAACATTATAAAAATTAAGTTTGACTGAATAACCCTTTAATAATAATCCGATTCCTTCATAATCCGAACTTATAGAAATATTTTTTTGAAGGGGATGACTAAGAAAACCCTGACTTCCAATAATTTCCAAAAAATATTTTATTTTAAAAAAATGATTGTTATAAGAATCAAAATTATTTTTCAAATTTTTAAATTATTCTTTTTTTTATTTATTAAATTTAGAGAAATTATTTTCCAGTTTATTCAGAGTTCGTTGTATATTCATTATTGGATAAAACTCTGAAATAATATTCATTAATAGAAAGGAAGATATAGTACTTCTATAATATTGTATGCGACAGTTAATCTATATTTTATATATTTTAAATTTATTATACAAATTTTTTCTTTTTAAAAATTTGCTTACCTCCTTGTTTCATAAACAAAATCTGTTAAAGATTGTGATTTAAATTGAGGTTGATGACCTGAACTTTAAAGGTATCGTAGAGGTACTGTGTGGTTTTTTCATCGAGAAGGTACAAGTGCGCCTCTTGTGCTATTAGGAAAGTAGGCTAGATGTGGGATCGAACCCAAAACTTTGAGTTATCGAAACCCAGTATCTAACCTACGTTACTCACGCCCCCAGAAAATGAAATTTTACCCCAGTTTCAATTGGAATCTTTTATTTAAGAAACAAATAAGATCAGTTAATTAAATTTAAATAATTTTTCATTATGTTTCGAAAAAAAGGATGAAATTTTGTATTCTAAAAAAATAGAAATTCCAATTAAAAATCGGCAAAATTTCATATTCAAATTTAGGTAATCGATCTCAATTGCAGATAATTCCGTTACCTTTATCAGATGTCCCATATGAAATAAGGTAGGTATGCAAATTTGCAAAGAGTAAAATCTTTTTTAACAAATATAAAAATACAAAATATAGATATGATTCACTTTCAATTCTTTATATCTAAGACAAAAACAGACAAAATATATAATTTTATGTGTATATTTTTTGTATGATATATTACAAAAACAGTGTAACAAATTAAAAAAATTAGCCTTAATGAAAAAAGTTCAATGAAGTGAAATCTAACTGCCAATAATTTTAGAAAATGGAAAACTTTTAAAGTAAGACGCATTTATAAAGCTAAGAATAATTACTCTTAAAACTTATTAGCTGTACAATTCTAAATAAAATGATTTCTATATGAAGAAGGCATTATGAAGAAATCGGTTCCTTGTAGAAGAATTTCTTTTATCTGAGTTTCTCGCAAAGAACTTTTAGATCTTAGTTCCTCAAATTAGAGCCTTGATTCTTGCAAAATGCGCATTGCAAAAGATGCGTCAATCAATGAGATAAATGGAATCCTTTGCCATTACAGATTCAGCGACAAGCGTTAAGATTTATGCTTTTATAATGGATTTGTGCTCAGTTGAACCGACTAGTTTAATCCAGAACCAATTTACAGCCTTTCTCCTATTAATTTGATTATTGTAATATCTTATATGTCATAATCCAAAAATAATTATATAACAATATATTTTTAAACATAATATTATGTCATCAGAAATGTGATAGTTTTATTTTTTGTACTTTTCTATCATAAACAAAAATTTTAAAAATATATGCTCAGCAAAAACTCGATCAAACTAAAAAAAATCTGAAATTTTGGAAGACAAGCAGATTCTGAGGCAAAAAGCTTTATACACTTGATATCAAAATTTTAGACAATTTGGCATTACTTAGCCAAATTCAAAAATGGAAGAACAATAAAAAGGTGTTTGAAGAAAGCAAAGCGCTGACCTCGTAAAACTCTTTGCATCCGCACCCATCAAGAGGGAGAACAAAAGCAATCGTGCTACTCGTTCCTTCTCCCCTTATTCGGCAGCCATTGATTTTGAAGTGGCCTTTAGCGTAAATCAAGCCAGCAAAGTCGCCATCAAAAAGAAACTTCACTTTCATTTCATTTTCGTTGACCGAACAAGAGACTTGCAAATCTAGGGTAAAAAGATAAATCTTAGTGAAAATGTGAATCCAAAACCAAAATTCAGTTGATTTTGTCCGCGCTTCACAGCTGTGACCAAATTTTTTTCTGGTTCAAGCTGCCCCTTATGATATAAACTTTAAAATTAAGAACTATAATATGTCAAATGTTATCCTTAACGTATTGTTGGTGTTAGTATCTTTGAATTGTGTAGCCTCTTTTTTTTAACTTTTGAACACCATAACACTTTTTCCAGTTCAAAAAAGTTTTTATTTCAACTTTGATATTTGAGTACCTCAACTTTAAATGTTTTATCACAAGAAGTTTTTGTTGTGAAAATGAATGAAACTTTTTTAAACACTTATTTTTGACAGTGCCGAACGTTGAACGATTTTCCTTTCATAAAAGCGTTTTTAAACTTTTTACCATCTCTAACTAATTTTGTATTTGATATTGCATTTTGTTGAAATGGGTTGTAACCAATCTCTCTTTCTTCATTCCCATAAAACTTTTATAGTAAACTCAAAGGAAAAAAATTGTAATTATCTTTTAAAAGGATAAAAATTTTAAGATATCAATTAATTTAAAAGATTATAAAATTAAGTTTACTTTACTTGACGAACGGTTGATAAAGACTTATAAATTCGAAATATTCTATTTTCAATAAATACTGTCATAATAAAAGGCGGATATAATGAGACGAAAATGAGGTTTGACGAATGAAATTATTTAGAATAATATTAACAACTTTAAGGACAAAATTTTAAAACAAATAATATGATTTAGGTTTAAAGAAATTTACTTTTAAAAATGCAGGAAAAGAAAGGAGACCTTATATTAGCGTAGTTGTTTAAAAGGAATTGAGGTTAGATTTAAAAACTCGAATGTTCACTCTGGTGGTAACTTAAGAAAGATCTCATTTATATTATCTAGCAATATTTGCTTTATTTAATTAATTGTTAAAAGAATTATTGAGTTAATTAGTTAGAGAGTAATTATTTAGTTACTAAATGTTTAGCGCTTCTAAAAGTTGTGAGCTACGATTTTATTAAAGGACTCTCATATTACTGCAACATTTATTAAAATGTCAATCAACAAAAAATGTAATAAACGTTGATGATGAAATCAGTGGTAATGCTTTTACATCTTGCGATTTCAAAATATAATTACATTTAAAATTGAAAAGGGAAATCCTAAACCTCAAAACATTGGAACAAAATTCTCCTTTGAAAGTGAGATAATAAAATGAATGCGAATTTCCTTTCAATATAATCCAATACAAAGAATAAGTTATGAAAAATTAGTTAGACTTTGGAATGCGATGATATTTAAAGACAAAAAAAGAAAAGGAATTTTGAAAGCGAAGAAGATTTACCTTGCACTTTGCACGACTTCTTGCTCTTTTGCTGCACATTAAGAAATTTATTCAACTTCTTCTGCGTGGACAGTCGATTATTATTGCCGGCCTTTGTTTTTTTGGTTTTTATTTCAGATTTCACACTTTTGTCGGACCAAGGATGCCATTTGCTTTGTTTAGGAATGACGACGGGAGGTGCTTGTGTCAGTTGTGGAGAAGCTTTTGCTTGCCATTGTGAAAGAAAGACATTTTGGCTTGGAATTTGGTGCTCTTCTTGGTTTAGATATCCAAGATCTTCAATCGCGCTGCAAAGCTTAAATACGCTGTGCTTTATTCATTCACAAGAAATATGCATGCGCATTCCAAGAACGCTTTCACGCATACCCCTCCAGGAAACAACTTCAAACCATTTTATTTTGAAAAATGATATTATTTCCACTCTGGGAGATTTTATGAAATCATTTCATCTAAAAAAATTCCAACTCAAGATTTTTGATAACGCCTTTTCGAGGTTTGGAAATATTGTTCTTTTTTATATTAATTTGTTTCTGTTGTTTTAACCCATTGTTTCCCAAACTATTTCAAACTGCGATACAATTGTTGAGCTTTGGAAACTTTGTGGAACTCATAACATAGAAATCAATACTATCCGGAGGAACCAGTGGCGTAACTAGCAGGAGGCATTGGGGAGTTGCCCCCCCCCCTCTCCCTTGGTTTTTGTGGGTTTAGGTGGACTTCTTAGAAAGATGCGTCGAATGTAAAAAGAAAGTTTGAATGGACGATTTTTTACATACGATTTTTTTTTTGCATAAAATAAGTTTTATTGACAAATTAAAATTTTTGGTTTATTTGTGTTTTTTTAAAAAAGTTTTACGGTTATCAAATATAATGTTTATGCTTATCCTACGATTTATTATATAATCCTGAACAGATGAAAATTTTACTTGCAGCCTATGTAAGTAAGCATAAAAATTAACGGTCATTTTTTATATCATGGCCCTTCTGGTTTTTAAAGCTAGTCCCGACACTGGGGCGAACAAAAGTCAATATAAGCAATTTTATTTAAAAGAAAAAAATCAATGTAAACCAATTTTAAAGTAATTCAAATTATATTTTCTTCTGTTTTTTGGATTTTTTAAGTCAGTTAAATCAAAAAAATATTTTTCAAATCATAAAAAGTCAAAACTTTATTTTATGTAAAACTGTTTTTATAAAAGCAAAAATTAAAATATTTGCAATGATTATTTAATGTTTAATTATCATCATCCAAACAGTGGCGTAACTAGGTGGGGGCGGTCCGCCCCGGGCGGCACATTTTTAGGGGCGGCATATTTTGAAAGCACTTATTGCAATCAATTTGTTGTTAAGATCTTTATAACCGTTTGTGTTATAAGTCATTTGACAAACACAAAAAAACATGCATACACAACAAATCTGAGATCTGAAAAAAGTTTTTGACGAAGTTATTGAAGAGTTTGCTAACAAAAAAGCTAGAAAAGTTCATCTATAAAAAGTTGAAAATGAATATTTGTATGTAATTAAATAAATTTTTCAGTTTATTAAAGCATTATTTTCTATTATAAGCATTTATATAAAACTAATTTATAAAAAAATAAAGTTTTATGCGTTTTTAACCAATTTTTTTAAATAAAAAGGGACGTCAAATTTATGACCTGCCCCGAGCGGCAATTCTCAAGATTACGCCACTGCATCAAAAGCTTGAATAATGATTTTTTTTCATCATAATTTGTTTTTAATTCTGTTGTTGAATAAAAAGCTGAAATAAAGTATATAAAAATAAGATTCCGAATTAAATATCTTTAAAAAATTGCATTCCTTCCCATGGAACCAATTTTAAACTAGTTTTAACTATTTTTCCTTGTTTTTTAGAAATATTTTGGTCATAAAATTCAAAAAAAGTTTTTAGTTCAACAAAAAAATTAAAAATCTATTTCTAACGGATCAAGAAATTTAAAAATTATTAAAAAAATTTTTATTAATCTAATATAATGTAGGAATTGAGTTTTTTGATTGAAAAAACTTCATTTTTACGTCAAAAAATTTGAAAATTTTTTAAATGTAGAAAAATAGCATTACGTTATTTTTATGTTCTGGTACTTGTAATTATGTTTTAATAAAATCCTTTTGATTTTTTTCCTTTTTCTTTGCGAATTATTTTTGTAGCTTATGTATACATATGCACTAAAAATTTGCCCGAATTGTTATTCGAGCGGGTTAGACAATGAATTATCTGGTTAACAAAAACACGGTCAATTTCCATGATTAATGCCCTTTATTGGTAATATGTATAATTGTGTACATTTGTTAAGCCATATGTGACACCGTATATTTACTTATGTAATATATTGTTAATTTATGGGCGGATGAAGTAGTGGCAGAATTGTTTGCATTTGAACTTGTCGTGGAAATGTACCGTATTGATACAGACGTTAAAGATTCGATCGCTATCATTTGTTCAGGAATCTATAAGAAATACGTATATATACATTTTGTGTTTTCATTAATAAATTAACCTCGTTCTGTTTAAATTTTCATATGGTGTCATAAAAGAGCAAAAAGCATTGTTATATTTGAAGAGCAAAAACTATTCGAATAATACAAAGAACCAAGTAAACTTAATAAGTAAGCAACTTCCTAATTATTGATCAAACAACTAACGGCACAACAATATGTATATTTCACAAGTTTTAAAACGCCAAGAAGACACTCTACTCACGATGGCCACATACTAAATGTTTTGATGCCAAACATGATAAACGCAAAATGACAAAATAATCAATATCGATTACCTGAAAAGTTAAAAACAAGACCAAAATCTTCATATTCCAAGAATTGTAATTTCAGAATCTATAAAGAAAAACATTTGAATTTATACTTTCTAAATGTGCAGAGTAGGCATGACACAAATGTGAAGAGATGACAACTCAATTATTATCAGTAAATTAAGAAAGCAATAATACTTATTCTAATATCGGTTGTATGATTAACGTTTGAAAGGAAAAGATTTAGATGAGGCGTGTAAATTGAGGAGTCAGAGAAAAAGAGAGGTGGAAAAAATAAGAAAAAAGCAATATTTTTAATAAAACTAAATAATCGACCAATTAACTGATTATAATTACTTAACTAACAATTTTTTTTTAGATGAATATTTAAGTTATTTTTTGCGTCAATATTTTTGATGTTGATCAGGAGAATTATTTTGGATTTTCTCATTGAGAGTGGAAGGCAAACTTTTGGCAAATTTGTAATAAACTTGGTCTTAAAGTTTAAAACTTAAAAAAACTTTTAATATTGATAACATTTATTTAACTACGATCCTAAATTATCAAGTATTATAGATATTTTTCATTCAAAATTTATTGTTAAACTTTTTAGTAAAACAATATTTCTCTTAGAAAAACTTTTATTACATACCCCCAAAATCCTTGATGAATTCCTTGGTGCTGTTTAGAAAAATGGATTCCATTATAAAAATCTTTCTGGATATCTTTTCCTGGAATAAAATTGTAATATTTCTCTATTTATCAAAATGTCTCTTTGTGAGTGATGACAATTTTTTGGTATTTTTATTATATATAGTATATGTTGATTTTAAATTTTTTTTCTTTTTTTGAATAGCAATATAGATAATAATCCAGTTTCATTTAACTAATAACATAAATTGTCAAGATTTAACTGAATTTGAGCGTGAATAAGGTGGGTTAGATACTAGGTTTTGATAACTCAAGGTCTTGAGTTCGATCCTGCACCAAGCCTACTTTCTTCATAGTTCGATAGAAGCGGAGCAATCGTCCCTTTTCGATGAAAACACCACGCGTTACCTTTATCTTTAACTGGATTTGATTAAATTGATCTTTAAAATTATATATACCAAAAATAAAGTGGGTGTACAAGAAACGATAAATTCTTTATTTTCTCCACTTTACTAAATGTTTAGAATGATTCAATATTTTGGCCTTACGGTCTTTATCAAGAATCTAATATAAAGGATGAGAACAAATGGTGAAATCCATCCTTCTTATAAATTGGACAATGCACAGGTAATTTGATAGCCAAGTTCAAATTGTTTTGCCTTAACTGAACAAATCACAAAGAGTTTTCACAACACATCGAAGGTACACTATCAATTCCTACAGACACAAGCTTCTACGTCTTCAAATGAGCACGCTCAATGAAACTTTTGAAAGTTTAAAATATATATTTTTATGTTGTCCTTTTTGATAATTTGCCGGAAGCTATC
Organism: Nectonema munidae; assembly: GCA_030549495.1. Taxonomy (NCBI): domain Eukaryota; kingdom Metazoa; phylum Nematomorpha; class Nectonematoida; family Nectonematidae; genus Nectonema; species Nectonema munidae. The sequence continues at coordinate 389,215 of JAUIRK010000925.1, forward strand.
TTATCATAAACACTCATTTTAAAAAAGATTTTTACTCTTCCGCGATAAAAATTTTGGCTAACATTCAAGAAAAAGTCTTTCACCATGTGACTTTGAGTAAATGGGTGGGCTGTCTTTGCAATCATTTGATTGATTAAATAGCTGGTTTTTCCTTTGACGTCTCACTACTTTGTTAAATAGGGTGTAACATTTTACTGAAATAAAAAAAAGCTTCTCAAACTTTCTAGAAACCTTGAAGTTTTTAAAACATATCAAAAATAATGCACGGTATTTCAATGTTATTAACTGTGTAATATGAAAAAATTTTTGCTTTATATTCACATATTAAAAGTTGAAAGAAACTAATCATACCGAAATTTTCTGAGAGTTCTTTTTTCAATTAAAATCAAAATAATGTGCAATTTTTTTAACTAGTTAGAATTAATAATTTTAAAAAAACTTTGATTAATTGAAATGAGATTTTTAATATATGTATTATTATTTGAAAGTTTAAGAATTTAACCCAAAAACTCAAGTATAGTACTTTATCTTGATTTATTTATTTACAACTTTAAAGTTCGATCAAAAAAGGTGTACCAAAATCGAAATCATACCGAATCACGGTATTTATCGTTGTAGGTTTTTTCCGTACATAATTTCGAGCATTATTTTTAGAAAAAAGTTTTCGTACCACGAGGTAATTTCGAAAGGTACAGTACCTTCTATCACCACTGTTCGCATGTAATGGTGACTTGACTCATATGAGATTCGTTCGTAGTGAACGTCATATCAACAGGTATGGTTTTGGAATAAGTCAAAAGTTTGGTAATGAAAAAAGTGAAAAAACAAGAGGTACATATTTTCCCATTATTGAGGTATCTCTAAAAAGATTTTAATGTCTAAGATTTAAGATTAAATTGCGTCTTTAACTTCTCCCTATAAAATTTCTCCCATATGTAACCAGTAAAAAATTGGCGCTTAAGAAATAGAAACTTTGCTATCAAAAACGATCAACTTCCTAGCAAAGATTATAAATATTAATTATTGTATAATTCGAAAATTACTTACACACAAGAAGATAATTTTTAACTAATTTTTTTTAATGATGAAAGCACAAGATGAGGCTATTGCAGAAATATTTAGCACTACTTTATGTGTGTCATATAATAAGTTCTCGAGAGATGTTTTGAAGGAAAAAATGATTATGTGAAATAGTTCAAATTAGTTCGAAGAATCGAAAAATCTTTCGTATATATAGATAGACATGAATGATTCACGTGTATGCTAGGTATAGAAGAGCACTGCCTTTTGCAAGAAGAAGAAAATTGTGCCATTCTTATCTAATTTCGTTTTAATAGGTCGTGGATGCGTGTTGGTGTAACTTTTTCTGCAGAAATCTTGCCTCTAATTCCTCCAAGTGTCCTACTATGCCAATTCCAGCATCAAATCGAAGAAGCGAGAGTGTGAACAAACAAACACGTACACACGCACGAAGCATGAGGTGCACGAGTTCTGCTTCAGTTTAATTATTATGTTGGTGCCAAGCGAGACACTTTTGTTCATCGCTTCTGTGTTAGGCAAAGTTCTTGCCTTACTCCCTTTTACGAGTTCTTGGAATAGGAGAAGCTTTTCTTTGACATGTGCATCCTCCTTTGCAGACTTGGCTTACATGCAGGAGTGTAAAGGAATGCAGGAAAACCGGCATACCTTTTCTTTTAATTCATCAATGCCATTGTCGTTCGCATTTGGCATTTGCATACTCCCCACGCCCTCCCTTCTTCCCTGGCGGGCATTTATATTCGGCGTCTTTGGCTTTATTTGATCCATAACCACCCACTTTAAATTATTATACTGCATGAAAAGCGTAGTTATGAGATAGGCTGGGAGTAAGATGGGTAAGAAAAGCGACTGGCTTCGAAACTCTCCATTCTAAAAAACTTTTTTTTGGTAGAGAAAGAGCGAAATAAGAGGCTGAGCACAGAAAACATGAGTTAGAAAACACTCACTAATTAACGTAGTAACTAATACCCTCCAAAATTTAACCAACAAGTTAGCAAATACTTCTTAGCTGATACAAATCGAGTAAATTGAATAGTATTACGTTTTAATTTAAGTTAGAGAGTAAAACTATTTCATTTAGTATGGCTTACTAGCGCTTTAAAAATAAACACAATGAAGTATTTTTAGTAGAATCTTCGCTCTCAATCACTTTGTTCTCAATTACGGGAGTGAGGAAGGTTGGTTAGATGCTGGATTCGATAACGCAAGGCCTGGGGTTCGATACAACATCAAGACTTCTTACCTCATAGTTCGATATCTCTGTCTCTGTCCTTTCGATGAAAACACCCACCTTTACCTTTTCTAGATTTTACATAGTGACGAATTGCGTTGTTAGAAATAAAAAAAATTATTTAAATAAACGAATTTTCGAATTGCCAAGTCTTTAGCAAGTTGAAGTAGTAAATGTAGCTCTCCTTTCAACCCAGTATATCTCATTACGACTCAGCTTCCAATCACTGCTAAAGATCATTCTCGTATTCATCATTTGTCTATTCCGCTTCAACCACCATCTACTAATTAATCCTTTTCATTCAAAGCATTCACATCTTCTACATCTATTACTTCAACTTTATAAAGACTCGTGAGCTCGAAAATTTGTTTTATTTAAGTAAATTTGTCTCAAAGTTTACACTTTTTGTTTATTTTATAAAAGATTTATTTTAAAAATAACGTTAATATAAAAAGGAATATGGTAAAATAATAAATCTAAGATGTTTCGGATTTCAAATGTTTTTTTCAGAAATTAGCGAGATCGTATTATTTGTTTTTCTTTGAAATAAACTTCAGTCACAATACAGTTTCAACTATGCGCATTCTTTTTTTATATAAGAAAGTGATTTATAAGGAAATGACTGGGCATTTTTATGGGGGTTTTAGTGGCGGAGTGCTGGGAGAAAAGGCGAGAGAAGTGTATGGTGTTGGAAAACTAAAGTCTTGTGTTTAATTTTTTCAATCAAATGCTAAAATGCAGAGCTAAACTTTTTAACTTTATAAACTGATTTAAATTTTGTGTAAAAAAATTAATACAATTAAATCCGATATATATTCTTCTCCTTCTTCTTCTTCATTGTTCCGTTCTCTCCAAAGCTTTCTGTCTGTAGCATCGCTTGAACAACACTAAAAATATGCATAAGTTCAAGAGCAGTTAAATTTTGTTAAAATTTTGTAGCAAGAATTCGCTTGAATTTGGAAAAGATCAAGAATTCTTCAATATCAATAATCAATGTAAAATTTTCAATATATTTTTTTCATTTTTGAATACCTTTAGTTGGTATATTTTGAAGAAATATGTTTCACCTTACCCAGTTATAAAATTGTAAATAAAATAGATTGTGTGGACCAGGAGTCGGCAAAGTGGTCGATATCGACTATAACAAATCTTCAGGAGTCGATAAGATAGACAAACTGACCAAATTGTGCTATGCTTTTTTTAATAGTAGTAATAAATCTCCTTTTACTTTTAAAACATCCTTGGGACATTGTATAGGATAGGATATATGAAACATTTGTTCTTTAATTTTTCTCTTAATTGTTGGACATTGATTAATGTTTTTATGAAACATTTCTATGTGGGATGGGGGTCGATGTGAAGACAAATGTTCTATGAAGGGGTTGACGAGTAAAAAAGTTTGCCGACCCCTGATGGACTAATACTATAAAATAATTTCGCGTGGAAAAAATAAGTGGGACATTTTTCAAAATTCGCCACAAGCAAATTGGACTTATGCGAAGTCTACTTTATATTACCATCAAGTAAATGTCAGTTTTAATGCTAGAATTACTTACACACTAACTCTACATATGCACCCTATTTTTTATATATAATTACTTGTAATAGAGAAAGCACTAAGTTCTAGATTAAGTGTATTGCCCCAATTGCTTCCAAAGGACGAAGAAATAAGCGTCCATAATTGAAGAGATAAGGGAGTTAAACTGGGAGTTTATATCAGTTGGCAGGCAAGGCAACGGGCCCACAAAAAATGCACAGAAAAGCCTTGACAGACCACATATACATGTGTGAATGTTGAAAGTCAACAAACAAGTTGAAAGTTGAGAAGCTAAGTGAGAATGATGTTTTTAGCTAACGCATAAATTTTCAAGAAAAGTGGGTGAAAAATTTAAGTTTTTATTAAACTTTGAAACATGATGCTTTGGAAGGATCTTCTATAGTAGACATATATGTTAATACGATTTTTTGTCAGTGCTAAAAAGACAATAATTATTTAATTAAAACTTATTTTGCGATTCAAAACATTTTTTATCTCCTCTTAGTTGAGCCTTAAAAAGGTTTCGAAAAGATGACACTATAAATAATATTAACTTTATTTGTAGAGAATTCATTGCAAAAATTAAAGTGTGCAAGGATTATTGCATAATTTTATATAGAATTAGATAGTAATGAAACATTTCCCTTTTCTAAAAATGTGTGTCAATTCGTATAAAGTATAAATCATTGAACCAAAGTCCGAAATCTTAAGACACAAAAAACTTTTATAGACTTACTTAGAACAGGATTTAGCGAATAACGTTTTTCATGTTTTAACAAACTGCGAATATGTACTACACATTATAAATTATGGAAAAAACCTTGATATACTATTCTGTCTAACACTAAAATTGGATATCTATCACAAGACAGATTTTTGTTCTTCAAAGTTTTGTTTTCATTAATGAAATTATCTTGAATGTTTCACACTTCTTGTCTAGAATGATATAGTTAGAATGTTTTTTTAATTATAGTAAAATTAAAAAACATAGGGCTAAATATAAAATTAAAAAATCACTTCCGATAGTTTTATTTATTCATGTCTAATTAAAACCGAAATAAGGACTTTTAAAACCAGAAAACAAATTAGCTTTAAAAATTGATAAAAAAAAATGTTTTGTGCGCCCAAATATCTTCGACTAAATAGTGGGTTCACAGTTTGAAAACACTTTTGTTCTTCGACTCCATTGACCAAAAAAGCAAAGCGTTAAATAGTCGCCTTTCTCAATTGTTTCATCGTAGAATTGAGAAAAAGAAAATGTTTCTGAGGCAAACATGTGCATTCGATCAAAGACAACTTGTGTTATCTGGTAAAGAAAAAAGAGCGTCAATTAACGTCGCATTTCAAATGTTGGCATGTGACTTATTCGAAAAAAATCTTCACACTTAATTATGAAGAAAAATGCGAAATATGCGAGAGGAAAAGTTGATAGAATTTAGCACATAAATCTATGCTACTGTTCACAGCCAGGTGATTTATTTTCTTCTTAAATGAACTTATTAAAAATTGTGGCAAGTATAGGCAAACCAAGAGTTTTGCATTCATTAATTTACAAAGATTTATGATAATCTAGATAAATGTATGACGATCCTTCATCATTTTTGTGTAAAGAGGTCAGTAGCAGAGGCAAGGGTGCCTTTGTGTCGCCATTTGCAAAATAGCGTCTTTATATTAACATTATAGCAACTTAGAAAGCCTAAAACCACTCCAAATCATCCAAAATATATTTCTGATTTAGCTTATTCGATCTACATTATGAGCGCCTGTTTACAAATACTGCTTGCTTGAGGTGATTTTTTAATGTCCCTAAATTTCCACGTATACATATAAAATGTGAAAAATACAGGAAGAGTGGTTCAAAGGGGTTTTTTCTCTATAATTGTTGATGCAAAGTTTCGAGATATTTATTCTCGCACTCAATATGATATCTGTATTTACTAAAATTGTACTGAATTGAACAACTATCACACATAATATTAGAGTAATGTATAAGGACATTTTTTACACCCACTCCACATTCACGAAATCTCACCCCAACTGACCATTAAAATTATCCTATCCACATTTACCAACAGAAATTTAAAGGCCTAGATTTTTATACAATTAATGCCAGCGTGTTTTGAGGGTTTTTTTTAATTAGATAATGAAGTGGGGTTTAAACATTTACCAAAAATTGTCCCATAAATTGTTTTAATTGAAATGCTACTCATTTTTATAATGTTTTTTTGGAACTTTGATAAAATTGGTGATAGTTTAGAAAGAAAATAAATTTTAAGGGTAAAAATTGCATTACTTTAAAACATGATTCACAAACTTTTTGAATGTTTGTTGTGAAAATTTAGATATCACTCACAACAAACTTGAAAAATTCTTGTTACATTTTTGGATAACAAATGAGAAAATCCCCTTTGATAGAACGAGAAGCACGTCAGGATTCTCCTTGGTATCACTCGAAATGTTCAACTTGGCGCACATTTTCAAGAAGTTCTGAGAAGACGCATTCCTTGCTACCACTTTTCTCAATCAAAAAGTAAGCGGTATCCGCTAGCCACCTATCTCCACATAATTCCTGGAAACAACAATTGACCATCAGTAGTGGCATACGGTAAGGTATAATAGCTTTTTTTATAAAAAATAATTAAGGTACATTCGCTACGATTTCAACCCAGATACGTTTTTTATTGAACCTTTGAATGGAAATAAATTTATCAAGTTGAAGCTCGTTACTTGAGTGATGATAACATATTCCAGTCAGTAAGATTTTATGATCAATTTAAATCTAAATTTTACTCACTTAAAACTTTAAAACATTAACCCATATTCATTTCTAGCTTTGTCGAAAAAATACGGGATAATTTAGGGTTGATGAGTAGGAAGGGTATGAATTCAGAATCCCAAGAGGACCCCGAAATTCGCCGTTCTATGGGGGAGAATTTTGGTAAGTATTTTCTCCGTTTTCAGTAATAATCGGAGAAGAAATAAGTCATGCTGTTCAAACAAATAATAATTAAAACAGGAAAATATAAATTAATTTGTACAAACTCTAGTTTACCTTTTTGTATTTTTAGAATATAAGAAAAAGTTTATGACTATTCTTCATTGTTTTAATCACGATTTTTTGATACTATAATTTATTATCATTAATTAATAAACAGTTTCGTAAGAGCTCTGCTAAACACCAACGATAAATGTAATCATGAAAAACCTTACTACCATTATGATTGTATGAATCAGTTTATCGAACACTATTTTAGTCACTTATGGCGAAAATTTAAGAAAAGTGCTGAAAAGAGTGGTCGAACCACATTTTAGGGCAACCAAGATTAAAGGTGTTGTAATCAAGTTGTCTAGAAAGCCGACATATAGCATTTATAGATTCAATTCATAAAAAATATAAAAAATTTATTAAAAAATTAAATTAAGAATCAACAACTTTTTTCAAAATTAGAACTGAACTTGGCAAGAGATCTAAAAAGAAAATATTTTTTAAATTAAAAAAAGGAGAAAAGGAATGTACTCAAGTCCTTCAGAGTACTCGCCATATCCTGCTCTAAGAACGTTCTTTTTGGATAATTCGTGAAGAAAGAAAAATCAGCGTGCTTGTCCACAAAGGCGACATTTAGCTCCAAAAAAGACTTTACATCGGAAAGAGTATCTTCAGCTTCAAAAACATTAACAATCGATTTGCCATCTAGAAGCCTAATCTATCAAATGTTTTAAAGGCAAATATCTCAATAATGGATCACTGGAACACATATTTATCAAACGCTAATTTTTAGTTTATAGATATTTTTTTCATTTCATTATTCAACGATTTCCACAAAAAAAAAAAATTTTTATTCTCATTTTTTCACCCTATAAACATTTCTTTTATTCTTAAAAAAACTCCTTATTAGACTCTTATAAAACATGAAGCATTCAATGTTCTTTCAGAGATATTTGAATTAATAGTTAAAATAAAAATTGTTCAGCAGAAAAAGCTTTTCCGCTTCGAAAACTTTATGGTTTTATTAAGGCTCAATAAAACAATCAACTTTTCCATCTCCTAGATGCATCTTCACAAATTTCAAATTAGGTGTTCAATGCATCACATCCTAGTGATCTATGATGAAAATTAATTTAATCTATCCACTATATTCGTGCACTATTTCTTCTGATTTACATTTCTCAAATGTGGTTTTTAAAAAAGTTTAAACCTTTTTAAAGAAATTTTCATTAATATGTTACTTCCAAATGTATTAGCATCATTAGATTAAACAAACTTTAGAACGAATCAAATTCTACAATCCATAATTAATTTATTGAATAAAAGTATATTATTATATACTTTAAAAAAAAATTTCATCATTATATGGTCAACTTCTAAATAATATTTTTAATGGGGTTTGGAAGCACTGCTCTAAGAAGTGTTTATTCTTCATTGTCAATTTATTGTAACCAAGAACATCTCTATGTAATAAGCACTTTTCCTGAGTCGCATGGATAGCAAGTTTCGTTTATTGGTCCTCTTGTTTAAGTCTGTTTATTGGTCCTCATCCACTGACTCAAACTTTGTCTTACAAATATCTTGGTGTAACACTTGACTCAAACTTGAACTTCAAAACACACTATAAAAACATAATAAAAGAAGTTTCAATGATTTTGGGGCAAATCAACAGGCATTTTACCTGAAAAAACAAGAGTATCTTTTTATCATTCTCTCATTGAATCGAAAGTGTTATATGCTAATTATATTTGGGCTAAATCTTCTCGGTTTAATTTTGATAAGCTGAATAAAAAAATGGATAAAATAGTAGATTTTATTCGTAAGTATAATAGGAAATACATAAGGAAAAAAATATTATATTTACTCTTGAACAAATTAATGAATTTCAATTATCGTTGTTTATTTACAAGTGTAAACATAATTTTCATTATAAACACAACTTTTCTTTCACGGAAAATATTGCTTTTTACCATATAATCCCAGATATAAAAATAATATCAGATTGAATACATGCAATATCTCTCTTTATAGGCATAGTTTTCTTAATAATGCTATCAAAGTATGGAACTCACTTCGATATTAGAGAAAATGTAATTCTGAAAAATTTCAAAAAAAGATTGAAAGAATTTCTACTTGTTGAAAAGAATCAAATTGTGTGTATACACACGTGTTACTATATTTTTTGATAATATTTTTTCAGTTCTTAGCTATTCTATTACAATGTGTTTATATACGAGGTTCTTTATAGCGGATTTATTCGCACATCCAGTTGTTCATTCATATGCACATTCCCTTTATATATAAAAAAAATATGAACAAACAAAAAACAGTTCAATAAAGTTATTATTATTATAAAAAAAAGTCGTGAAGTCTTTAGATTGAATTTACCATTATTCTATAACTTTTTTAACAACCTTCATCCTAAATATTTAAATTAAAAAAATGTTTTTGAATATAATTAAAAATTATTAATTTTTTTAATTAGATTGAAATGAAAGCGATTAAAAGTGAAATGTTTGTTGATTTGGAATAACCGGTTGTAATTTTTGGTTTTAATGAAGATTTTTAAAACCAATTTGAAGCCGGATTTTTATAACCGGTTTTCAACACTAGTGTGGGCCACATGTGTTGCGAAGTGACCACTTTAGGAAACACATTTTAACGTTCAAAAGCAGGCTATGAAATTGTTAGAAGCGTGACTAGGAAAAGAAGGGTACCTGCAACCTACACTTTGAAGATGAAATGGCTGTGGAAGATGAAGACAGGGAATGAGATTCCGCTGCGCTGCTGGACGAAGAAGGAAGAGAATGGTTGAGTACGGCCCTCCTCTCCAGCTTGTCACTCTGGATCTGCTGTCTTACACGATCCCGTGCCGCTTTTGCTTCCAACTTGTCCCGCCTGATTTCTTCGGCCACTTTCATTACCTCTTTCTCCCTCTGTCTAATGGAATGGTAGAAATTATAGAGATGTCGAACCTTGCTGTCCATGCGAACTCATAAAAAGTGCTTATCGCATAGAGATGTCCTTGGTTGCAATAAATTGACAATGAAGAATAATCACTTCTTAGAGCAGAGCTTCCAAACCCCAAATACGGTCAAAAGGGGAATTTTTAAGGGTGACGAAGACATAAATTTAGAATATTATTTAGAATATAATGATCTAATTAAAACAGATTTGACTAATCTTGAAGTTTTATAATGTTGGCATCAAATTTGAAGTATTGTTAAAGCTTAATTGACAATTTATTTATATAAATTTTCTCGCCTACAAAAGCGAAATACTTCGTAGTTACATAAAAGAGTAGCACACATCCAAAGGGAGCCTTCTCAATGAGTGTGATCTTTGTGAGAGTAGAATTATAAATATTTTTATGATGAATTTATCTGAATTTTCCAATTAATTTGAAACTATATTTTATCATTGAATTGAGAAGTAGAAGGTAACTGTTGGCCTTCTATAATACACTAAAAAATAGGAATGAAAAAAACATTTTTGTTAGAGTTGTTTGTTTTTGGCAAGTAAATTTTGAAGCAAGAATGACCTCTATACATACGCTTAAAAGCATGCATGCATGAGGTGAAAAAAGGCTGATACCGACTGGTAATTGATTGCATTACTTATTTACTGGTAGGTGGTATGCTCATTCATTCATTGCCTTGATAGTGCTTTAGATATGTCGATATATTTTTCATCGTACACTTCCTAAGACTCATTGATCTAAATATTTTTCTAGGATTTCTTTGCATACACTTGATGTAAATCTTTTAAATATTTTCAATTTTTATTCTCAAATCCACTTTCACTCAAATTTTGTAATGTTAAACTCATAAGCGTTACTAGAACAAGTCAATAATTTCACGAAAACATGTTTTCATTTTTTTACTTGAATAAATCAGCTTGAATAATATGTAGATAAAATGAGGGACATATTTGAATTTGGAAGGGGGTGAAGAAAAAGGCTTTCGCTCCACGAACAATTTCGAATTTTTCATTTTACTATTATTATTAAATCATTAAAAAAGTAGTTTGTCTTGTGAGCAGACTTCCCGTATTACTTTACTTGTTTCACGGTAGAGTTAGGACACAACTTTAAAATTCATTAAAAAAAGGCAGCCCCCCCCCCACCCTCTTAATAATAATTTTAAGGATGTGTGCCCCTGATTTTAAAGGAGTTCAAGGCGATGAGGGTGTTGTCCGGTATTAGATTAGAACTATTATAGATTGAGTCTATAATAATCAAATAAAATCCTATGAATAAAGCTTTTTTACCGATATATCATACAAAGCAATCATTATATTAATCAAAACGAAAATATATAAAATGTTGAAATTATCCCTAGATAATTTATAACTTATTATTATTTTAGTAGTAGGTAAAGGTACCATAGGGTGTTTTCACATAGAAGGCACAATTGCACCGCTTGTATCGAACTATGAGGAAAGCACGCTTGATGCGGGATCGAACCCAAGACCTTGAGTTATCGAATCCAGCATCTAACCAACCCTCATTTCTTACCTTGGATTTTCATTCCAACTCTCATTTTTAGTTTTTCTGTTAGGGAAACAAATTAAACACTTATCAGGGCATTTTTCTTAACAGCCCTTGAGTGTGAAGTTCTTAAAAATTAATGGTTTGAATATCTTCCTATTGATTGACTCAATATCTATTTTACTAACTTGTTTACTAAACAACTAACAATATTTTAACCTAATTTACAATATTTTAGAAAACTTTAGTGGATAATTATAATTAGCCATGCTTATTTTCTCAACAGTAAAAGAATTAATATTTTAGTGAGGCGGAATTTTTGAGCAAGTGTAATAATTAGGTAGAAATTGGAAAAATTCTTTCTGATTAAAATCAATAATTATATAAAGAAAACATTACTCAATTTACACATACACACTATCTCTATATATAGATAAATAGATTTTGTAAAATATCATTTTTAATAAAAAGTTTTGAATAAGGTTAATGCCGCCATTAAAAATTTTGTTTTAGTGAAATTTGAAATAAGGTGAGTATTCCAAGCTCACCACCAACGATGTAAAAGACAAATTCAAAGTTGTATGCAAAAAACAATTTAAAAATTCAAAAAAAAATGTAAAATTTTAGTTTTAATCAACATAGAATACACTGATGTACCTTTCTTATCAGCTCTATCCCAAAAAAAGATCGGGACTTTAAAAATAGAAGTTGGAAATTAAAAAAAGAAAAAATTATGCAAAGCAGTATAAAAAGAGTATTTGAACGTTTTGTTGTAAATAATTTTGATTCTCAAGTATTTTGGGGGTGTGAGTAAGGTTGGTTAGATAGTGTGTTTCGATAACTCAATGTCTTGGGTTCGATTCCGCATCAAGCCTACTTTCTTCATAGTTCGATAGAAGCGGCGCAATTGTGCCTTCTCGATGAAAACACCCCACGGTACCTTTACCTTTTGGTTTTCAGAAACTTTGACCAAGAAACTCTTAATTTCTAAAAAAAAATCTCTATAAAACATCAATTTTAATTTTCCTTAAAGTAAAGTGTATTGAGACGTTGACGATTAAATAATGAAAAAAGAGGAGATGCTAGAAGCAAGATGGATCTCGGAATCATCGGGTTCAAAAAATAATCAGAAAAATTTTGGTTTTTGAGCTTTTCGATTTTTAGTGTGCTTGTAGAGTTTGTGGATTTTATATATCTATATAAAAAATTCTAAAATTGAATAAAAAATATGTCTCAAAAATTAAATTAAAAAATAATGAAAAAAAAATGATAAATTTAACTAAAAAATTTAAAATTAAAATAATTCATAAAAAAACTTAATTTTAATTTTTGAGTTTTGGGCCGTTATGATAAAGAACCCATGTTAAATGTTTTATTGACCTACCATGCAATCGTTTTTACCAAAAAATATGTTTTTGCAGTGTTAACTACTCATTTCATCATACCACGTTGCAAATCAACAAGAAATAATCCTTCCATTTCCTTAATGTACCAATGATTATTTATATAGCAAGGTCTCTAAGGTATATAAATTGTAGTTCGTTGACAGTGCACTGATCATTTTACACCCTTTTATTGATAATCGCGCTACTATATATCATGTCTTACTGATATTAAAACCCATAATACAGATGCATGCACAAAAAATAGCATATACAGTATACACATAAGTGAACCCATCTTCTATCTTTAAATAATTATAAAAAAATAGGAAATGATTGGAACATATGATTGGACAGATTTGTTGAGCCCTCGCAAGACGCTAGCTAAATGCCTTGTTAACTTTCGACATCTTGTGTTACTAGCGAGCAAGTGAAAGGTAGATAAAGAAATAAATCTATATACTCTTGAATGATGCGTCCATATTTTTGGCCATTATTTCTCCTCTGGATCTCGCTCAACTTCTCCTTTTCTTTCTCATTTTCCATATTTTTGATGCGTTGTTCACTTATCTTCTCCTTCAACCTTAATCAGTTCGGAAAAAGAATTTCATAACCCTTACGTGAATTTGAAAGGAAGATAGTGCGGCTAGGAATCGTAGTGAAGTTAAAAAACATGAATTAGTGAAAAAAACAAGTTTATTAGTTTTTTTTATTTTATCCGATATAAAAACTTTTTTCAATTTTTTAAGCTTTCTAGCAATATGAGAATTTAAATCTTATAAAGAAACAATGATTATAAATTGATATAAAAATTGAAGCGTTAACTATATCGCATATATATAAATGAACATACAATTTCATATAGGCCTTAACAGATTAATTTAGATGTACATAATTTTGAATAAAGGTACCACCCTCCTTTTATATATTATTCCAGGCTAAACCACAAACATCGTTATCTAGATGAAATTCTTTGACTCTTTTTGCATAAATATACTTACAAAATTGAACACCAAATAGTAATTCAATTACTAATCTTAAAAGAGTATTTTTTTAACTTGTAAAGTGTATTAATTTTTGGAATTATGTAAAAAAAAATACCTTTTTGGAATAAAGACGGGATTCTAATTTCAACAAAAGTAGGACTACATTACATTATGAGCATAGGATACAATTACTCACTTAACCCAAAAATCCATTCGCATCATCCATTTGTCTCCAGGAGGACAACTAATAATACGTAGGCAGCGGAACCGAGTGTAAACAAAAACTCAATTTTTAGTTGTTGTTAGATCAATACCCTATTTTTGATGAAGCGTTGAATTAACACATGTGGACCACTGTCAGTGAAGAAATCATTATGGAGTATTTTACCTTTTACCATATAACAATTATTCACTGGTTTGCATCATTTTTGCTGTCCTAGTTTTCTCAGGCAATTCCTTATGATTTTTTATGCTGAATTCGAAAATGCTACTCATTTGGTTTGGTTGGCTCAACTTTTTTGTCTATACCAAGAAGTTGTTTTTACGAAAATTTTTTGTTTATATCGTTTTTTTCATTTTTTCAGTTATTAAAACGTTTATTTTCTATTTTATATAGATTCAAAAATTTTTATAAAATAATTTAATATAAAAAGTTTCAAAAATCACAAAATTTTTTAAAAAATGTTATCATGCTTATTCTGGGGTCAAACTTGGCGATCAAGACAAATCTTTTGGACCACATATTTGTTGCAGAACATGTGTTTAAGGCTTACGGCGATGGACCAATGGGAAACAGGAAGAATTTGCTTTCAGTGTTCCGATGTTTCGGCGAGAGAAAAAGACCAAGATTGTTATTTTTGCATGACAAACTTAGAAGGTATTAACAAAAAGAAGAAGTCCTTATTAATTATCCTGATGTTTCTTCGACAATTAAACCAGTTCCTAATGGGCCAGATGTCCAAATAACTAAGCTGCCTCTTAAAAATTGGTGGATTTCGAGTTCGGAAGAAAATGAAAAAAAGATATCTGATAAGGCATTCTTCATATGTTCGATGAATAAAGATGAACCAAAACCTTTAAACCAAGAAGAGCTCAATGATTTGACAAAAGACTTAACTTTATCCAAAGAGTCTTCTCAATTACTGGGCTCACGGCTAAAACAAAATAACTTATTAGCACGCGAAACCACCTTTGCTTGTTATAGAGAACGGGAAAAAGAATTCAGAAAAAATTTCGCTTACAATAGCAAGTCGTCATTTATTTTTTGTAAAGATATCAAATGATTGATAGAGGCTTTAGGAGTTTAATATAATCCTAGGGATTGGAGACTTTTTCTAGATTCTTTTTCTCTCAAAAGTTATAAAGGAGTCTTGATTAATATTAGCAATACATTTGGATCAGTTCCCATTGCGCTCATTCAGTAGAAATTAAAGAAAATTTTAAGGATACGAAAGATCTATTGGCTGCATTGAAGTACGAAGAACACCAGTGGATGATGCGTTGAGATTTAAAAATTAAATTTTAAAACAATTATATTATTTTAGAGTATGAAATCCTTGAAGTTCGGGCATTTGGAAAGAATGGACGATGTCAGATTGACTAAAAGTATCAAAAATGAAGTGGTTGAAGGAAAGGCGAAAAGGGGACGCCCCAAGAAGACTTGGATGAAAGCATTAGTAGAAAACATGGCCAAAAGAAAAGTAAAAGCGGAAGATGCTCAATGTAAGAAGCTGCAAACAAATGGCCAACCCTGGTTAGCTGGGAAAACGGCCATGCCCGGAAGGGTGAATGGATGAGGATGATGATGAAATCCTTGAAGATATGTATTTTATTCTTAGATTGTTGCCATTCTCATGGGACTGCAAAGCGAATATCCATTTTGTGTCTGTGGGAAAGCCGAGCTGATGGCTTGCACTATATTAAACGGAAATGGACATTGAGAACACAATTGAAAACAGGATCACATAATCTTTAGGCTAAACCTCTTATCTCTCCACAGAAGCTTTTGCTTCCACCTTCACGCATAAAAGTAGGTCTTATGAAAATTTTTACCAAAGCCACAGGTGAAAATAGGTAAATTTTTTCTTTTTTAAAAAAAATTCCCTCGTTTAAGTAATGCCAAAATAGAAGCAGGTGCTTTCAATGGACCACAAATTAGAGAATTCATGAAGGATACAGATTTTGAATGCTGAGTGAATATAAATGAAAAAAGGCGTGGTTTTCTTTTAAGTCCCTAGTTAGAAATGATTTGGGAAAAAGACTACCGAATTTTACATTTCCAAAATTCCTGATTTTGTTTATCCCTCATTTTTACATTTAATTTTTTCATATCCTTAAAAACTACTTTTTTCCATGTTAATTTTGGTTCTACCTCTAAATACATGAAATCTATTGGCTCAACATACATGGACACAAGTTACACACCCCTCCTCTCCCTCTTAGCTACACCTTCACATCACATGAAGTTTATAATACAAGATCTAAGACAGCTGAGAGAAAATTAAACCATCACATGCGTAAAATACTTAGGCATAAATATTAGACCATGCATTTTTTACAAATGTAGAATCGGCTGACTTTTAAAAAAATTCCAAATATACACACTTGATAGCGATTTCCTTTTTTTCATTTGGATCAAGACATTTATCACGGTATTCTGAACAGGATTCGTGGCCAGTTTCAGAGGCGTGTTTTGTAAACAGCAGGACATCTTTGAAAAGCTGAGAACATCTTAAGAGAAATGATATTGCAGGAACTTTCGAAAAAGGAGCTCAAATATGAATGCAACACTTACGAATTACATTTGATGGAATTTGTGACAGAAGCTTCATTTCCTTCTTCTTTACTAAACAGAGAGATTAAAAAATGTAAGTATACAACGGCTTTTATTGATAAAAAATACCTAGAAAGTTGATTATTTTGTCCGCTCTTTTCACTCTGATTCATTTCAATCCTGTAAAGGAATGTTTCGTAGCGAATACTATTATGGAAATAAGAAAAAAATACCAGTTCAAAATTTGATCTATTTCTGTAGAGCCACATTCACATAACGCTTTATTTCTAAAAATGTACATGAAATTGACATGACGTAAGGAGAACTAAAATAGTTTTAGCATTACGTTTGAATTTGAGGATGAAATAAAAATTTTTATACAGAAAAGTTACTTGATATTATGAAAAGGGTTTTAAAAAATGGAAAGAAATCAAGAGCTAAACATCCCATATTTTTTAAATACCGTCGAATATATATACTTATTCCTAACGCAATTTTCGTTATATAACCATTTTGTGAAGGTTCTCTCCACCAATTAAAATTACTTTTTGGATGAAAAATGAATATCATAATTTGAAAGCATGATAAATTTTAAGTAAAGATAAAATACTGATAGTGAGTCGTGATGAAGTGATTACAAAAAATAAATAACGGTAAAGTAGATGTTAAATGATTATATGGAGTGAAAAAATTTTTATTCTTGTACTTTGTTTGATATGGCTATGTTGATGAAATTGGATATGGTAATAAGAAATTACTATAAAGCATGATATTTTGATTCATCTTATGATTCTGAAAATATTCAAGAAACTTCAGATAATTCATCTGACTATGAAGACTGAGTCTCTGTTCATACAAGGTTTAGACTGGCTAAATTAGGAACAGTAATTCAGTATAGAAACTAGCATACGTTTGTTTAAATTTTTTACCCAAAATACGTCTACCATGTTTTCATTCCAAACGAGATCGAATGTTAAAACAATATATAATAATTTTAGAACCTTGTTAGTTTCGATTTCGAGAGCGTATCATAAACTTTCTGGTTGATAGTATTGTGTTGATGTAAAGTATTATTAAATTCATTGCCATCTGTAGTGTTTATATATAGCAATAAACATGTTGCAAATATATACCTCTTTTGTTAATGTTCTTTCATTTATTGTAAAATAACTGAACGAGTTAAATTGATTAAAGTCTTGATGAAATTAGAAGCAAAGAATGAAAGTAAAATAATTCATACAAAATTATGTTCATCGTAAATTTGAGATCCGTGTTTATTTTCTTTTAGCTGTTGTTGTCTCTTGTAGTTGGTAAAAATAAACTATTGTTACATTTTTTCTCCTTCATTGTATACTCTATTTTGACCTACTTTTGAACAGGCCTTCTCACAATTCGAAGTACGGTCAACCGAAGATATGCCAACTCTAACGATTTAGGCGTTAAGTGTTTCTAACGCCAATCGTTCTAAGTTACAAATTCTACTGATTTTTGTTAGTTCCTGATGGACAGTTTCTCAGCATTATTAGCGTACGGTTATCATAAAATGTTAAAGTAAAATCAGTCAATTTACTCAAATAATACTTCTACGTAAAAGATTTTATTTCTGTTTTGAACAAGTCTAGTTATAGGTATGAGAAATACCCCATGTTCAAGCCAAACATTTTTGTTATACTTTGTGCTATGGGTGGACATCCAAAAAAAGCCAATCTCTAAAGCAAAAAGCTCCACAAATTAGGCACTTTCTAGCAGGGAAAGTCATTTAAAAATTCAAGGTTACCCTTTAAATTAGTTATCTATTGATCATATTTTGAACGAATTGACTGATGAGTTTATAATAAATATTTGTTTGGTATTATTTTATTTTCAGTGTATAATTTCTACCGATTTTTGCCCAACATATGTTGGCAACGATGCAAATGTCAATACCGGTTATCCATTAATAGCTAACTCTTAATTTTTAATCCCCCTAATTATATTTTAATAATTCTATTGATATAAAACCATAGTTCAATCTTTTTCATTATTTAGAAGGAAAATTTCTTATTTGCAATTTAAAAAATATAACTAAAAAGTTATGATGACACAAATGTGTAGATTTCTTTTAATATTTATTAACAAAAAATCTATTAGTAAAACTTTAAAAGCATATAAATACAATTTCTTATAATAATGGTTTTTTCTTGTAGAGTAAACTTTTTATATAAAAACCAAGCATTCTATAAGCAAGCATGAAACAAAAATCTGAAATAAGATTACCACCAATCTTTCAAACGAATGCACATTTGATATTGACCAATATTTTGGTTAGCTCTGTCCAATCGCCTCATTGTCCGATTCTACTTTGATACAGCATATGGATGCCAAATTTAGGATATTACTAATTTTATCCAATATTGATTAGAGCACATCTTTCATTTGTAACCCATCATCGGTCAATGCTCCTTTAATAGGACATTCATTTAAGCTAATATAATGAATGGTATTCATTCCCATTTTGAGTGTGTTTAATGTTTTTGTAATATTTTAGCAATATACAAAAAAAATTAGTTGATTTACATGTTTAAAACGTACTTGAAGTTGAGAAAAAAAAATATAAAAAATACTACAGTTCATTTTTTAATTGAAGTTCAAAAAAATAATATTTCTTTTAAAAATTATCTTAAACTCGAAAAGTTGGCAAAAGAAAATAAAACAAATTAAAATATTGAAAAAATAATAACTCGAAGTTTTCTATGTAGACATTTCTTAAAATTAATACGCTTATACCTATCTAACTATTTTAATCTATGACAGACATTTTCGTGGCAATTAGTGTATTGATTATGTTAGAAACAAGTAAGAAATATGAATAAAAAATATAAACTTGGAAAAACGAGTAAGATAAATTTAATCAAACTAGATGCATTTTTATGGATGTAATTCAATAAACTAAAATTTCTAATTAGAATATATCAGTTAAAAAATATTTCTGGATGACCAAAAAAATTTATGTAAATTTTGGATATAAAATACTTAGAACGAATTGAATCCTTTGGGTACATAAAGTCTCGAACTAATTTAAAACTAAGAAAGTATCATTGAAATTATATTCGCTCATTAAACCTATAGAATTTATTAAAAAGTTTTTTTCTAATAGACAAAATATACACCTGAGTCAATTGACATGGATAGCTTTTCAAAGTAGCAAATTTTCTCAGATCTTCTAAAATCTCCATGGAATAATTAAAAATTTTAATATAAAAAAATTAAGATCTAAAAAAGCCAAATGCATTATTATATTAATTATAAATACATTATTTCATCGGAAAATCCAAGAGAAGCTAGTACTTCTTTAGTATCAGACATTATTATAATAGAACAAATAACACTGAAAAATTAAATAAACAAAAGTATTTTTTCAATTCTTATTAGTACAAATTTTTATCTTAAACTATTACTCTATGATGAATTATAAAATAATTCATTTAAACCAGGAGTTCCCAAACTTTTATATCAATTAGCCAAATTTTTTTATTTCCAGTTCGTATAAAGGTAACGGTACCGTAGGGTGTTTTATTCGAGAAGGCACAATGGCGCCGCTTGTATCGAAATATGAGAAAGTAGGCTTGATGCGAGATCGGCCCAAGACCTTGAGTTATCGAAACCTAGTATCTAATCAACCTTACTCACGCTCAAATTCAGTTAAATCTTGGCAATTTTTGTTATATATAGTTAAATGAAACTTTAAGTAAGAAGAAACTTTAGTATGAAACTCAATATTTTAGATTCTTCTCATATCGGTTAAATTATCAGGGACGGATTCAGAACCTATTTAGGAGGGGCTGAAATTTGGAAAAATATTTTAACTTGTATTCCTATCATAGGCATTCTCAATTATCTTTTCTTTTGTTCCCTCAAAAATTGGCTACTTTTGGCAAAAGTGTTCCACATGGAAAAACTATAATTTGCTAAACAAAATATTGAATAAAAATATTTATTTATTTAAATATGTAAAAAAACATAAAAATGAGTGGATTCAACCAACTAGTATGGTATATGAAAATATATTAGGAGCTTGGCAAAGCTTCAGAATATTTTATATGACTCTGTGCTGCGCCAAGATACTTATATTTAATTGTAAGGTTTCATATTGGCAAGTTTACTTCTCATTATTGAAATTTCACTAAACTTTTTATATCTTCATTTTCTATGTAGATAGATTTCAAAGCACATTCCAGCGTGTGCTGATATGCTCGCGTAAGCTTGAGAGTTGGTTAAGGAGGATGTAGATGTTTATAGAGATAGGGAGGAGTAACAGATGTTATCCTAAAAATAGAAAGGAAAGGAAGATTATTTGTAATAGGGTTATCAACGGTGGTGAGAGTTGTTTCAATTGTATTAATGAGGGTTGCTAGGGATTTTAGTAGTGTTGGGTGTAACAGAAGATCTGAGAGTTTTGTTGGAGATCTATTAAGTAAAGAAAGGCAGCGAATTAGAAGATCTTGGTGATGATAAGAGAAGATTTGACATGTGAAGATGAGATGGTATGGCGTTTCTATTGTGTCGCATCCTGAAGGACAGTATGTATTTTCGCTAACTTCGATTCGGAAGAGATATGCTTTGCCTGTTAGCCAATGAATGGTTGAACGGGGTGGTGTAAATTTTTTTTTGAAAGTTGTGGGAATTGTGCTGATATGTGGTAATGAGGAGATTAGTGCATTTTAAGATGAAGATATGGATATCTGCCATTCTTCTAGAGAGAATAAGTGAATGTGCGTTAGAAAGGTTTTGAGAGGTAGGGAGTTGATGAGAGGGATGTGGGAGGTTAGATGTAAGTTTGAGGTTAAGTAGTCTACAAAGTAGTTTTCTGGTATGTTTAGGTTAGCCGGGCACCAGGGGTATTAGTAAAATATGGGCAGAAATAGGCCGGAAGGTTTAAATTATTTTAAACCTGTTTTTTCACTTTTACATAAGTAAATTTATTATCTTATTCAGCAAAAATAAGTTTTATTGTTTATTTATTTAAAAATTTTAATTTGTTTTTACTTTTTTATTTAAAATTTTATTTCATTTAATTTTTTTACAACACACTCAATCCGATTATAGTTATGGGCATTATATTTTGGTACTTATCTGAAAATTAATCGTCTGCTTTCCTATAAATTTTCATATGACTTTACGCACATGATTTATGTTTTTTCGGTCATCTCGAGACATTATGCCAGAAACTTTTAAAGTAGCTGTTAAACTTTTTAATTTCTTTAATTTTTGTATATGCTTAAATTAATATGTCAATATTGCTTATTCAAATTTTATTATTTTCCAAAATTAATATTTTTTGATAAATCTTTTAAGATATTTTAAAAAGTTAGCTAAAAATTTCCAAGTTTTTTTAATTTTTCACTTTTTGTTATTTTTTTAAATAAGTTGAACCAAAAGAACATTAATTTGTTGTTTTAAGACATTTAAATATTTTTCGCTTTCAGAGGAAAATTAAGTTTACTTTTAAAAATCTAGTTTTAAAAGTTCATTTCTTTATCAAATTTGAAATTTATAAATTTTTTTCAATAAAATTTAACTTTATTATAACTTACAGTTTAACATTGGGTCAAGATTAATAATATAATAATAATAAATTTATTAATAAAAATTGGAAAAAAAAAATAATCATTGAGTAGTTTTTCAATCAAATTTGCCCCCCAAAATTTTTTTTTGGAAAGGGGTTAAAGGGGGGTGGGTTCTTCGTGGGGTCCCTCAACATAATTAAAAAAAAAAGAAAAGAGAAGGGAAAGGGAATGTGGGCGTGGCCCCGCCAGTGAGAAGAAGGGAAAGAAAAAAAAAAAAAACCAATAAAAAAAAAAAAAAAAAAAAAAAAAAAAAAAAAAAAAAAAAAAAAAAAAAAAAAAAAAAAAAAAAAAAAAAAAAAAAAAATAATAAAAAAAAAAAAAAAAAAAAATATATTTTTAAAGAAAAAGAGAAAGGAAAAAAGGGGATGGGGGGGGGGGGGAAAAAGAAAAAAAAAAAAAAAAAGAAAAAAAAAGGGGAAAAAAAAAAAAAAAAAAAAAAAGAAAAAAAAAAAAAAAAAAGGATATTATGGAAGCCTTAAAATTAAACGATTTTTTATGTCGGGGTCCAATACATATTTTAACTATAGTATTAAGTACAATTTTGATTTTTAATATTACAAATACCTTTTTTTATAAAATACTGAAAAAATCTTGCTATAATTATGATAAAACTTTTATTAAATTTTTTAGGAAAAAGATTTAGTGATACAAATTTTAAGAAGACCGGGTAATACTAAGTAGTTCAAGAAGGCTTGTATTTATCATACAATTTTTTTCTTTTTATTATATCTTGTCCACATACTATATTTTTTTAATTATTTTCAATGTATATTTCTTATTTAGAATTCTTAGTAAATAAATTTCATCAATGTCAAACCTTCAAAATAGGTTATATCTGCATCATTTTTTTAATAAACCAATATTTTGTCTTTATTTTACTCAAAATATTTAAAAAAAACTTTTTATTCTTATTCATGGGTTATCATACCTTATAATATATTGAAAAAAAAATGTTCACTTTTTTTTAAATTTTATAATTGTTTAAAAGGACATAATAAAGATTTTTGACGTCTACTCTAACTAGACCGAGAATTCCACTAGATTCCTCCCTTCCTTTCTTTATATTTTTAGAAATCAAAAGCTTTTAGTATTTTTCGTTCAATTCTTTTTCCTTAATTTAATATTTGCCTATGCTAACTAAAGAGACTACCTTGAATCAGAAGTCTCGATTGGACCTCCATTGTTTTAGTACAAATTTCCTTTATGCCTTAATGTCTAATTTTATGATCATCTTTATTGAATTATAAAAGGTTATCACACTTCATTATCTAAAACAATGTATATGAATATAAATTTTCAAGAGTGTATCTAATATGGGGATTAAATTTTAATTTATCTACAGATATTAAAATTTTGTTAAGAAATATGACTTTTAATTTTTATTGACAGTTTTTGCCATGGATGGGTCACTAAACAACCATAAAATTTGTATGAAAAATTGCATATAGTCATTTTTCGAAAAGGAGAAAATCGCTGGGAAACTGCCTGTGGTGATGCTTCATTTTTGCTGAAAAGCCCTTTGCTTTTGTTTCCTGAATTCCCATAAATTAGCATATAATATATTAATAAAATTAAAAATATAT
Source organism: Nectonema munidae (assembly GCA_030549495.1). Classification (NCBI taxonomy): domain Eukaryota; kingdom Metazoa; phylum Nematomorpha; class Nectonematoida; family Nectonematidae; genus Nectonema; species Nectonema munidae. The sequence goes on from JAUIRK010000925.1 coordinate 412,826, forward strand.
AAAATAAATGAAAAATAAGTCAACATATATTCTCCATGTGATATATATATTTTAACTATGCTGAATTCAGTGGTGATGTCCATTTTTTCAAAATCTATCAAATTTGTCAAAAATAGATTTATATATGACAGCGCAACTCAAAAAGGAACTTTTTATTTAAATAATTATAAAAAGTTTTTTACATACATATACCCATTTTCAAGTATGTAGAATTCAGTGGTCATGTCCATTTTTTTATCAAACCTATCAAAAATTGATTTAAATATAATGATAGCCCATGTCAAAATTAAAATTTTTATTCTTACAAAAAGTTTTTTATACATATATTTTCAAGTATGCGAAATTTAGTGGTGATGCTCATTCCTTATGAAAATTAATTATTAGATATATTTCTTATCAACTAAAATTTTGATTGACATTTTCTAAAAAGTAGCCATGATTATTGAAAAAATTAAATATATTAAGTGTTAGGCGTTCATAACTGTATATAATTATAAATTTTCAAGGGAGTATCAAATAAAGACCCTAAGTTATAAAGTTAACTACAGATAATCTCAAAGTTTTGTTGAAAAATGTTAATTTTTGATTGACCGTTTTTGTCATGAGAGTGTCAACTACCATGGAAATGGTATCAAAATATGCAACTAACAATTTTAGGAAAAGTAATAAAATTTGAAGGGATATAATTCAGCCAATTTTGTACAATTAATTTTTTAGTGACGGTGGCATTTTATGCTCCCATCCTAATAACTAATAGGATTAACAAAACAAGCAGAAAATAAGAACAAAGCATATTCCTATTTTTGTGATATCCCCAAACAAGATTTTTAGATAGACAAATAAATAAAACCCAGAAAAGTTTGAAACTTTATTTAAACGCTAAAAGTTGTGTAATATTTATTATTCTCTGAATTTGAAGCTTTCTGATCTTCATCCTAAAAATAAATAAAATATTTTTGAAATTTTTTGTCAAATTATTTAATAAAAACAAGTGTATACCTCGGAGTAAAAGCGTTGACACTTTACATGTTTCATACGTAGCTTTATTTTCTAAATCTTTATAAACATATTAGTAGAAATTAAATAATAGTTCATTAACATTTACCTTTTTACTTTTCTTTGATCTGGCTTCATTGCTAGCTTTGGTTTACTCAAAGTAACAAAATATTCATCTGATGAAGTATCAAATCTTTTGCTAAATAAAGTTTTGTTTAAATTAATCAGTTTCCTTATTAAATTTTCTCTATTTTCGGTAGCAATACAATTCCACATTGATGTTGAAGTTAGCAGTTTCGAAGCTTCTCCAATGAGTTGATAGTTACCACTACTGTGTAAATCTGCATTTAGCATTTGATTTTGATTCATCTTTTAAAATCTCGATAATTTCAACTAGTTTCTTCGGTTTCCAATTAATTGCATATTTGAAAACATTATTAAGAGATTCTGAATTATTATTCGTCCAATTTTTTGGTATATAATTGAATTTATTTCGTGCTCCAAAAACATAAACTTCTATTGTTGGTATTATTTTGCGAGTTAAATACATTCCACTGGTATTTTGATACTTAGTAATAATATCAGCCTTTTTTTGTTCAAAATTTATTTTTGTATCACAATTAGCAAGCCCTGAGGGAGAAAATATTTGATTATGAAATTCTTTAATTTGCTTTTCATTAACTCCAATTTTATTTCTCAAATTTCGCTTAATATTTTCCTTAATATGACGTGTACATAATGTAATCTGTGCATATGTCAGGCAAAGTTTTATAGATTTCATTAAAGCAAATTCTTCATCAGTCCCAATGACTATTTGTTTTAAACTTTGAGGTATATCATGGAATAAAAAAATCACTATATGTTTCACAATCTGCTGTAAAGTGGAGTAAAACTGGTCCAAAAAGTATAGCATTCGTTTTACTATTTTTAAAAATTATATTATGGTCTTTAAAAACTGTGGTAGTAACAAAACAAGAGCTTAAGTTAAAAATTCTGTCTACTCCCAAAATAGAGCATGGATTATTTTAATATATAATACAATTTTTAAATGCATTAATTGACTTTCGGTGAAATTATGCTAGGACTTTTGCCAGAACTCTGTAAGACTTTTCTGATGTAAGGATGATTATTTGAGGCCAAACTTAGAAGATGTATTTCATCAGCTAAATTATGGGAAAAAAGGTTATCATTTTTGAAAAGAGAGTATTTAACATTATATACATATTTTGAATCTCGTGAAGATTTTTCAGAATGCAGAGATTTGATGAAAACTGTTTTTGGTGAATTATTATCTAGTAATTCTCTTTCAACAAACCTTTTTGTTTGAGCATCAGTTCTGATGTACTCTTTTTTTCACTGTTAAAGGTTTCGTGTTTTGATGTTTCACTTGGAAAACTTCCAATATATTCATATAAACATATATTATATTGTTTTTCATCAATTGAAGGATAATTTTCCAACCAAGATATCCTTCTTTTGTATTCTGGAGACCGTTTCAGAACTGAATAATACCTATGCATAATAATTACATTTTTAATATCAAGTTGAGGAGAGAGTATCATCTTTGATTTACCAGTCTGTTTAAAAAACTGCATTTTTTTATTTTGGTAGAAAAAAAGAAGTTTGCCATTGTCATTTTTTAAAAAATGATATTTTTTGCTTGATGTAGGCTTTCAACTACCGCAATTATCAGAAAAGTCATTTTTATTGTTAAATTGAATTTTTTTAACAATATAAAAAACGTTTTCTTTGATATGAAGTGGAAGTAAATCCAGAGGAGTTTTGCAATCTACTAGAAAGCTGATAACAGATGAAGAAGGCAAAAAAGCTTGTAGTTTTTTCTGATTATTTGTTTCCTTTAAGGATGAAACTTCTTTGATAAAGTCTTTTTGATAAACTGATACTTCTGAAATTCTAATACTACTAAAAATATTAGAATTATTATCATTCTCAATATTAATTAGAGGCACAAAAACTTTGTCAGATCTACATGTGCTTGTCCATAGAATCTGTATTTTTTCACTTAGATAATACTCAGCTCTCGGTGAGAATATACATTATCTAAAATTGAATTAGATATATCAAATTTACCGTTAATATTTCGATATATTGATTCAATTGAAATTCCAATAATAGTGGCAGCAGCAACTATAGAAAAAGCTGATGATCAATTTCTATTGAAGCAAATGTTCTAACATTCTTCATCAATTTCTGGTGAAACTTTTCATATCACAGTCTCCCCTATTTTCTTGTAATATTCTTTGAAGAGATTGAGCTCTATTGCAGTTTTCACTCCGATCTCATTAGCAAGAGATTCATTTCCTATTAATAATATTGATAATGTATTATAAATGCAATTTCCATCTCCTGTAGTAACAAGGGGTTTCTTACTGGGTATAGGCCAAAAATTTAAAGCAAGTTCATCAATAAAAAAACCGAAGAACTTTTTCAATATACCAAATTTTTTAATCAATGGTGTATTATCATTTCTCTTTATTTTTTCATTAAAATTGTTATTTTTAATATAAAAGGAAATTCTTTCAAGAGCTGAAGCAAAGTAAAAATCATCATAATTTGGAAAACAAAACGAGCAAAGGAAACTAAAAGATGTGAAAAGATAAGCTTCAACAATATTCAAGTTTTTTGCATCTGTTGCACACAACACTAGTTGATGAAAAATTCTTTTTGCAAATGTCACAAATCATTGAAGAAAATTTTTAGGAAAAGAAAAACTTACAAATCTTACAAAACATTTCAACATACACCTATGCTTGTACCCGGGTATTACGACAGTATGGATTTTCGCTAACTTTAATTCGGAAGAGATATGCTTTGCCTGTTATCCAACGAATGGTTGAACGCGGTGGTCTAAATTTTTTGTTTTTGAAAGTTGTGTGTATTGTGCTGATATGTGGTAAAGAGAAGATTAGTGCATTTTGAGATGAAGATATGGACATCTGCCATTCTTCTAGAGAGGATGAATGTGCGTTAGAAAGGTTTTGAGAGGGATGTGGGAGGTTAGGTGTAAGTTTGCGGTTAAGTAGAGCCTTTGAAGAAGGCGTAAGCAAAGGAGGTACTTAGGGATTTCTTTGAGGCGTCTGTGAAGATACGTAGGGAGGTTGATGAAGAGGTAGAACATAGAAAAGAAGAAGTTTTTGCATATAGATGTTTTGAATGGATTTTGTGCAGATGGGTGAGTTAAAAGAGATGGGTGTATCGAGGTAGTTAGCAATATTTGGTGCGTATTTTGCTAATAGAGTAGAGTAGAAAAATAGGATGGAGTAATTTATGTACAAAAATAGTGTGTTAAAATTTCAAGACATTTCAATGAATATTTTTTATAGCACCTGATATGTAAAAACCACACTTTTGGTATATATTCTAAATATATATATACTTTTAAAAAAGGATCATCAGCGAGATTTGTTGGAACAGAAGTAAAGCGTTTGTTGAAATTAAATATTAAAATATTTCTATTAAAATTAGATTAGAATTATCTATTAAAATATTTCTTTCTTTTAGTAAAATACGATCTGTTTCTGATTTTTAAGAGTTTCGTTTATTCGAGACCAGATTCCACTAATTAATTTGCAATTTCTAAATATTTTGTAAAGTATGATTCTTTCAAAATACGAATTTTGTATTTAACTTTATTCCTCAAGGATATAAGCTCGCTATTTTAATGCTTTTATTGTTTTTTTCGTTTCAACTTTTTAAAAATCGTGTCTCTTGCTTTAATCAAATGGAGAACTTCTAAAGAAATCCAAGATTTCAGTTTACTTTTATACTTATTTGTACTTTAGCATACTTTTATAGTTGAAAGTTCAATCGACTCTTTGATTGAGTGAAAAAAGCTTTTCAGAGTCATTATACGGCTGTTCAAGATCAAAAGAGGATATAGCTTGTTCCATGAAAAGTTTTTCCTCAAACCGGCCAAAATTGAGAGAGCCTCTTTCTGTAAAACCTTCTACCTTCAATGATAGAAGAAGAGGGAAATGGTCGGAAAACATAGCGTGAAAATTAAAAGCAGGAAATTAACTTAAACTCTGGTTAATAAAAATGTTGTCAATGAGTGTATTAGATTCGCGTCTTGTGGGTAATATGATGACTGGTTTGAAGAAGTTTGACAAAATAAGATTGTAAAAAGATTTCACAGATAAATTATTTTGTATTTGAAAAAAGTTGAAATTAAAGTTGCCACAAATTATATGTATATATTCAGTTTTCAAATTAAAGAAATAAAGAACAAGAAAAAAATGAAGAAAATAGATAATATCATCTTGCTGAGTAAATGGCAACCTTTAACAATTATGCATTAAAAATTTTTTTTCATGGATATTTAAATGTATATAGAAGAATATTCAAAAACGCGTAACCCAAATTTACTACCAAACAGAGAGAAGTTGACATTAATTAATTAATAATTAAATTTTTTTTATTTAAATATTTAATTTGATTAATAATAATTAATCATTCTTATTCTAACAATTTTTTCCATGACTTTACCGAGGTTTGTAAGGAGTGTATTAGGATGGCAATTACTTAGTAAGGAGGAATTATAAACTTTAGGAATCAAAACAATAGTACAAAATTTGAAAAATTAGGAAAATTGGAAATAAATTGAAAAGAAATAAGTGTAAGTTAGATATAATGGCAGCAAATAATTTGACTTGGTAATTAACAATTTTGTCAAACCTTGGAGACGATTTGATTTTAAAAGGTGTTCATTCTCTTGACCGTATTATAAATAGAAGGGAAAAAGGTTTAGCACTTCGCAAGATTCCGTAACTATATCAATTCTTGAAAACTTTGAGTAAATCTTTTATTTAAAACAAAATACAAGTAATAATATTTCGGTCACTATGACCTTCTTCAGATATATTATATTACATATAAGACATATTATATTATTAATTTTATTCCAAACATTAGATTTATTAATATTTCTTTTATTAGATTTATAGTTTTTCGCTTTTATTTTAAAAAGAGTTTTGCACCCCATTCTTTTCATCGAAGCCAACTTTGAAAGAAGACACAACATTTAGAAAATTTTGAAAATTTAAGTAATTTTTTCGACAGTTAAATCGATTTCTGCAAACGAATCAATGCAACTTAATTGGTTACTGAAGAAAAAGAAAATTCTTTAAGTTTGATCTAATATTTTGATTATTTGGTTGCAAATTAAGAAAAATTCGAATATAATTACAACCTTACAACAAAACATTAAAAGAACTTTACTTTTGGAATTTGAATATTGTTCATAAAATGAATAAGTGTGTTGCATAACTTTTCAAATAAAATTTTCCTATTTATTTAGTTCCATTTTTAAATATGGTTATGTCGCAAACCTAAATATCTATAGATCCTATAGGAATCAATTGGGATGCAGGATTTAGTTTTCATCCCACGAAAAGATTAAAAAGGGGAAAAAAGATCTATATGAATCTCTATATGAATGTCTGACAAAGATCTATTTCTCTATATGAATGTCTGAGATTGGGGTCAATTCCATGACGGCAGGCAATGTCATAATATCCTAACAATGCCGAAATTGACTTATGGTAACTTGATTTTGAGATGCCTGTAGTGAAATAGCTTTATTTGAAAAGAGTTACAAGTAACAAGTTAAAACACAACATTAGTTTGAACACAAGTTAACCTCGAAGTTCTGATAATATCTTTGCTTATATATATACAGGCACAATTAAATGAGAGCTTCAGGTTACATCTAAGGCTATCTTATAATGAATAGTACAATCCACCCCCACTTGTTTTAATAGTGATATCTTTCCGGAGCTTTTCTTTCGCGTTTTGGATACCTATCGTCTGAACCAAGATCGCGCAAGGATTTTTCGTCTTCAGAAACCGAATGTTGATTGTGCTCCACTTGATTTTCCGAAGTAGGAATAATTGAGCTTTCACTTAAGGGGGCGATGTCTCTGAGGGAAACGCTTTTTGTAGTTCCATCATTTGTTTGCACAAAAGCATGAGTAGGATTCAAGTCTTTTAGCCAAACTTCCTCTGTTTTCTTGTCATACTTGCTTAATACTCCATGTTTTTGAGAAGAACTTTTTCGGAATTAGTCATCCATGTAGGAAGGGAAGTACCTTTTGCAGTTTTGCGTGGGAAAAGAAACATCCTTTCAAAGTACAATATAAAGAACACATATAATACACATATATAAAGTGTTATTATATACATATAATACACATATATAAAGAAGTACAATATAAAGAACGTATCGAATGAAGAGAAACGTCTAAAACTTCCTCCCATTGTTTGATTTCTAATTTTTTTTCTTCTAAATTTAAACTAATAGTTTTCCATAATAAACCATTGTATCGTTCTACTTGCCCATTGCCAGTAGGATTGTACGGTATAGATGTTGTATGAGATATATTATTATCAAAAAAAAACTTTTTCATTGCATAACATTTCAAAGCTTGAGCATTGTCAGTATGAATTATTTCAGGAAGCTCAAACATATAAAAAAAGACTAGTTAATGAATCTATTACGCTTTGGTACGTACAATCTTTACATTTGAAAGCCCAAATAAACCTTGAATATTCATCAACTATCGTCAAAATATATTTGTTTTTAGAATTAGACGGCAAAGGACCCTTAAAGTATAAATTTAACTTTTGATAAGGTCTCTGCGCATTTACACAATGTAAATTAGGTACATAAAATTTTGGTTTTAAACGAGTGCATACACTACATTTTGACACAATGCTTTTAATTTCTAATACTGAAAATGGAAGATTTTTACTTCTTATGTAGTGAGTCATACGAGTAATCCCAGGGTGCCCTAAATCAGAGTGAAGTTGCTCTAAGGTGTTCATGGATAAACTTGTCGAGCATGCCCTCGAAAGTGTATCAGCCACAAAATTAGACTTACCTTCCCGATAAATGATATCAAAGGAAAAACATGAAATTTCTAAACGCCATCTTTCAATTTTGCTATTCTTAATTCGATTACGATACTTTTTACTGAACATAAAATACAAGGATCTTTGGTCAGTGATTAAAGTAAACTTTTTTCCTAAAAGTAAGTGTTTCCATCTTCGTAGAGATTCCACTATGGCCTAAGCTTCTTTTCTACAGCTGACAAACCTTTTTCGTGTTTTTGAAACGTTCGCGAGAAAAACGCTACAGGCTTACCGTTTTGATTTAGAGACGCTGAGATCGCAACTTCACTTGCGTCGGTTTCAACTGTAAAAGGTATATTATCATCGATTGTCTGCATTGTGACATCAGCTAAAATCTGTTTAATTTTAAAGAAACTTTGTTTTGCAGCATCGTTAATGTGAAAAGGAGCCCTATTTTTAGCTTCAATTAAAGGATGTATTAAATCTGAATATTTTGGCACCCACCTAGCATAATAAGCGAATAGTCCCAATATTCTTTTTAATTCCGGTAAAGATTTAGGCAAGGGCAATTGAAGTAGTGGCTTTATGCGCTCGGGATCAGGTTTTATCGAAGAAAAAGATACTTGATATCCTAATATGTCTATAGTTTCTTTGCAGACTTGAGACTTAGATTCATTTAATTTTAATTTTACTTTAGATACAGTCTCAAAAAAACAACTAAGATTTTTATCGTGCTCCTCCTTATCCATTCCCATTATAGTTAATTTATCAATATAAGCAACAACCCCTTTTAAATTATAATCAGAAATAATTTGATCCATTACCCTTTGAAAAACGGCTACAGCATTGGTCAGCCCGAAAGGAAGTCGTGTAAACTGATATAATTTACCGCATGCTTGAAATGCTGTGTAAGGACGGTCTTTGGGCTCTAATTTCAACTGATGATACGCTGAGGATAAATCTACCGTACTATATACCTTATTTTTAGCTATTTTATCCATCACATCACCAATGTTAGGTAATGGGTAACTATCTAACAAAGTAAAACGATTAATAGTTTTGCTATGATCTATTACCATTCTTTTCTTTAAAGAACCACAAACAACCAATGGTTGGGCTCTCCAGGAAGACCTAGACTCTTCTATTATACCCTCTCTTAATAACCTTTTAATCTCCGAACAAATAAATAAGGAATTCTGAACAGAATACTTACGATTTTTATCGACAACAGGATGGCAATCCTTGGAGAGATGACAAAAGGGAGTAGGACACATAGCTATAATAGCAGGAAGGGCGCAGACTTTGATGCCATCAAGTGTACCGTTAAACGCAAAGGTAACATACTTATGAGATTGCATTAGGCGTGTTCCTATGATTACTTCAGTTGCTAATTCTTTGAGAACATACAATATGACATCTTTGTATAAGTTTTCTTGTAAAAATATATCTACCGTCACATATCCCAAAATTGAAGATTTTGAGTAGTATCAGCCATTTTTACAAATCCTTTGTAATTTGATGATACCAAAGAAAGCCTTTTAGCACATGATTCAGAAATGAAGTTTTCGGTTGAACCAGTATCGAGAAGCGCTGTTATTATAAGGTCTTTGATTTGAACGCTACAAGAAGAAAATCCACAGGTTGCAACAGTATGAGAAGGATTAAACGTTGAAGAGCGACATACCTTAGCGAAGTGGCCTAATTTATTGCACTTGTTGCAGTGAGCATTACGAGCAGGGCAGTAAGCTCTAGCATGGCGCTTGTTTCCACAAAAATAACAGTAGGCATCTTGTTTTGGAGAAAGATCAGTGGACTTTTGTTTAACCAAAGTTCTACTTTCAATTTGAGAATTACCTTTGCATGGAGCTTCAATGCTCATGGACATCACATTTTCATTTGTGTAACCTGCTGAGCTTTTAAAGGCCTCTTCAAGTGATCTGGCGAGCACCGATGCTTTGCTGAATGAAAGTTTGGAATCTTCAAGCAAGCGAAGACGTATTGAAGGAGATAAAATTCCGTTAATTAAAGAGTCTCTTACCATTTCTTCCCAGTAAACATCAGCTGAAACGTCTTTGAAATCACACTTTTTACTTAAAATTTTTAATTCTTCTATAAACTCGTCAACACTTTCACCAACTTTTTGCTTTCTTGTTGCTAAAAGATGACGCATGTAAACGGTGTTAATTTCTTTGCAAAAAAACAGATTCGAGTTTATTTAAGGCTACATCCAGAGTACCTACATTGTCTATATGCTTGAAGATATGTGGTTTAATATAACAAAAACGTACTTTGATTTTGTCGACATTGTTTTTAGGTAAGTGTTCTAAAAAATTTTCAAAAAGTATCCGCCAATGCTTCCATTGTTCAAAACAGTCGTCGTCACTAGGTTTGATGTCTAAAACAGGAGGCTGCAAAACTTTGTCCATGAAAACAGATAAATGAATAAAACTTATGTTGATTTGTAGTGAAATAACTTTATTTGAAAAGAGTAAACAAGTAACAAGTTAAAACACAACATTAGTTTGAACACAAGTTAACCTCGAAGTTCTGATAATATCTTTGCTTATATATATACAGGCACAATTAAATGAGAGCTTCAGGTTACATCCAAGGCTATCTTATAATGAATAGTACAATGCCTATACTCAATTTGGATGAATAAAATAAACCTCTTGTATGTAAACTTTTTGAAGTGTTTATGGCATGCCTTTCCCTATTGCTCATAGCCGGACCTCCTTTTCTAGGGATAACATATACACTCATATCCAAGCGTAGTTTTTTCCTAATCGACCTTAAAATTGTGTATAACTTTTTCAACTTATATAAATAAGATATTGCATTCCCTTCTAATCTTCCTATTCTTTTGGCATATCTCTTATAAAAATATCCTTTTATCTAAGAACAAGATACATTCGGTTGTGCTGATTTTTAATCTGGTTTTCTTCCTCTGAAAAATTCAAAGGTTCGTGTTAGGATTATATGGTTCACTTAGCTTTATTCATATATTTAAGACCATATTCTTATAAAATATTATATATCAATCAAGGTATAGCTGTGCAGTAACAAGGGCCTTTCATAGGTTTAAGTTTGATGGAAAGTCAGCATTCCGAGCCGAACAACGATATCCGTAAGGATAGGTGCCAACGTCAGAAACAATTCTTACCTTATCTTATATCGTTATAATTGAAAAACGTATTGATTACCGATTTATTATATTAATTTTGCTTGGTTATATTTGTAGATTAAAAATTGTAAAGCTATAATTGTAAGACCGGTTAAGATTGCAAGAATTTTCTAGTTATATCTTAAATAATTTTTTATAGGTTAAGCTTATTTAGAAATAATTATTTAATTACCAAAAATCAAAATCTATAATTAAAAATTCGGCTTACTATTTTTTTTGATACGTTATACTTTCAAACTCGTAAAGAATACTAAACTTATAGCGCATTTTTTGAAAAGAGACTTAATTAGTATGTGTAATTTTTTTACAAATTTAATTTTATTAAATTTAAGTAATAAAAAAACTTAAGTTTTTAACTTAAACTTAAGTTTCCTGAAATCTTACTAATTCATTAGTGAAACTAATTTTATAAAATAAAATATGGTAATATTTTCTCAGTAATGAGTCTTTTTTTAAATCTCTCTACTACAAAAATTCTCATTTTTTCTTTTTCACATTTTGATACTTCAAAATTCTTATTTTTTCTGTTTGAATTGTTGATATATGAAGACATACATAAAATAAATCAAAAAACATAACTCTATTATAGCCCATCCCTCTTTTAGAGAGGCTTTCTGCATTTATATTAATTGAATATCATTTCTCTCCTGTTCGTCCTAGTTTTTTAAATTATGCAAAAAGTCCAAAAGCTATAAAATGTATCCTTCTTTTTTTCAATTTTTTACATAGTTATAATTTATAATAAGCAAAGCTTATTGATTTTTAAGTAAAATTAAAAGAGAAAAAAACTAAATTTCTTGCTAGCGTGAGCAAATTGAAAGCTCCGTACACCATTAAAGCCTTTCCTCCTCATAGTTAGAAACAAGTGGTGAAATTGCGCCTTCCGATGAAAGCACATAACTTTTTCTTGAGAAGCTCACTTTCTGAAGAAAATTGAATAATAATCTATTTATCAGTTGAGTCTTATTTAATAAGACTGGTAACTTAAAACTTGGATATTTTATGTCTTGATTAATATTTTGTTGTAATTTCTCCTATTTTCAAAGTATTGTTTGTATGTTAAAATTTTGTATTGTTTCTGATCGTAGTGCAACAACATAAAAGCGGCTCCTGGCCTTTTGTATTGCACAATTTTGTTTATACTTTCATTTTTTTTCTAATAATTTTATATGTCTCAACATGGATAATATATATAAAAATAAATTTATATCTTGTTTGTTCTATTTTATGTTAAATTACTCTTTTGTATCTCTTAATTTAATTTACCTATAAAATAAATAAAAAAAAATGTATATATATATCTATATATTTTTTTTTCTCGATGTTATTTTGCAAGCATTCTCATTTTTTAATTGTTTGTATTTTCAATAAAGTTTCTCTCTCTCTCTCAGTTGAGTTAACGGAGCAATTATCTTTAAAATATGATTGACAGCTTTGCAGAAACGAATGTTCAGCAAAAAATGCGTTTATTATTACGGTTGAAATTGTAACGAGTTTTATCTAGCATTTGAATAAAACTAAAACTTGTTTACCTTATTTTTAACACATTTTTATTGAAAAAATATAGTTGAAAAATGGTTCCAATAGCTCCTATCTCCTCTTATTTAAAGCGTTTACACAAATGAAGTTGTATACTCTCCATGTGTGCTATTGATGCGAAATTTCAGTTGTTTAATGCCCTTTAAAATTAAGGTAAATGCTTTCAAATAATCCATGAATCATTTTTAAGAGGTTGTATATCCGACTAGTAGACTCTTGTATGACAACGTTTTGTTGCTATTCAAAGTGTGTTATAAATATATTCTAATGTAATAAAAGAAATAACAAAGTAAAGCGAGAGAAATAACTTTATTAAAAAGGTTAAACATTTTTTTTAAAATTTACTAACCAAAAATATTCTTCATCTTCGTCATTGTTATTTACCAGCATTTCATTTAATTCCATAATTTCATCTTTAAAATTTATTTGCCATTCATAATCCCAATCTTTAGTATAATTACTATACTCAAAGGTGGTTCCATTTTTCGATTTCTATAGTCAAATAGAATATTATAGTGTGTATTAAAAATAAATAATGGAAATTATTCGAAAATATGTTTAAATGACCTGACCACGCATAACAAAAAGGATAATCAATATCAAATGACAATATTTTCCTTTCTCTATTATCTGCAAGTATCAATAGTAGATACACTCTTAACCCTATTAGTGCTGGGCAAAATTTGTCCGCTCAAGTGCCCCACCCCCCTATTTTTTCTCAGATATTAATAAGTTTTTATAAATATTTTTAATGTTACATATATATTTCAACTATGCTGAATTCAGTGGTGATGTCCATTTTTTATCAAAATCAATCAAACCTGTCAAAAAATTGATTTATATTTGACAGCTCATCTCAAAAAAGAACTTTTTATTTAAATAATTATATAAAGTTTTTTACACATGTATACCTATTTTTAAATATGCTGAATTTAGTGGTGATATTCATTTTTTATGAAAATCAATCAAACCTGTCAAAAAATTGATATAAATGTGACAGCTCATCTCAAAAAGGAACTTTTTATATAAATAAGTATGTATATAAAGTTTTTTTACACATGTATACCCATTTTCAAATATTCTGAATTCAGTGGTGATATTCATTTTTTATGGAAATCAATCAAACGTGTCAAAAATTGATCTAAATGTGACAGCTCATCTCAAAAAGGAACTTTTTATCTAAATAAGTATATAAAATTTTTTACACATGTATACCCATTTTCAAATATGCTGAATTCAGTGGTGATATTCATTTTTTATGAAAATCAATCAAACGTGTCAAAAAATTGATCTAAATGTCACAGCTCATCTCAAAAAGGAACTTTTTATCTAAATAAGTATATAAAGTTTTTTACACATGTATACCCATTTTCAAATATGCTGAATTCAGTGGTGTTATTCATTTTTTTTATGAAAATCATTCAAATCTGTCAAAAAAGTGATTTACATATGACAGCTCATCTCAAAAAAGAAACTTTTTTTCTAAATAATTATATAATGTTTTTTACACATACACCCATTTTCAAACATGCTGAATTCAGCGGTGATATTCATTTTTTTAAATAAAAATCAATTAAAGTTATCAAAGCATTGATTTATATATGACAGCTCATCTTAAAAAGAAACTTTTTATCTAAGTAATAATATAAAGTTTTTTATGCATATATACCCATTTTTAAGCATGCGTAATTCAGTGGTGATATTATATTCATTTTTATGAAAATCAATCAAAACTGTCAAAAAATTTATTTATCCCAAAAAAAAAAGGATCAGACATGGTTTTTTGAATTAGAGAATTACGTTTAATAGAAAGTATAGGGAGATGATGAAGTTTACGGTGTATGGCATTTGGTATCTGGTAATTTCATTGCGGTAATTTCATCGTGGTAACTTCATCGTGGAAATTTCATCGTATAATGATTACATCGCGAGATTTATGGATTAACCATTACTTCCTTGAGGTGTCACAAGATAATCCCACAATTTGCGTATATAATTATGCATACATTTTTATGAAATTACTAACTGTATACTACATATTTATTTGTATCTTCATACCTCAAAATGTCTTTAAGTGCAGGAAAAGTAGCTTCCTTTACTTCTTCTCAAATTATGTGTATATATAAATATCTTTTCGTAGGATATTTTTTTTATAATAAAACTAAAAAATAATTTAATTGTTTGTAATAAATTTAAAAAAATTATAAAGGGATATTTACAAAAAAAATTGAGCATCAAGCATAAAATTAGTATGATGACGTAATTACTGCACGATGAAAATACTTGACTATGAAAATACCGACGATGTATTGAATCACGATGAATTTACTATGCGATGAAATTACCACGATGAAGTTACGGCAATGAAATTACAGTGAACCATGGCATTTTCCACACATATACCCATTTTCAAGTAGGCTGTGTTTACTGGTTATATTTCTTTTTATAAATATTAGTCAAACCTGACAAAATAATTTAAATATGACAGTCCATGTCAAATTAAAATTTTAATTCGTATAAAAAGTTTTTTATACATTTCAGGTATGCAGAATTTAATGATGATGTTCATTTTTTTTTAAATCAATAAAACCTTTCAAAAAACCGATTAAACCTGTAAATCAATGTCAAATATATAAACATAAAAATAACTTATACTTGCATATTTCTCTGGTAATTATTTTCTTAATTTATTTAATAAACCTACTTTAGGTGTTTAATTCACTCAAAATATTTCATTATACAGTAAATTATCTAACTCGATAGGACCTCCACCTTTTTGGCTACAAATTCGTTATCGGCTCGTAGTCTCTACGTCATATTATAATTTACAGTATTTAATTTTGCTATTCATTCGATGATGATCCTTTCTTGGTAGCACTTTTTTCATTAGAAATTTATATTCTTCAATGTGTTTTCGAAAATTTTTTTATAACCATATTACTTTTTTCCTCTCTCAAAGCATTCTGATTAAAGAATCTTCTTGATGATCTTAGACTTTTTTATCAGTATCGTGTATTTTATTATCAGACCTGAATATTTGTCAACCAATCTCATTTCAAAGGTTTTTTTCTGATGAATCATTCGTGATGTTGATTGTTCAATTACAAAAAGTTGTCCAAGTTCTTCATCTAAAAAATTAACTCTTTGACGCAAAAGAAAAAGATGGACAATTTAAATTTAAATTAAAAAAATCTTGATAGTGACTAAATTCTCACATATTGGCATCTGTACCATGTTTGATAAATCTGGCCTATTCTAAATGTTCAAATTTCCAACCCATCTTAGCTAAATGTTAATTGTAATCCTAGATGATAAGCTATAGATTTAAATATTTTTCATTTTTAAAAGAGGAACTTCTTTTTCACAGTCAAAATCTTTTTTGAAGTATATAATTAAACCACTTCCTAGTTCATTAGAACATGGTAGATATTCCATTTAGTAAAGATACATATTTTTTTAATTATTTGTTTTGATCACATGTTCTCTTTTCAATTAGTTTTCAACTTGGTTCCTTCTCTCATACAAATTTTCAAAATATTTTATAATACGTTTTGTTTTTTTAATATATATTTCATACTCAAGATGATTGTAGAAAGTATTATCAGCCAAAATATACAAAAAAAAAAGTATATTTTTACTACATACCTAATATGCAGACATTTTTTAAAAATTTTTTACAGAACTGATTTTCAGGCATACATTACTAATTCAATTGCCACTTCGAGATATTTTTTAACCGTATTATCCAAAATCCAGTACAGAAATAAAATAAGCATAGTCGATTTGGTATAAAATAGATATTTTATTTTTTTGAAAATAATATTGAAGACAGTATCTAGAAGTAAACCGCAAATCTGATTCAAGCTTCCAGATATTTAAAAACCATAAATGCTAAACCTGAGTCCAAAAAAGAAACCAACATCTTCCATTTGGCATAAAAACAGATATTTTATTAAAATTTTAAAAATATTTCTGTAGACATTAGACGTAGATCGAAAATTTGATTGACACTTTCAGACATTTAAAACCTCTAATTGCAAAAAATGATTTCAGAAATAAAAATTATCATGGTGGAATTGGTTTAAAAACATATATTTCATGTAAAATTAGAGAGAATATTTTGGGATAAAGTTTACAGACATAAACCGCAAATTTGATTGACACTTGTAGTAAAACCTCTAAATGCGAAAACTGTGTTCAAAAATGAAATCATCATGATCTATTTGCTATAAAAACAAATTTTAGAACTAAACGCAAATTTAATTGATACGTATATGTATTTTCAAATTCAAACTGCAAAAATTGAGTCCATAAATGAAACTAGCATGGTTGATTTGGTATAAAAACATATATTTAATTGTAAAATTTGAATGAATGTTTTTGGAGACAATTTTTAGAAGTAAACCGCAAATTTGATTAACACTTATAGGTATTTTCACATCCTAAATGTAAAAAATGAGTTCAGAAATGAAAACAGCATTATCGATTTGGTATAAAAACATATATTTCATGTAAAATTGAGAGAATATTTTTGGAGATAGCTTTTAGAAGTAAACCGCAAATTTGACTGATATTTTAAAACCTCTAAATGTGAAAAATGAGTTCAGAAATGAAAACAGCATGGTTGATTTGGTATAAAAACATATATTTCATTGTAAAATTTGAATGAATGTTTTTGGAGACAATTTTTTAGAAGTAAACCGCAAATTTGATTAACACTTATGTGTATTTTCACATTCTAAAAGTAAAAAATGAGTCCAGAAATGAAACCAGCATGGCCGATTTAGTATAACACATATATTTCATTGTAAAATTTGAATGAATGTTTTTTGAGATAATTTTTAGAAGTAAACCGCAAATTTGATTAACACATATAGGTATTTTCAAATCCTAAATTTAAAAAATGAGTCCAGAAATAAAAACGGCATGACTGATTTAGTATAAAAACATATATTTTATGTAAAATTTGACGGTATATTTTATTAGATATATTTTTGATCAATCAAAATTTTGATTGACATTTTCTAAAAAGTAGCCATGATAATTGAAAAAATTAAATATATAAAGTGCTATGCGTTCTAAATTGTATATAATTATAAATGTTTAGGGTATTATATAATATAGATCCTAAGTTATAAGGTTAAGTACAGATAATGTCAAAATTTTACTGAAAAATTAAAATTTTTGATTTTGATTGACAGTTTTAGACATGAAGGAATCATTCAACTATCATGAAAATGGTTTCAAAAGATGCAACTAGCGATTTTATGGAAAGTCACAAAATTTGAAGGGATATGATTCAGCCAATTTTCTACAATTAATTTTTTAGTGAAGGGAGATGGCGTTTTACGCCCCCAGCACTAATAGGGTTAAAATTTTGAATTTGGATCAGAATTTAGTAATTTTAATAAGAAACAAAACTGCTGATTTTCAACTTTTTGATTATACATCAGCTTTCATTCATTTGCTTGTTTACATTGGTCTAGCTTTAATTTCATTTCTTAAAGAGAAGTATCAACTAAATCTCAATAATCTACATAACGCAATTCATGAAAAAACATTAAGCAAAACTTAGTTGTATTGCAAACAGTAAATGAAGAATTTCATTTAAATTGTTCAAAGAAACTATTTAGCAAATAAACGTTTAAAATTTATATTTTGTTGGATGAATAAACACAAAGAACCAGGTATTGTGTGACCATTGAAATTACTGTTAAATTTCTTCTGGACAAATTTACCCATTTTAGCAAAGAGCATAACATTTTAGCAAAGAGCAAATATCAATATATGATCATTTGAATATAGAAAAGAATTAACATACCAAAATGATGCTGTTGTTATATTTTGTATCATCTCCATCTTCAAATGCAAAGGTTTTGTTCTGATTTTCTATAGTGAATATCCATTTTTGATTTGAATCGGAACACGATGCGATAAAATAATATTCCTTATCTTCATAATGTTTAAGCAAGGGATCATCTTTTTTTAAATCTTTCAGAATAACAGGTGTTCCATCACTTTCTTTAGGTATATATTTACCAATAATCTTTTGAGCATAATCTAAAGTTAATGAGTTTATAACTATTTAACATGTAATATATTCTCGAATATATAATATTTACAAAATATCATTTGCGTGGAAATTTAAAAAGGGTCCAAAGCGTTTAATTCGGTTCGGTTATTAATTTGGGTAATCAGACCCAATGTGAACCGTAAATATTATATCGGGGTTCGGTTTGGTTAGACGGTATAATCCACACCTGTTATGAATATTATAGGACAGGACCAGAATTTGAAAGGTATACAATATACCCTAAAACATTATACAACAAATAGACATTGTGAGGCATTTTAGATAGTTCAAATGTTTTTTTGATCTAGCACAATTAAGTTAAATAGTTATCCGTTGACCTTTTCATGACGTGATTAATACAAGTCCTAGTGGTTTATTTCGGTTCAAGCACGGTCTGATCTGGTTGATAGATATTATAGTCTGGTTTGATCTGTTTCAAACTATATATGGACTAGAACAGTTGTGAACTCGAAATTATTAGGGCCGAACTGACATGGACTGGACGATGAAAAGGTCTACTTATGCACAAAGGAAATGTCACTTCTCTAATCAAGACCAATTTTTTGAAAACACTTGAAAAATTAGAAATTCCAGATAAACTCGCAGAATGCATACATGCTTGAATTCCTAAATTCGCCTAGAAGGTCTAATCAATAATGTAACTGGTCGAATCTAAACAGCAAAATTTAATGGCGTCTAGTCTGTAAAGTTTGACAATGAGGTGATAGCTTTTTTAGATTGATGGCTAAAAAGTTTCCACAAACTGCTAAATCCACAAATTAAACTGTTGTCAAAAAGCCACATGAAAATTCGTAATCATAGTTTAACTGATAGCAATTCCTCGTACTCTATTTGATAAAAACACTGTTGACATGGCTCTAACATCTTCAAAACCTACAAATTATGTATAAACACAATTTAGACTATTAGCACATTCAGATACATTTGTGATAGATGGAGGTGCTCTTTTCTGGCAGATACTGAAAACAAGTATCAACCCATTTACATGAATTCTCTCAACATCTGTAATCAGAGAAAGAAATTGTTCTGTGCATCTAGACTTGTCGTCACTGGGTCCTATCCAGTTTCCGTTGAAGCGAGGAGTAAAACAGTTTAGGTTAGACCTGACTAATCAAACACACATTAGGAGGCGTTGTCATTATACCACAACAAGTTACCAAGCATTCAAAGATTAGAAATCCTCAACTTCTTGGACAGCCACTTAAAACTCTTTGCAAACATAAAGGCTACTAAGAATGTCAACATTTTTTAGAATCTATTACCCACTCTCTCCGGCTAAGCTAGAACAGCTAGAGATCTTTTCTTGGTGGATGGATGACAGGCATTTTTGCTTTGCTGCTTCATGCGTATCATGAAAAGTGTTGTGCACGTTCTTCATTGCAAAAGCTATAGCGCTGAATATCCTCAGATCTGGACTTACTTTGAGGAAATTGGAGTGTGTAAGGTAACCCATTGCTCATGTGGTAACTGAAGCGACAACGTTTATGGCACCTGAAATACGAACTTTTCCACCACCCTGTAAATGCTTTGAAAAACACTTATCCAGGACATATTTAACGCTTTTAGGAACTTTGTGTTCATCTGTTTAAACATATAAAATTCTATTTAAAAAGAAAGCAGGCGATTAGTCTTCAGAATTGGGGTCCAACTTTCTTGTTCAGTATTATTAAAATGTTATATGGTACAAAACCACGCAAAAAAGCTAATCACTGTCACTGCAAATGATTTTGAGATTAACGAATTGTTAATTTTGTTTTTGTACTCTTTTTGTTTCCAAAAGATTAAAATTTCTTTGTTTTTATTTAAAGTATAATATAAAAAAGTTATTACGCCAGGGGAGTAGCCAGAAATGGGAAATTGGGGGCACACGGGGAAGTTGAGTGGGCCTGAATATTTTGATTTAAAATTGGGCAATTTAATGCTTTTAAAAATAAGTAATGAATAAATAAAACAACTATATTTATAGAAAAAAAACTTATCTCATTTTGGAAAAACTACATGCTCTCTCAAAAAATTTGAATTTTTTCTTGTTTTGTTAGAAAATTTCTTGAACAATACATCAGTATCAATATTTTTTATATATGAATCTAAATATATGATAGGAGAATCAAGTTTTTTTCTCTCGTGCATCATAGAAGTTAAATTTTTAAAAAGCTATATCATGATTATTTTAAAGTAACTGTGCATAAGTGTTAATAGGAATTAAAATTTTAAAGACCTTGAACATGAGATTCAAAACAAATATGAACTGTTTTCACCTCAAAATATTGTGGATGCACCAACATTAAATATATTTAAAAATAGATTAGACTTCGATTGGAGTCGTCTTAACTTTTTACACTTGTGATATTTCGTCTTATGAAAACTTAAATATCTCATTATTTGAAGTATTATTTCTAGATGCAATTTTCATAGGTTTGAGCAACCTTCTTTTTGCTCAATATAATATGTTATGTTATGTTATGAACTGTTTTTTTCTGTATTATCATCGAGAGACTGTGAACTTCAATACTGAGTATTGAATCAAAATGTCCTGTCCATATTTGATCCATAATCCTTTGAATTTTCCCTCCATCATATATTTTCTCAACATTAGGCTTTCTCATAAAATAGTAAATGAGCTTACGCACAGAAAAGCATCTTGAAATTTCATATATAGAATTCAAAGCATGAATCACAACAAGATGACGTTGGTGATTCAGGCAATGTAAAAAATACGGCCCTGTATCACGCTAAGCTACAAATTTTTATTTCACAAGAGTCATCTTGGATTTGTCATCTATAAAAAATTGCCCAACGCCATATTGGCAAATGCCTAATTTATGGTATGTGGAAATTATTACATCATAAAAAGTAAAAAAAACATTGTACATGTGACATTGCAAGTTTAAATGAAGTTCCACTTCACCTCTTTTAGAGTGGCGCGTATTTTATAGTGTCATTTTTCAAAGTCCATACCTGGTTAACCTTTAAACAAATATACTGATCCTTAAACCTCTTTTTAACTGCGCATATGTTTGTTTATTTGGAATTTGGCAATTCCAAATAAACTCTTCGATAAATTATTTTAGATTTCTTCACTTGAATTAAAAAAACACTGAAGAAATTAATTTTAGTTATACTTTTGTAATCATCTTAACAAATTTTTGAATTTTTATTTGTTCCTCAATTAGCTTTGTTAATGCAATTGACTGATCGAATTGAAAGATCTACAGCTGGTAAATTCTTTACAAATTCCGGCTTATACTCTGAAAAATTTAATGAAGGATTTTTAGAAGTATTAGTTTTAAAGAAATAGGTTTACTTTTCGATTTAAATGAAATAGAATATGAATGATCTAATGAAAGGTCGGCTTGTGTAAACGAAACTCTTTTTAATCACATTACATATGATCCAAAGTTTTCTAGATCAAAGTTAGTGCCTTTTAGATTTCATTTATGATAAGTATAATTCTTTTTTAGTTATCCTTTTGGAGGCGTGAGTAAGCTTGGTTAGATACTGGGTTTCAATAACTCAAGGTCTTGGTTTCGATCCCGCATCAAGCCTACTTTCTTCATAGTTCGATAGAAGCGGCGCAATTGTGCCTTTTTGATGAAAACACCCCCGGTACATTTACCTTCACCTTTAAAATCACAAAAAGTTATCCTATGTAAGTATTAATCGTGAGCAGTGTATAATAGAACCATTCAAAACATTCTTTTTGTTAACATCAATTATTAAAATCTTCTCTCTGATTATTTTGTATCATTTATAAGAAAATATATTTAAAAGGAGAAACGAGTATATAGCCTTTTCTTTTTCCGTACACTTTTAAAACTTCTATTTAATTTTCATTAATTCTACACTAAATTCGTCCTCCTTTCATGGAAAACACCTTAAATCATTCAAATCTCTGAAAATGTCCTCTCTTCCTGTCAAATCAACTCCACTACTCTCCTTTTTTGAAGGGTTCTTTTAATTTTATTCTTTTTCATCCTCCTTTAATTTAGTTTTTATTCCTCTTTACTATATACATATATATACATCTCTTCACACACTCATTAACCTGCCTTCTACTCATATCCTCTTATATTTATGACTACCAATAAAAGACCTCGAACAATTTCATTTCAACCCCATCGCTGTCTGCTCAAGATCTAACACTTTTTAATGACCTAAAATACAATATTTCATCACACTATTTCAAAACTTTTGAACAATCTATATCAAAGACCACAAACTCAAAACCTACTCACGCCAAAATCTCATCAAATCACTCACCAGACAACACTCAAGAATCTACCACTTTACCGGTTAACACCACCTCCCCACCAAACCTAAACAAACCAAATCTTTTTTAGAGCCTGATCTCACCATAAAAATATTGCCCCACATCTCCATAAATACTAGAAAAGAAAAAGCTTCTCATAAACAAACCACAATCAAAAATCTTGAAACCTCACAAAATAACTACACCATCACCAAAACACGATCATCACACTTTGGCGCCATATACTTTCAATTCAATAACCCACAACAAAAAAAGCAAGCACAAACGCAACTCACCAAAAAAAGAATGATAGCAGAAAACATTACTACTCAAAAACCTAAACTCACCATCCGAAGCATTCCAAATAGCATACCACTCTTGAACCTTAGCAATATCATCTCTCAACAAAACCCAGACATCCTTTCCTATTGGCTCTCTTATCAATCCAATTCAATTAGGAAAACAAGGTCTATACTCCTACACTGCCTTACTAGAACCATCCAACCCACAAATTTTTAACTTTCTTACTGACCAACCAAAAATCTTTCTCGACAACTATCTTCTCACCACACATATTTTCAAACAAAACCCAAACAATGCAATAACTGCCTCAAATATGGACATGCTTCACTGAAATGCAATTCCACACAACCAAACTGCGGGCACCGTGGCCACTCTATCATCTCCTGCATACATGCCCAGACACCTCAAAACTTTCTTGCTTCAACTGTCACCTTCCTCACTCCGCAACATCTTCTCAGTGCACTCACTACATTAATCATCAAAACCACATAAACTCAATTATAAGTATGATATCATTTCCATTAACGTGCCATATACACACATTCCCATATACAAAATATACATGCAACTTACACGCTTCTACATGTTCCCCCACTAAACGAATACTCTGCCAGTATTCCAGAGGCGTAGCTAGTAGGGGGCGCCAGGGGCGGTCCGCCCCGGGCGGCAGATTTTAAGGGGCGGCATTTTGTCCTAAGGTAATTTGTTAAAATATTCCATTTAATTTTTAGTTTAAATTTTCTGTTCAATTTAATCGATTCCAGTTTTTTGTGACTGTTTTAATTTTAGTGGAGGGGGTCAAAAAGGCACCCCCCCTCCCCCCGTCACTGATAGGGTTAAGGGGTCCAAATTTTAGTATAAAAGTTGCAATCAAATCTGAGCTCTTTTTTGGCTTACTTTTATTGTTAGTTAAAATTATTAACAAGATGAGCTCTCTCAATGACTCCTTTAAAATTATTTCTGACCCCAGCCGTCTACTTTGAAGACCCTAACTACCATCAAGTCTTCGGCTGACCGTTAGCGTACGGACTTGAATTTTTGGAGGCTTTTGAAACTCAACGTCATAAAGGGCGGCAGATTTTACAACCGCCCCGGGCGACAAAAGTGTTAGCTACGCCTCTGCAGTATTCTAATCAAATCCTCAATTCATAACACGCCTTTATACCAACACTCTGAATCCAATTACATATTTACTCTCATTCATACTAAGCCACTACCTCTTTTATTCTGCTCACTCTACTCCCCACAGTCTTCTAATCTTCTATTATTATCGGAGAGGTTTATCAATAACTTTCACGTAATTTCATCCATATCACATGTAAATAAGCACGTCATCATATCAGCCGATTTAAACGCCAGATCCTTTCTATGGGATACCAAATCAAACTATCGCGGGACGCAAGCTGAAAATTTTATCGCTTCAAATAACCTTATTCTTGCTGATAACAGTAAAGATCCTACCTATAGGAAGCTAAACTAAAACAAACTATACAAATCACACATTGACCTCACAATAACTTCATTCCACTCAATCAACCTCATCCATAACTGGCAGATATCAAACACTCCTTCCGCATCACATCACTGTTACATTACTTTCCAACTTCATCTGCAGCCAACTCATTCAAAACATAGAAAAAATCTTCCAACAACTCAAATTTTTGGGCATCATACCTTCATAAACTAGAACTCAATTTAAACAACAACACCACCCTCGACACCAACTCAATCCCAAATATTGAAGCATCCGCAACATTTATCAACAAAACCTTATCATCATGCATTCAAGCATCCACCCCTAACCACCCAGAACACAAAAGACATAACACATACTATTGGAACTCCCAACTCACACATCTCAAAAAACAACTACGCAGCCCCCTAAAATCTTTAAGAAAATCACATTCTACTGCATCCATTGAATCATACTTCAATCTTAAGCGAAAATATAAACATGAAATCAGTCAAGCCAAAAGAAAATCATGGACCAAATTTCGTAGCCAAACTCCCTCTAACCCATGGAACTTATTGAACAAAACCAGAAATACAAAGCAGAACGCCTCTTTACCTCACCACTTACTTCCCAACTCAAAAACAAACACACACATCAACCCTCACTTCCTTAACATACTATTTCCATCCGACAATGAAAACTCAGACAACCCCTTGAACACCATTATTAGGCAAACTGTTCATCATAAACTCTCACACAACGCACCAATACCTTTTCAGCCCATTACCAAATCTGAACTTAATCGTAAAGTTCACAATATGAAATCAAAATCTTCTCATAGTCTAGACCTCATCACTCCCAGGCACATCAAAAAATCATACCATATCTTACAACCTCATCTCATCTGGAAAATTAGCAAGCTAGTGCTAATCTCCAAACCCAACAGAAACACCAACGGAATTAAAAACTGGCGCCCCATCTCGATTTTACCGTCTCTTGGCAAAGTACTAGAACGAATTTTACGAAAAAGATTACTACACCACATTTGCAGAAAGAATCTCATTCATCCCAATCAATTTGCCTATCTCCCTAACAAAAATACTGAAATGACCCTGTCACGCCTAACTCTCTTCTTGGAAAACACACTAAACCATCGCAAAATTGCATCAGCAAACTTTCTCGACATTGATAATGCTTTCAACTTTGCTTGGCATCCCGCAATTCTATTCAACTTAATCCAAAGCAATTATCCTGTATACCTCAGCAAGTTCATTCAAAGCTATCTCAACAAACGCATACTTATCCTGCATCACAACAACAACACTTACATAAAACAACTTATTCCATATCATCTGAAATCCATCCCATCTTCCATTTCAACCCTTCAGATGAATTACCCTACACATTAACCATATGCAAATATAAAAACATTGCTACCAAACTAATCAAAATGCAACGCACTAATCCCCACTCACCATATAATCTTTTCATCTTTACTGACGGTTCCAAATCCTCTCACCATGCCACTTGTGCATACGCCTTTTTCATCACCAACTCATTAACCCCCTTTTTCTTCGAAGTCCTTCACACCGACAACAACACTTCATCTTATGAAACAGAAGCGTTAGCAATTTTAGCCGCTTGCAGCCATCTATTAGACCACATCGAAACATATCGCCACAACTTTATTCACATCCATTTTTACACCGACGCTCAAAACATCATTAACGATCTCAATCTCAATCATAAAATTCCGCTGTCAGGTCATAGCATAGCCACCAAACTCACCCAACTCGCTCAACATTTCAACATCACCATCACCTGGTCTTTCGGGCATTCTACATGCACCGAAAACAACATAGTAGATCAATTATCCAAAACATCAACATCGAACACAACCTTAACCACTGTACCCTCTATCCTGCATCAAATCTTCAACACACACACATCCATCCTTAACAATTGGTCATTCCTCAACATTTCTCCTCCTCTAATCAATTTTGCGATTAATAATAATAAAAGCATTTTTCTCACGCGCAACACAATTAGAATTATGAGAGTGATTAATAATTGTGGATCTTTTGTTACTGAAAATCTTAATGAGTTAGATGATATTATTTATTCTGATTTTTCAAATTTGTTTTAACGATGTGATAATGTCGAAGTTGAATCAGGTAAATTAGAGGATTATTTGTCTGATTTCAATATAATGACAATCAACATTCGTTCCCTGAACGCTAACTTTGATTTTCTGAAATTATTTTTCAGCAGTTGGAAGTCAATCCCAATGAAGTATTCCACATTATAGCTATTCAAGAGAGTTGCCTCCATGACTATTCTTGCAATACTTACTTTTGTGATTTAAATTACACTTTTTTTATCACAACCCTCACATTCAAGTTCTCACATGGGCCTCGGGTTTTTCATTCATAGGTCCACAAAATTTGAGGTAATAAACTTTGATACCTTGAATAAAGCATGGGACAGATTTTCAATCAATGTTAAATTCGATAACAAGAATTTTCATATCCACAATATTTACAGGCACACTTCGTACTCTAAGAACGATTTAGATTGAGGAGTTTGATGAATTTTGCCTTACGATAACTAAATCGAATTACAATATAATTTTAGGTGACTTCAATATTAACTTCAATGATTCTCACGTTTGTCATGTTAAAGATTTTATGGAAAATATGGTAGGTAATGGCTTGTGTAAAACGATAAGCAGCATAATAAGACCTTTATCCAAAAGTTGTATCGATAATATTTTTGTGAGTAGTGCTCTTCAACTGTCCTATTCAGGAGCCACATATAAATCATGGTCTGACCATTTACCACTTTTCATTTTGCTGAATTTTGTAGATAAGAATAATAAAAATAATAGCCCAGCTACGATACGAAAGATAATTTTAAGAAAGCATTAGAATCATTAAGGAAAGTTAACTGGGATAATATTGTTGAAGGATATCCAAAAGAAATTGCTACACTACTTATTAATGAAATTTTTGAGTTTTAAGTTTGATAGTTTTTCATTTTACCAACCTAAAAAGAATAAATATAGATATAGCAAAAACCCATGGATTAGTAATGAGATTTTAAATGAAATTAGAAATAAAGATAATTTATTCAAAAAATGACCAAATGTTCTGGTATTCATTTTACAAACCTGAAAATAAAATTCAAAGAGAAAGTAAAAAGTCTAAAAAAAGCTAATTTAGCACTCAAAAGTAAAATATTTTCAAAACATTTTTATTAATTGTAAGAATGACTCTAAAAAAATATGGAAGAATCTAAACTAAAAGAGGAAAAGTTTGATAATAAAATTAACTTATCGATTAAACCAAAGGTGGGGATGACCAATTGGCAAACACTTTTGCTAAGCATTTTAAAAGTAAAATAGGTGATATGATTCTGGCTGATAGTAGTTTTACTACTTGTAAGAACTTGACACGTGATTCTAAATTTTCGTTTTGTTTTGAGAGTGTTTCATATAACGATATACTTAAAATGCAATAAGGCCAATGAAGTTTAGTAAATCAGCTGATATACGTGGACTTTGATTGAACGCAATACAAGCTATCGCCAATGCAATAATATATCCATTGAAATGCATATCTTATGGTCTGTTTCCAGAGATATTCAAGATAAATAAAGTGTTACCGATTACTAAAAAAAAAGGTACAGATTGTGTTGAAAAAACTATAGGCCGGCGAGCATAGTCCCCAAAGATATTCAAAAAGATTTTGTATAACCAAATATATAACTATTTTGAATTTAACTGCTTGTACGATCATCAATTTGTCTTTAGAAAGTTCAAAAGTATTAAAAATCTTCCCTCCTTTTTCATTACTAAAGTTGTTAAACACTGGAATAATAAAAATAACTGTTTAAGTATATTCTTAGAACTCCCTCTAGCGTTCGATGTTGCCAGTTGAAAAACTGGGTTGTTACTTCTCTTCGATTGATTGAATCCTTTCTTTAAAATAGGAAGTTTTCTGTTTTCGTAAACGGAAAGTTTTCTGATGTTTATCACAGTGCGCCTGCTGGAGTACCGCAAGGTTCTTCATCAGGGCCTTTATTGTTTATTATTTACTTAAACGACGTACTTGATAAGTTAAATAGTGACATAGGGAAAACATTTGCTTTCGCAGGAGATTTAACAATCACTGTCGAAATGAATAATTACCAGGGTAATGAAGATCTGAATAAAAAACTTGTTGAAGTCAATAAACTCTTCTTAAATAATCAGCTATTCATTAATTATGCAACTAAAGCAATGCTGTTTACTTGTTCAACAGTGACATTCACTCCCAATATTAGGATTGATTCACACAATTTGGAAACTATAAGAAAATTCAATTTTCTTGGTGTTATTGACAGTAAGCTTTCGTGGAATGAACATATCAACTCCTTGGGTAATAAATTGTGTCTTTTTAATGCAAAATTCAAAGCTCTGAAATATCTACCAATTAATATAAAAGCTATAGCCTACAAAGCCCTAGTTTTACCTATCTTAAATTATTCTATAGTAAATTGGGGTCAAAAAGCCTTGAAAGAATATTCAGTTTGCAAAAAAGATTGTTAAGAACAGCTTTGAACTTAAATTATAATCAGCATACAAGTAGGTCATTTTTGATGGTGAATAGTCTAAAAATACAGGATAAATTATTTATTTTTTACACGATTTTTTAAACGGTCTGTTTCCCTCAAATTTTCTTCATTCGTCGAAGATAAATCACGAGATATATCATTATGAAACCAGAAGTAAATTTGATTTATTCATTCCAAGATTTAGAAACGAAAAATGCAAACAATCAGTTGAATTCAAAATTGCATTCTTATTAAAAAATCTAAAAAATAGCGATATTAGAACTAGGTTTCAACTTCGTAAACATCCCTTCAAGAAGAAAATTAAAAAAATATTAATGGAGGCATATGACGTCGAGTGTGTTAAAGAAATTTGTTTTTCTTGCTCCTATCTAAATGTTGAATAATATGACTATGAGTCTTTATATAGAGGTTAAAATATTTATATAATAACATAGATACTTTGTAGAACATGTTGAAAATGGGCATCACGTTCAGCGGCTTTAAGTAGCCTTTTTGTATGTCCATACAACACAACTTTTGTACTGCTATTGGTTTTTTTCTGTTTTAATTCTTTCAAATGTTTTTTCTTTATTAAAAATATTTTTTTTCTTTTTGACTAACTGTTTACAAGTGTTGTGTATATGAATAAATTCTTATTCTTCTTAATCTTATTGTACAATATACCTATATTTTCAATATCATTATACATTATTGATATTTTTGGGAAATATCTTATTATTATGAATATATACGCAATAACAAGGGCAAAAAGAGCAAATTTTACCTGATTCGCAATATGACTCCATCATGACTTCAGAAAAGCGCAAGAAAGCGAAGAAGATGAGAACCTAAACGTTTATATTTCCTTCACTAAAACTGAAAACAAACGTATGCACAACAAAACCAAAAAAAAAAATAATAATTAATAACCCCCTTTTTGATTTAATACTATCAAAAATTTTGATGGAAAAAAATATTTTAATGGCGAATATTTTGTTCATACTTGATAGAGAATTTAATTTGTTGATAAAACATTATCTATCTCTATGAAAAATTGCTTATAAAATGTTTTAAAAATATAAATATAAATCTGGCATGAATGAAAGCTTTTAAAAATACTTTTAAGGAGAACATTCTGAAAAAGAAACGAGTAGAAGCAGTGATGAGTGAAGCAATAAAAATGCGTTATTTTTCTCTTCCTTTTTATACATGCAGTCGACATCGAATTGGGCGTAGAGTTCTTGTGCAAACAAAAATAATGACAATGTCATTTATGCAAACATCATTGCTATAACAGAGATTGCAATTTTCGTGATCGAGATATGAAATAGGTTTGTAAAATTCGCAGCATTTATAATGCGGATGAATATTTACGTCTAGCTAGAAAGCCTTTTTACAAAACAAACATGCAATGTATCGAATTTAGCCAGCGTTGCATTTTTGCAACATAATGTCATAATACCAATCAATGAAAAAAGTTAAAAATTATAATGATTTGCAATGAAATTTTCTATAAAAGAGACTTTCTTTGGGAACACAACATAAAATAGGATTTGAAAAATTCAGCTTTAGATTTTAAATGTCCTTGTGTTCAAAGAGAAATCCTGAGGGTTAAAATGAACACTGCTTACGATGAATAAAACCGATTTCCTTTCTAATAACTCTACAAATCCAATGTTAAATTTTTTTGATAAGAACTCTCATATAAACTCACATGCATTACCTTCTGAACTAGGTCTCAATACATCAGCTTTCTTTTATAGTGAAAAAATGGTATTAATATCTTAAGTTTAAATGTCCAATCATTGAAGAGTAAATTTGATTTACTTGAAGTTTTTATAGAAAATTTCAAAAAATGAAAATTTCAAAATCTAAAAGAGAAAGATGATCAAGAATTTATCAAGAGTAATTTAAATAAAGTTTTCGAATGAATTTGTACAAATGGACTAAAGTTGAATAAAACAAAACTAAAGGATGTCACTTCACTACGTTTAAATGTAATTTATATGTTTTTTCTAATACGGGAATTAATGAGTCTATTCTTCCTGGCTTGATTATTGAAAATAAGTTGAAGTGGAAAGCTCATAATGACCATTTTTTTGTGTTAAATAATTGGTTTAATTGGTGTATTGAGGCAATCCCGACACATGTTACCACAAGATATTAATTTATTAATTTACAAAAATCTTATGTTTCCTTATTTCAGATAGAGTCTATTCAATCGGGGGCACTCTAATACTCAAAAACTTTTCTCTCTCCAAAAAAGGTCTTTGCATTTGATATTTAATAGAAAATATTTTTCTCATACTAATCAACTTTTCCTTCACCTCTGAAGCTTCTTCATATTTATTTAAAAGCGATTGTGTTAAAACAGAACAAATAAGAAATAGACAGTTCGGTGAGTTATGTGTGATGAAAATAATTATTCATGATGTATTATTCAATATTGAATATGGGATAGAAAAGAACGAAAAAAAGGAAGGTTTTAGGTGTATATACATATTATCATTACAAACAAATACTAGAAGTGGTCGGAGTAACTATTTTACCTACAAACATAGCAGTTGGAGATGGAGCATTCAGAGTGAGAGTTCTAGGATTGAAGACAA
Source organism: Nectonema munidae (assembly GCA_030549495.1). Taxonomy (NCBI): domain Eukaryota; kingdom Metazoa; phylum Nematomorpha; class Nectonematoida; family Nectonematidae; genus Nectonema; species Nectonema munidae. The sequence continues at coordinate 444,716 of JAUIRK010000925.1, forward strand.
AGGGATAAAAACCATTTTGTAGATGCTTTATAGGAATATGAACCGAAAGAAGGAAGGCTACTGAGCTATTGAGGAGACTGGAGACCTTGTAAGAGAAGGATGGCTTTGATTTTGTATATTTGTAAAAAGGTAGGGACATTTTGTGAATAAGGCGAGGCGAAGTTCTCTCTTTTTGAAAGTTGAAAGAGATGGATTGATTAAATATAGGAGCGAGCATCGAACATATGTATTTGTGTAAAGTGACGTAGACACTGAGATTGTATATGTCGTCAAGTTTCCATAGAGAATTTATGAGAAAGATATTATCAGTGTGAGAAATTGGGTGGCAATTGAAAATAACTCTCAAAATCCTTTTTTGAATAAAAAAGAGAGTAGTGTCTTTTGTGTGACTCCAGTTGAAAATACTATACCTTAGATGAGGTAGGAAAAGACTTTTGTAAAGGGTAATCATTGTTTTAGTGGGCAGGAATCTTTTGGCCTGTTTCAGCATGCCACAAATCTAAGCTAGTTTGTGCGAAATATATGACACGTGATCAGACCATGTTAGGTTGTTGTTAACAAATAGGCTCTCCATTCTTATAGTATTTTTTCTTGATCAAAAATTTGTTGCATTACGTTCTATAAAATGTCTACACACTTTTCACCAAGACTTTTCCATGTTGCTTTCCATTTTTCATTTTCTTCACCGCGCTTTTGAAAATTGATATGATATTTTTAGTTCAATAATGAAGAAAAATTGTAAGATTGAAACTCTTAGCAAAAATGTTTATTTTAATATTTTATTTTTACAATTGTAGATATAAAATGAAAAATAACTCATCGAAATATTTTTGGTTTAAAATAATTAAAAAATGTTAATTTTTTAGGTTTTTTTTTGGTTAAGATGCATTTAAAAATAGAGCAGAGGGGGTAAATATCACGATAGGGGGGAGGGGCGTGTCGAAAATGAAAAAATTTTATATGCATGCTCGGAATTTATCCCAAATCTTTAAATTTAATAAGCTTGTGCTTGTCTTGGAAATAAATATCAAGTGTAAAATTAGAAAGAAAATTTTTAGAGATTTTTTTCAGAATTATTCCGCAAATTTGATTGACACTCTCAGATATTTGAAAACTGAGTCCAGAAATGAAACGAGCATGATCAATTTAGTATAAAACATATATTTCATGTTAAATTTGAATCAATTTTTTATTAGATATATTTTTAGAAGTAAACTGCAAATATGATTTACACTTATATATTTTTCAAATCCTAAATGTTAGATATTTTTAAATCTTAAATGTAACATCTGAGTCCAGAAATGGAACCAGGATGTTCAATTATAAAAATATATATTTCATGTAAAATTTGAATGAATGTTTTTGGAGGTAATGTATAGAAATAAACGGCAAATTTTACTGACACTCATGGGTATTTTGAAATCCAAAATGCAAAAACTGAGTTGAGAAATGAAACCAGCATGGCCCATTTAGCACAAAAACATGCATTTTATGTAAAATTTGAAGGAATATTTAATTAGATATATTTCTCATCAATCAAAATTCTGATTTGCATTTTCTAAAAAGTAGTCATGATTATTGAAAAATTAAATATATATAAAGTGATATGTGTTTGAAACGATATATAATTTTAAACATTCAATTGAGTATCTAATATAAATCCTAAGCTATAAGGTTAATATAAATTTTTTTTTAAAAATGTTCATTTTTGATTAACAGTTTTTGACATGTTTAAGTCATTCAACTACAATAAAAATGCTATCAAGAGATGCAGCTAGCGATTTTAGGATAAGTAACAAAATTTGAAGGGATATTATTCAGCCAATTTTGTACAATAACTTTTTAAGTTGAGGGCGGGGGTGTCGTTTCACCACTTTTGTTCCAAGATGAGCTTCATCACATCAAGGACTTGTGTTTTTTGTGCGCAAATAGCCATGCCCCGATTTGGGTTATAGCGAATTCTCTCTTAATTATTTGGAATGTCAACCTAACCTCAAAAGACTTGCACATAATATTGGCATATCTGAATGATATCTAAAGTTACTATTGGCCTTCAATCTTCCTCACTTGATTGTAAACCTTTAGACTTCGTATATTATTATACATATACGAAGTATACTTCAAAAGTACAACGGCATCTTTGATTCATAAATATAGCGGAGTTAACGAAATTTTTGAAGCTTCTTGATGAGTGCTCTATTACCTACTTCTTTTAAAATGAAGCGTAATATTTGACCCAATCTTGGACAGGATTTCTCATGTGTGGCAGATTCGTAAAAAATCTTCTAAAAAAAGACCTTAAAATTTATATTTGGAATAAAAACATCTTTATTTCGAAATATTTTATAAAGTGTTAATTAGTTAAATGCTTAGTTAGTTGGATTTAAGACTTTACTGGTTATTACATATTTCTCCGGTTACCTCTTTTTTTCTCATACTCAAGTGAAAAAATGTTCACGCTGAGCTTGGCTAGACTTAAAGGTAAATACGCATTTGTGGAAGTTAGTTTCCTTGCTCCACTTTTAATCCTTCAGGACTGAACACTGTGAAGGGAAGATAGGAAGGGTGGTGATTATATATATTATATGAATAATATTTTGTCGGGATGGTAGGTAAACACACAACATGACAAACAACTCTTTTGTGCACAGCATACGAGTAATATCACGCAAGGCAATATTTCCAAAAAACACACACCCATCGACATTCAGTAAACGCAGTGGATTTTCATTTTAACGTAATATTCTCTTCTCGTTTTGATGTATTTAGGAGACTGGTGCAAATTCTCTTTCTAAAGCTTTTCGAAGCAACGTGACAACTGCAAAAGTAAACAAAGCTTCTTGCGTTAGGAAAAGTGACTAAAATATCCTCCAACCTGCCATATCCATCTAAAGGCAAGTATATGAAAGCGTGGATCAGCATGTCTGCTCGCTTGCCAATAGAAAGTTTACTCAAGCTTCCAGAGTGAAAAGGTGTTGATGACGTTTATTTACATTTCGCAGTGTGTCTGTCTCATTTGCTGACTATCTCTATTGCATACATTCGCAAAAGAAAGGGATGTAAGCCTGTCGTCCGTTTTATATGAATGAGAGATTAGCTTAATACTTGCCTTTTTATTTCACATCACTATTCGTCTCATTGGATTGGAAAAGCTAACCGAAACTAAATTGTGATTCTCTTTCCAAAATCACTATAGGGGCATGACTTTTTAGTTGAATCGACTTTACTCCGCATCTTTTCCAACATTTCAAAATGATAAAACTTATATTTTGTGCAAATAATTCTATATTTGAATGTATTTTAGCTGAATCCATATTTTTTAAATTGAATCCACTAGAATTATTTATTTTAACATTGATCCGTTAAGAACACATTTTAAGCTCCTTTTAGAGGTATCGATGAAAAACCTCCAATCCTTTGTATTATATGTCGATACTTTTATATCATCATAAAAAACAAAATTATTATATGAATCAAAGTATTTCCGAACTTACTCGAGCAATTTTTTTCGATTTTAAAAGTTGATTTTTCTGAAGTTGAAAAGCTAAAAATTTCGCACCATTTTTTGATACATTAAAAAATGTATCTAGCTAAATCATTTAGTTCTAAATGAGAAAATAGACTTGGCTTTTCACAATCTTCATTAGATGGCAAAAATACGTCTGTTTCTTTATCTAAATCAGAAGAAGTGGATGAATTTTTGTCAGTGTTTTAAATTTAAGGAAGCTCTAAAAAATTTTGGCACAGGATTGTGAAAAATGGATCGCATGGCTGATTTGGGATATTGTTTATTTTATTTAGTAATTTAACATTTACAAGATAAAAATAGCATTTATCCAAATGATTTGTAGGTTCTCTCCAAACCATAGGAATGCCGAACTGAAGATGCACATTCTTTCTTTGCGAGAAGGATCGTAAATTTTACAGGCAAGTTTTGCAAATAAATGCAGATTTTTCAAAAAATATAACGATAATTTTTAAACACCATTAAAATCTAAATAGCGCAAAAACCTTATGTGATAGAGAAAATTGAAGATAATATTAAGATTCTGCAGATTAAAATGAATCAAAATGAGATTAAAAACAACATGCCTGAAAGAAATTTTTTTTCTGTAGACTAGTGAATCCTTAAAAGTTTTCAAACAATTAAAATTTCATATTTTCATTAAAAGAAAAATTTTATTTCAAAATACATCTGAGTTTAAGAAGTACTTCCAAATTTACTTGGTTATTTTTTATTTTAGCTCAATATTTAATGATTTCTACAAGTATATATTCTTTTATTTGTCTTTCCTTTTGCATTGAAGAATAGTGAAATGGAATAGGAATAAAAAATATACAAAAAGAATTTTTAATTTTTAAATCTATTCCATATAAAAAATAAATCTTTCAGTATTTTTAAAATTTTGGCAATTTTCATCAAGGCCCCACCACTTTGACATTTTGAAGGAAGATGGGACGGGATTTTGAATAAACTTGCACAAGTCACAGAGCCATGAGATTTTCGCGTACTTTCGAGAGCGCGCTACACTCTCCCCTTTCCAGGCGTGATATTGAGCGTATGCGGTTTCGTTTTGGTCCAGATACAAGAGGAGACGTGCCAGTTTGGCAACTTGAGCGATGGAAGAGAGGAAAATGTAGGAGTTTTTTGGTGCAGAAGTATGGAAGTAAGCTTGGGTGATGTTGTTTCCACCAACTATGGGAATGGCTGACGTGTGCAAAACTTTCCAGAACTTTTCCGTGACATAATCTTGGCAGTAACTATTTTCGAGCGCAAAGTAAAATTTGTACGTGTTGATTAAATTTGAGTTGCAGAAGAAGTTTGATCTTGAACAAGGATGCCTTTTACCGCAGTGACCAAACACATCGATCTTCTTTTCCCTTGGCAAAATCTTGTTCATTGCCTTCACGATATCTAAAAAAAGTTTGCGTAAATTCTCTTGCACAAGAAGCTAATCATGATGCAGTGAGTGAAATACAAGGCAAAGCCAAGCGGTAGCGTTTAGCGAGTGGATTCTTGATTATTATTTAGCACACAATTGAAAAGAATCACACGTCATAACTAAAACGCACCTATTATAAACATAAATATGTACCATACTTGGACAGCTTCAACAAATTGATAATTCTTACATAAAATTTGAAATACTCACATTTAACTAATTTTTGAGCTGTCACTCAATCAACCTCAAATCTTATTGCTTAAATGTGCACTATATATCTGTCAATTAAACATTTATTTAATCACTTTATGGTTTATAACTATCGATCTTACTAGTATTTTATATTTAATAATAGCGAATCAGTTTTATTGTCTAGATAGTAAATAAATTTCTGATCTCAGTGCAACGCACTTTATAAACAAAATTTCCGTACATTTTTTCGTTATAAAAAATATAATTTATTTTGTTCGTTTATGATCTATTGTAATAAAGCCAGTATTCTCTTTTCAATAAATAAACTAAATATTGTATGATAAAAATCATTTTTGCTTAGTGTGTTATAAATCTTTCTAATTAGATATGATAGGACAATATTCTGTAACACTCTTTAGCCAATTCAAAACCACCCCTATCTCATAATCGTGAATGTATTATTTTTCCACTCTGATCATTTGCATTATTTTTTGTTCCAAGTAGCAGATGATTTGTTTAATTGTACAATACTGCGATTATTGTTTCAAAAGGAAGATGCTATTTTATTCTTTCATTCAATTCTTCTAACATGGAATGGATCTTTCGTTATATATCATGCACTAGAAACCGTCAGAAAATAGTGTAACATGATGGAAGGCGATAAAGAGCTTCTTTTCTATAAATTCAATGTATTCTTGATCAAAAGACGGAGGTTATTTAAAATTGTTTTTTGCATAAAAAATCATAGAAAATTTGTTTGTGTCTCAGAAAAAAGACAATGAATCATTTCTTAAGTTGGACTTCGTAAGATTATACGAAAATAAGGGTTAAACACAGGTGCATCATATATGGAAATATTTTGAAACTAAAAATGCTTCAAACCAATCTAGCACCCACAAAGCATTAGTAGCATGGTCTGACAGGGTCAGTTTGCTCTTTCAAATAAAGCAGAATTATTGGTTAATAGAGAATTGCCTTAAAAATTGTATTGACCAAGAAGCGCCATTCTTTTAAGTTTTTCAAAGATTGCAATTTGAAAGGTGATCAAATGAAAGATATTTTGCCGTCTTTTGTTTTTGCTGAAAAGAGTAATTCGGTGAATTCATTGCAAATACACGAGTCCAGTGATGTTACTTCGGGTTGTCAACTCATTCTTCTTCCTCTTTTCTATTCTGACCTTGAATGAGAATTTGTTTTATGAAGCATTCTCCACCATAAGTCATGGATAACCATCTCCTTAGAATCTTTTGGTTATTGAATTATCGACTCTAAAAATGTTTTGCTCTGTGTACAAATAGATATGATTAGTTTAAAATCTAGATTCAACACCTTTATGAAGAAAGGCGCACCACATACAAAATTTATTATTCATATCAAAAAGAGGACAACGACTTCAAAAATTCTAATTTATTTAGTGAAGAAACTTTGTGAGATTTTCTTTCACACTGATTTATGTTTGGATATAAATTGAAAGTTTTATGTTGTTACATCTGTGATTTTGTAACACGATTAAATTCAGGTTAGAAATATTCGGATGAAAGGTTCGCATATTATAATTTCATATCAAATGATTTTCTTTTTTTTCTTAAGTGAAAACTTTGAACATTTCAATTTAGGGAACTCGTGCAATACTATACACCATGGGTCTCAAACTCAAAGTAGATAGGGGCCATCAGAAGAAAAATAAAAACCAGGCGGGCCGTAAAAATAATTTTTTTCATTAAAAGGTAAAACTGTATAATATTTTATATCTTTATTAATTACATTGAAAAAACACATTTTTGAATTGATTAACGACAATTAGAGATGCTTGAGATCTGGTTGCGCTTACTTTTGCACATACGTGAAATATTCGGTTTGAGAGAAGAAGCCAATGAGACTCTCAAAAGAGCTTGATCTATATTTTGACTTGATGTAGTTCAACGTGGAGAATAGTTTTTCACACACATATGTACTTCCAAAAAGACACATACACCGTTTAAACATTTTTGAAATCTCAGGAACGATTAGAGGCAAATTCTCCAACAATGTCTACTTTCCCATCCACTTTTCTAAACTTAGGTTCAAGCTCAGAGTTACATTGCATGTCTATTAGCTCAAGTTGAAGCTCGGAGGGAGCTGAGATTCTTCCTGAAGACTCATAATAGCATTAACATACTTCTCACAATTAAATTCCATACCTGTATTCATGAGTTCTTTGCATGCTGGAAAATAAAAAGTATTTTTGTTAAACAGTTGTACTCTCCATAAGATAAGTTTTGTAGAAAAAGCTTTTCAATGTCATAGGAAGCACTGATAAGTTGTCCTTGAGCTTGTAATTTTTATTTAACGAGTTAAGTTCTTGAGTGATGTCCACAAGAAAAGCTAAGTCCATAAGCCATTTTGGATCATTTAGCACAGAAACAGGTTTTCCATTTTTCTCCATAAAAGCTTTTATTTCGGCTCGTAACTCAAAAAATCTCTTGAGAGTAGTTCCTCTACTGAGCCAACGTATTTCAGTAAAGTAAAGTATGTCCTTATATTCTGGTTTTATTTCTTTCAAAAATGTTCAAAACTGTCGGTGCTTAAACCTCTAGATCTGATATAGTTGATACATTTCACAACAACAGACATAACGCCATCAAACTTTAAACACCTACTACAAAGCGCCTGTTGATGCAAAGCAATAGCCTTTTTGCACACTCTTCTTCTAATTTTTTTTGAAGAAGCGCTACGATTCCATTTTTCTTTCCTGTCATTGATGGTGCTCCATCGGTTCTTATTCCAGTAAACTTCTTCCATAATAATCCCTAGTCCACAATAACATTACAAAGCTGGCAGAATATCTCTTGAGAAGTAGACTGCCCGTGCATTGATTTCACTGCAAGCAACTCTTGAGTAACTTCAAAGTTGTCATCAACACCACGGATCCAGATTGCGAGAGGCGCAGTGTCAGTGATATCTGTACTCTCATCAAGAGCAATTGAATATGCACTAAAAAGTTTTGCCTTTTCTAAAAGTTGCCTATATATGTCATATGACATGTCACAAATTCGCTGTGCTACTGTGTTGGCTGAAAGACTTATGTTGGTAAACTGACCCTTTTTCTGGACAGACTATACTAGCTGCTTGTAACATACATTCTTTTATAAATTCACCATCTTTAAAAGACTTTCCTGTTTTTGAAATCATTTCACTGACCACATTAGCACTTCAACTGCTGCAGCATTCCCTTTGCCTGCGTTTGTGAAATTTTTTTGTTGCTTAAGTAAATTTGTTTTATGAGTGACCACTTTGTCTTCTCGCACAAATCCTTTAAATTTTTCATACATTTCAGCATGTCTAGTGAAGTAATGGGGTTTGACATTATATTCTTTGACCACTGCAAGTTTTTCCGTAAATATGAGACAGGTTGGATTGCCCCTCTGCTCAATGAAAAAATATTCAATTTCCCATTTCTGTTGAAATTTTCTTTGTTCAACGTCAAATTTTCTTTTTGTTTGACTGTTTGGAAAAGACATAATGCAAACTCCAAATTAAACTAAAAAACAAGTTATGGAAATAAAAGAATTGATTAAAGCATAAATTTTACATTTATAATGAGATTTTACACGGAAAGATAGCTCAAATTTACAGTATAGTATAATAAGTATTGAATTAATTTTAAAAATACATACAAAATATTGCAGTTTTACTTAAATATTGAAAAATTATTTCAAGATTAAATTATTACTATATATATAATAAAATAAATAATTAATTTTATAATTTTAAAACTTAAAAAGTAAAATCTAAAATTTCAAGCTAAAATCTCAAAACAAAATAATCAGACTTTTTAAATAAAAAGTTTTTCAACCATATTAATAAATTGGAAATAGTAAAATTAAAACTAATTTGTTAAAGCTGGTGTGGTGTTTTCATCAATAAGGCACTATAAGTACCGCTAACATCAAGCTATGAGTTTTCAGCAGAGGCTAGAATCGAACCGGAGACATCAGATTCAAGGACCTGTGCTCTAACCGAACGCCTATGCAACCACAAAATTTTTCATGCAAAAAATTTTTCATTCGTTTAAAATGAAGACATTATATTTGAAAAATAAGTAGGTTAAGCATAAGTAGACTCACCCGGACTAATATTAGTCTGCTAACAGGTTTACAAATTACAATGGGAATTAGGGTTTGCAGCTTTATAAAAATGATCGATAATAATAATGAAGCTGTCAGCATTTTTAGGTTTTCCGAATCACACTGACACTTAGAATTTCGATTGAAGTTGAGGGCCATAAAATACTATTCTGAGGGCCGCAGTTGGTCCGCGGGCCGTACCTTTAAGACCCCTGATACACTGTTTGCATGTTGACAACACTTAAGAATAAAATACACTTTTACCAAAGACGATTGAGATTAGGATCTAACTAAATATATATAAATTAGGATTAGGTAAAATTTTATTCTTTAGAATTATGTACTATTATTATTGTATCATTCCTATACCTGTATGTTTTCGCGGTAGCATGATTCTAACGACCAAAATAGATTCAGATGTGAAGATAATTAATTTGAAATTAAAAAATAGTATTAATGTTTCTTCAAATTAAATTTTTTCAACTTTTAATTCACGTCTCCAAATCTTAAAATTCGATTTTATTGCCGAATCACATGGACGAATAAGTTTGCATCCACCATTTTATTTTCTTCACAAAATTTTAATTAACTCCGCTTCCCGAGAAATGGAAAAATGACAGCTTTACCCAACCTATCTGAGTATGTTTTGCAGTTTGACACGAAGATCGTTGCAAATTTTCTATTCTTTCTCTCTCTTGGGATGGGAATCGGCACTTTGCGTTTAGCATAGCCTCCGTATCGAATCCGTATACTGGAGTCTCTTTTGTAGGTTATGCTCAAGTTGAAAATGTCATCAAATTCGAATCCACGACACGGTCCAGAACAAGCATTCAGCGGAGATTCCTTGAAATATAATAACTTGAAGTTAAATTTTCGACATTTACAACATATCACACAAATAATGAATTACTGAGAATTCAGGTAAATCAACGAATATATACGGCGACAATGACATGGAATCAGAAGGGACCTGCTGAAAGTGGTGCGCCCCTTTTCCTCCAATATTTCAATCAAGTCAGGCTTTTACCGCTTGTCTTTTGAAAGGAAGTTTCAATATGATGGAACCATCTTGTTTAAAAGAGTTTTCTCTGTGAGATTGATGAAAAAAGAGCAAACTACCCACGAAAGATGCAAGCTTTGTAAAGTTAATACAAAACAAGGGCACTAAGTATAATGTTTTTATATGCACAAAGAGGTACAAAGAGGCTTCTAAAGTTATCATGAAAATTATAGTATTTTTAAAAATGAATGTTTAAGTGTGACTTCTCGATGAAAATAGGCCTTCACCAAAAGAAATATATATAATTTCATGGTATGATTAGGAATCGATTGCTAAATGTTTCGACTACACGGCATCTTATTTATGTTATCCTAACTTTTGGTGTCGTTTGGTTTATAAATCTTATATTAAAGACTGAGAAATGGTATCATTGCATAACCTGAAATCCTAAAGTTTTGAACTTTGGAATATATTATGTTATTTACAGTCAACACCAAAATATTTCCAAGAAATTAACTAATCACGTAGTTTTTAATAAGCATGAGGTAAAAGAAACATTTACTTTACTTCAGGGTAAGCAATTATAAATCTGTTAATGTTATCTATCACACATTTAATAAAATATTTGAAAGAAAATTGATCAAGGTGATGTAGATTTTTTAAATTTCTTAATCTTTTCCGCAAAAAACTGCCTTCTCCAGAAGAGAAAAATCATTAAAGTAGGGTGTTGAGAAAAAATGCCCTCACAAGTTTTTACACGCCCTCACTAAATATATTAGTTTAGTATAAGTTTTCTTAAATTTTTATATAATTTTTAGACAAAAATTACCAAAAAACTAAAAAATTATTTGATATTAAAATTTTTTTTATAAAAACACTTGTTTTTTATTTTGTGTAATATTTTATTGAATGCTCCTACTTTTGGTAGCTGTTTTACTGTATATATTTTGAGTGTTAAATAAAGTTTTATAAAAACGATCAATTTTTTAGTCACAACGAAGGCTTTCAGATTATAGGGAATTTTATTTGCATATTCAACAAGTACAGAGGCTGAAGGAAATTTTTCTAATGCTAGTAAGCTGATCACTAGATAAACAAAAATTTCATGTTTTCTATAAATTAATTGAAAATAATTAAAATTTATTCACTATATAACATAAATTTTAAAAAGGCTGAAAAAGTTATTTATTCATTCGTTTAACAAAATGTTTATATCCAAACTCTAAATTTTATTTCAAATAATAAGAATATTTTTTACGGATAGTTATAAAAAAACTAATATAAGTAATTGTTAAACAATAAAAAAAATTGTTCAAAAATTTCTTTGAACTAAGAATTTCTACTTTAAAAGTAGTTTATTTCATAAGTAGTACTCTTATTTCTAACTTGATAACATTTTACAGATTTTCACATACAGTAAAACTTCTAATTAAAGGACATTGATGGGATTGAAAAAAATGTCCGTATATGAGAAGTGTCCTTACTACAGAAATAAAAAAAAAATATAAAAACTAAAATCTTTATTTAAATTTTTCAAACTAAATATGCGTTAATTCTTTCGAAAGTATGAAGTAATCGCAACTTGCTTAAGCTTTTTCAAGTTCGCTTGAATTGCTTTTTTGCTTAAACTATCTTCAAGAGAATTAATTTGTTCAAATTCTTTTGTGTAGTTGTTTTTCACGCAAAAAATTGAAATTTGTCTAACATACTTGAGAGCTTTTTTCATGTCAATTGTTTCTTCTATTTCAGGAGCTTGGTAATCATTTTCTTGATTGCAATCTTTTTCATCTAAAATTCCGTTCGAATTTTCTAAAACTTCTTCAAACAGTTTTTCTTCCCAATTCTCTGATAGTTTTTCATGAACGGAGTCTTGGTTGTCAAGGCTAAGATATTCTTCTCTAGCTAAAACTGGTTCCTTTGCTTTTTCTTTTGTTAAAAATATAAGTTCGTCTAGTTCATCGCCAATTTCAGTTTGTTCAACTTCATTAAAACTATTCATATTAACTTTTATGCCACAAGCCTTAAAGCATTTAGCTACACTTGAAGAAGAAATATCTTTTAAGGATGCATGAATCCATTTGCAGGCGTCTAAAACAGTTACAGACTTTATTAATTCTTTAATTTCAGCTTCTTTTTCTTCAATAGTTAAAATAATTTTTCTTAGAAGTTTTGTTTTATAGGAGGTTTTAAAGATTTTTATAATACCCGCATCTAAGGGTTGTAAAAGTGAAGTAGTGTTAGGTGGTAAAAAAATCAACCTGACATTACTATAAGTTTCAGCAGGATGAGAAGGGGCATTGTCTAACAAAAGAGCTACCTTTCTTTTTTGAATTTGCATTTTTTTATTAAAATCTTTGATCCAATCATTGAAAATCAAGGAAGTCATCCAGGCCTTTTTATTTGCGATCCATTTTATAGAAAGGCTCTTGGTATTGATTTGTTGAAAACAACGTGGTTTCCAGCACTTGCCTATAACCAGCGGAGTTTCAAAATCACCTACCATATTCACGCATAGAGCCACTGTTAATCTGTCCTTGTAGACTTTGTTTCCACTACATTCTTGGCTTTTGAAATTCAAGGTTTTTAGTGGTAAGCATCTATAGTTTAGACCCGTTTCATCAAAGTTGAAAATATCATTTGGCGCGAAGTCTTTTAACAAATGAGGCAGTTTTGCTTTCCAGTCAGCTACATCTTTAACATCAACGTCATTTTTTTCACCACTTATAACCTTGAAAGTTATATTATTTCTTTTTCTGAATTTATCTAACCATCCTGTAGATGCTTTGAAGTCCAATATGTTTAGCTTTTCTGCTGTAGCTATAGCTTTTTCTTGAAGCATTGGACCAGAAACAGGTATGTGTAGTGATCTGCACTTTTTGAACCACTCCCAAACAAATTTTTCTAATTCTTCACTTTTTAAATTTGTGCAAACTCTTTTTCTACTAGAAAGCGTATTGTTTAGATATGCATTCTTGTATTCTTCTTTTCTTTTTATTGTTTGTTGTATTTGTGTTTTTGCGACTTTGAAATCTTCTGCTAACTTCCTATAGCTAGAATTTGTCTTTTCGTATGCAGAGATTATTTTTATTTTTTCAGAAAGATTTAAATCTTTTCTTTTAATTTTAGACATTTTAAGTTGGATTTATTCGGGAAAAAAAAGTAAAATTCAATAAAAGACTTGGAAATAGTAATTTATTTTCACAAGTAGTAGAAAGAAAATATTAAAAGCTTTAAATGCAAATCAAATATTTTAAACAAACAAACAACGTACAAGCATATTTTAATCTGACATAAATCTCATACAGACACAAACATATACACATACACGTAATGATATAGTAATGAAGTTGCTTTATCCGGACCAAGTATTGTTAGTTACACTTCAATAAAGATTACTTTTGTCATCTGTTATCATTTAAAACAGTGCTGCCTTCTTGATTCTTCTATACGTTTCTAGTGTTCGTATTATATACATCATAAAAGCCCCAAACTTGTCCTTAAATCGGATTATAGAAGTGATCGCATTATAGAAAAATTTTATCAATAAAATGTATATGTTTTCTTTATATAAAAGCCCCCAACTTGTCCTTAAATCGGATTACAGAAATAATCGCATTATAGAAAAATTTTATCAATAAAATGTATATGTTTTCTTTATTATATCAATATATTGTCCTCAATTCAGACGTGTACGGATTAGGGAGGTGTCCGCAGGAAGAAGTTTTACTGTATTATAATTCATACTTTGATGATATGCAAATTCTTAAATTTTGAAGTCTTTTTTGGCTTTATGAAGACTTTACCGAATAAATATAAACATTAAACATATTTTAGAATTTTAAAACAAAAAGTAATAAAAATTTATTGAAAGTTTTTAAAAAATAAAATGACATCATCAGGATTATTTATCATATTTAAAATATTCAAAAATATATCTATTCAAGATTTCAATTTTTTGAAGTGTCTTCTTCTGCCAGGTTTCGAAGCAATTTTTTCAACTTTTCTCGCAATCATCTTTTGAATTTTAGAAATTTTAAAATTAAAAAAAACTTATACTAAACTAATATATTTAGTGAGGGCGTGTAAAAACTTGTGAGGGCATTTTTTCTCAACACCCATTAATAAAGTATAACTTCGATAAACACGATTAAAATTTTTTTAATCTTTTTTAGTTATATAATTTTATTTAGTTTAGAAGTACAATATCATATGGAGGATCTAGTGGAGATCAGGAAGAAGTTAAATTTTTCTTGGCAATCCCTTCGTCAATTTTACCCTGAAGAACTATTATTAATGTTAGTGTACAGGGGAAATTATTTATTAATATATAATAAATTTATTTGATTAGTGTTCTTGTATTAACTTATTTAATGATTTGTGATGATACAGTTTAAATCTTGCAAAATTATAAAGACATACTTTCCCTGAAAACAATGAAAAAGTGCTTGAAATGAAAAGCATAATTATAAGGTGCCCTTTTCTGAATCGCGCTTCTGCTAAAAGATTTTGGAACCTGGAAAAAATCGCGCTACCAATTCTTAAACGAACTCATGTGAATTTTGAGATTCTTTAAGGATGCATAAATATTTATCAATATCATTTTGTGTAAAACTCTTCAAGTTTGTATTTATTTTTAATCTTATCCTTATTATCAATTAAACCAACAAGCACTCAATCAGAAAGAACATTTTCAATTCTTGAAATCTTTCTTTCAAAAACAAGCACAACACTTTCTCCTGATATTTTAAATGTCCAAGTATTTTTAAAAGGGGAGAAGAAGAAAATGGGGGGAGTTGTATTGACGATTGGCGTAAAATAAAAAGCTTTAAAAATCTTTATGGCTTCCAAAAATAGAATTCGGATCTCGTATCAACAAAAGTAGTAAGCCCATCTCCTCTCCTGCCTAGAAACGCATAATTGCTTTTTGGATTAATTGATTTAGAATATTCAATGTGTTTTTTCAATGCAAAAAGTTCATCCCTTTTTAAAGTATTTACATACATAGGTGGTTTTGTGTTAAAATTGGAAACTTGAGGACACTCGTAAACCTAAAGATCAACTTTCAGACACTCGCGTGAGACAAAAAGGTCGCCCGTTGTCATACTTTGTAAGGGAAATTGATCAAGTTTTGAGATCATTCCTGAGCTTGTATCCTTGATAGGTTTCTAAATTAATTCAAAACACTTACAGCAGAATAAAATGCCCAGTACTGATGTGGATTTCGATACTTTGGGAGATTTTCTTTGCTGGCAAGATTGGGAATATTGAATAGAACGGCATCTGCAGATTCAATATTTTCCTTTGAAAAATCAAGCCTACAATTTTTTACTGAACAGTGTTGCAGAGTATAATGATCAAAACCCCACTTTTCTTCATTAAAAAATGTTGTCCAGAACAAAATACTCTTTTCAGGCATCACTTTCTAAAAATTTTAAAATGAATAATGGAATTGGGCAGAGAGAGTACACGCCTAGTTTTAGGCAAGCACAATTTTATCTGAAAAGATTTACGCTATGCAAGAACTCAAATTACCATATTTTTCCCACACTGTGCGATAAGTAATATCAACTCAGACTGCACGGGCTGTTCTTTCTTTAATATACAAAAATAGGAAATTTGACACACATGTTTTTTAAAAATATGCCACAATATCGTTGATGAATTATATCAAGATTATAAGCATCTATTCATAATTTCTATAGGACCCAAAAAAGACCCAAGCGAAATTGGTTTAATCAATATAATTTACAGTTGATTTCCAGAATAAATTATGGGTTTTCTTCTTCTGCTATAAAATTGATTTTAATTTTTGGGCAAATGAAAGTATTTTAAGTATATTATATCAAATCTAAAATATTGTTTTTAAAGTAGTAGTACAAATAGTTAATATTGAAGTCTCATGAGTTTCATTATAAGTGTACAAACTCACTTTGACAATATTAAGTTTCGCTCAGCGAGATTTGAAGTATGAATTTGAAGTTTTTGAGATATGATGTGGATCTGAGGAACTAACTGTGAACGTTCATGATCGAATGGAATGGAACTTACTGTTGTGAATTTAAGAACATACCTAGTTGGCGAAATTCTAAAAATTTAATAACTAAAGAAATAACAAACTTTTTTTGAAGAACGGTGATATAGTTTTATCGAACGATAAATCACCAGGTGATGTCTTACTTTCATTAAGAAAGCAAAGTCTGAGCCGCATGGTATTACTAGTACTTTTCTTCGAAGAACTAACTCTGTTTACTTCATTCACCAAGAATGACATACTTTTGACTGTAAATCAAATGAAAAATAATTTTAGTGAAGATATATATGGTATATCAATAGCTAATATCAAACTTTTATCATCTTTGGCCAAATACTTACTAATTGGTGTCAACTCTTGCATAACACATTGTACTTTTCCAATTGTTTTTAAGTATACCAAAGTTATTCCTTTATTTAAAAAGGGTAATAAACGCGATGCCTCTAATTTTAGACCTATTAGCATTATTTTCTCATTGTCTAAAATATTCCAAAACTTTTGCATTCGCAAATTTATAAATATTTTCAGCAGAACAATATTATTTATGGGAAACAATTTGAGTTTCGAAAGCATCACTAAACTACTTTACTTCATTCCATCTTTGTCGATAAAGTTTCTCACTATTTGGATAATGGCTTATCTTTAGTTACAATTTTTTTGGATCTTTCTAGCGCTTTTGATACAATACCTCATTGTAATCTCATTCATAAGCCTAGTCTCTATGAATTTGATTCTTTATCTTGTAAACTGCTCAAATCTTATCTCGAATCAAGATATCAGTCTGTTTTTATTAATCATACACTATCTGATTTGAAATTAGTTGAATGTGGGGTTCTCCAGGGCTCAATGCTTGGGCCCTTATTGTTCTTTTCATTCATCAATTCTCTTTTATTATGCAAAATTATTGAAATTTAATGATCTTTATAAACATAGATTTTCACTATTTATATGTAAATATTTTAATAATTTTTTACCTGATATTTTTTGTGATTGGTTTACTTATAAGTCTAATGCTGTAGCATACTCTCCTAGAAATAATTGTTCATTTGTAATGCATAGATTTAGATTGCGCAAATCAAATTTTTGCTTGAGATTCAGAGCTTCTAAATTATGGAATAAAATGAATAAAAGAAATGGATACTTTTATGAAAACCTGACTTCGAATTTTTATAGAGACTTCCCATCAGGAACTAATAAGAACGTGTAACTTATATGATGTCTAGTTTAGAGAGTATAAAGGGTTTTTTGATCACTTGTTACAGTTAAAAATTGCTTTTCATCCTCGATCCTGATGGTCGCGAGATTTTTCAAAGCTATTGTACATGCTATCGTGTTTCTCTCGAAAATGAAAAAAATATTTTTATAAATGAAATTCCATATGTGTCTCTTCATTCATACATTAAATTGCGGAAAATTGCCCATTTATTATATAATCAGACGTGTCTTAACCTAAATGGGAGGCACATATGGAATTTCATTTATAAAAATATTTTCTTCCATTTTTAAAACACTCTTACATTATAGGCAAAGCAATCTCGGTATATTTTAATGCCCCGGAGCTTTGCCAAGCTCCTAATATATACAATAAAACATTTTTTCACAAATTAAAATTCGTATAAAATTGTGAGCTTACTTTAAGTTTTGGCTGGACTAATTTTTCATTTTTCAACTTTTCAAAATACTTTTCTGACTTTACTTCACCTTGAAAATGGATGCAATATTTTAATGAAAATTTAAAATACTTTGGACAAAATATAAAATATTTCAAATTAATGTATCCTTAAAAAAGTGAAACAATTTATTAAAGGAACTTTGATTTTACAATTCAAGCTTTTGAAATGAAGCTTTAAAATTTGAATTATGGCACTCTTAGGAAAGAAAAATTTTGCTCAATTTTTAGCATCTGAATTTATGTGTTGATGAAGAGAATTTCATCCTGGAGGCCATCAAAAACTCTGTAACATATCTTAGCCAAGAGTACTAAGTATGTTAATTTAAAAAATTTTGTACTAATAGTTGACATAGATTTATACTAGATATTTCCGCAGAGAAGAAAAATCAAATTTAACAAATCTTAAAATATAGCGATCCGTATTGATGATCCTTTAAGTGATCTCATTTTACCGATGAATTTATTTGCAAAAGAATGGATTTCCGCATGAATTCAACATTAGTTTCACAAGATTTAAATATTGTACGATTTCAATATTTAGTTTCTAAATGTCAAGTATTCACATGTAAAATGCTTTCTATATCAAAGTTTAACCTAACTCGCGGAAAACCGTAACAGAGGATATATCTACAAGAAATTAATACTCACTCAGACTAAAATTGATGATGTTGCTTATATACAAGAATTATTATTAACCAAGCATCTACACTTGTAAGATATAAAGGTTAACGAAATAAGAAGACTTGGTAAAATCTCTGAAACAAACGAAAAATCGGTAAGAGCATTACGAATGATTTTATAAAAGGATTTTCGCTTCCAATGACTTGAATCCTGAAGAAAGAGTCAAACTAAAAGAATTTCGTAAGCTAGCAAAGAGCAAAGAGCAAAGAGCAAAAATGACGAAAATAAATCTAATGAAGTTGGAAATGATGGAAGTAAATCTGTTTATCATGTAGTCGGTCAGGGGTGATGCAGTTATTGGGTTTTTCTATCTTGACAAAATTTTTTCCAATACAAGTTTAGTCATGGCCTTTGGAGTACCTGCATTACATATTGGTACATCCAAAATAAGTTCTTTAAAAATTCTTTACACTAATGTTAACCTGATTACTCAAGAAAATGGATGAGCTACAATTAATGATTTATTGTACTCTTATGATGTAATATTTATTACTGAAAAAGTTTCCTATAAATCGGTTTACCATAAATAGTTATTCAATCGATGGATACTCTATAATCCATAACTTAAGTCTGGATAATGATACTGATTCATATCTTAGAGGAATGTGTGGAATACTTTGTTATTTTAAAAGCAATTTAGAAATAATTCATCCGCTTTCTTCTATAAACTACAACATATAGAGAATTTGTGCATCAAAATGAAAAACGATAAATATGTAGAATTTTTGTGTTGTATATATTGAAGTCCTTCTTCAGACATTCGTGAAAGCTCTGATATAATAAAAGCCTTTCCAAAGGCTAATTTTATAGTAAATGGTGATTTCGATTATGCAAATATTGATTGGAGTTCAGGTACTGCAGAACGTGATAACTACGAACAGATTTTTAAGCTTCTTGCATGAAAATTTTTGAATCAATTTATTGAAAGTAATACAAGGGTTTGCTCAAGTGGTAAGGAAAGCTTACTGGACTTATTAATCACAAGCAATGAATATCTTATTCACGAACTAACAATATTACCCAATTTGTATAAGAGTGATCATTCCTGCATAAGTTACAGCTTAAATATTAGAAAGAAAAAAGTTTTGAAGTATAAGTACCATGCAGCCAATTATTAAAACCTAGAAGAAATAAATTGGAGTGAATTTGCAAGTCTAGTTTCCAGATTTTTGCTTTAAATTTAATGAGGTTGTCAAAGAGCAAATAAGTTCCTTGAAAAAAAATAAGTTTGGAAAAAAAATATATCAAGAAGAAGGTAAGAAAGTATCTAATCAGATTAGAAAACTGACCCGAGAACTCAGAATAAAATAAGAATTGGATATTTTAAAAAATTATAAAAGTAATCCCAAAAGTACCTGGAGTTATATTATAAAAAGATGACATCTCTCCATTATTTCTCCAAAAATTAGCCAATGTTATCAAAGAACCTTTGACAATCCTGTTTAATAAATCTTTGAAAGAATGTCAACTTCTTGATGATTTGAAATTAAGTTGTATAACTTCAGTTTTAAAAAAAGAGACAAGAAACAATTATCCAACTATAGACATATATCTGTGAATACTGTTTTGTTCAAAATTTTTGAATCCATTATCAAAGATAAAATTCTTTATCATATTAAAAATAATAAACTCATATCACCCCATCACCATGGCTTTCTTCCCAAAAAGTCAACTGTATCCAACCTTATCGAATTTTCCAATGAAGTAACTTTAGCAATGAATGAAAGTAGAACTATTAATTTACTATACTTAGACTTCCAAAAAGAGGGTTCCTCATAAAAGACTTATTCTAAAGCTGGAATCTTTTGGAATTGTTGGCAATCTTTTATCCTGATTTAAAGACTATATTTTGAATAGAAAAGATGTAGTCCGTTTAAATGGAATCACGTCAAGTATAGTGCTTAAACTGTTAGTGGAATACCACAAGGTTCTGTTTTTGCAGATGACATCACGTTATTTAATTGTTCCGATAAAAGTTCAAATGTAGTTACAGAATGATTTATATTTCTTGTAAGACCAATCTTGGAATACGCAAACGTGATGTATGGCAGTTATTTTGCGAGTAAGGGTTAGGAAGATTGAAAAAGTTCAAAAAAAACTTTCCTAAAAGTTTACATGGTATATTTCCTAATCTGAAAGAATGAAAATTTTAAACTTCCTTACACTTCGCTACACAATAAATAGAAATGAAATGATCGCCATTTTGAACATTATATAGAAGAATATGATAATAATAATAATAAAAGCAGATGTTTTGCCTGAGTTTTCTGCATCCATTTCTCGATCGTATTCTTACAAGTTTAAATCGGAAAGTTTTCAAAACAACTATCGTCATTTAGCACAAAGAGCCTTGATGATTGCAATTCCTTGTCGGGTGAAGTTCTTAATTCTCTTACAGTCAAAGATTTTAAAAACAAACTTTTTATTATTAATTAAAAACAAACTTTATATTATTTAATAGTATCAAGAAGCAAATTTTACAGGCATCGAGCTCTATTTTGCTTAAATAAATATGTTTAAATAAGGTCTATAAGAAAACCTTTGAATAACCTATTATAAATCAGTTTACTCCTCTACCAGTATCTTACCTTAGTTTTACTTTTGAAAAGCATATAAATTACACAATTGAAATAATGTGTTCATTCATTTTTATAATTAAAAATGACTTTAATTTTGAGTCTTTAATGCTAACCTAAATGTTATTTGGCCATTCCTAATGCTAACAAACTTTAAAACAAAGATTGGACGCATGGCCACACTAACAGATCTAAAGCCCTCAAAAATTCTTGTTTCAATTTTAGCGGATTTTTCATTCATCAGGATTTCTATGGTACTGAAATTTCGTCTATTTGGTTTTTGCAAAATTTGTTAAGAAATGTTGACGGAGACGATGATGACAACGTCTGAACCTTAAAAAACCAACAAAA
This sequence comes from Nectonema munidae, assembly GCA_030549495.1. Lineage (NCBI taxonomy): Eukaryota > Metazoa > Nematomorpha > Nectonematoida > Nectonematidae > Nectonema > Nectonema munidae. The sequence continues at coordinate 466,268 of JAUIRK010000925.1, forward strand.
TTAATATTTCGAATTAGACCCCTAGTCTATTTCTGGATTCGCCACTGCGCAGGGGCGTAGCCAGTCCTAACCCTAACCTAACTACTTTCACTGCCCACCCTTCCTTTTTGGATTTAGGGTAGATTTTTAGGAGACTTTATTTGTATAACACAAATTGAATGCGCCTGTCTCTTACCAAATTCAATTTGTTAGCTCATATGATATGTATAAAAAATGTATGCTATGAATGTGTGTAGTTGATGCATAGATTCAACTACTTTTCGAGTTTTACTCCTCTTTTCAGCCATGATTGATGGAAACTTAAGGAATAAAAAAGTTTCCTTGAGTATCATATTTTCATTACAGAATGACTTTTTAGAAACACTGAACCACTAAGAAAAAAAGCGTGATACCGTAGGATTTCTTTGGTGCGTTTTATTTTATTGGAACGTAGAATGGTAAATAAACGTGTTGAGTTAAAATGTGTTACTTCAGTGATAACATATTCCAGAGGAAAAGTTTTTATGATTGAATGATGTAAAGAGAGTTAACAAGTCTGAGAATATTTTTTAGTTTAGGTATCATGAGAAAAATGTCTGATAAGGTTGTCAAAAATTATTTTATCGAATAACTACTATTTCAACATTTTTCGTAATTTCAAATTTTCCGAAGAAATTATAATATTTCAAAGTAACTTCTAAAGGAGTAATATAAAAAAACACAATTTAAATGACTGGTGGGGTATTAGACGAAGTACTTTAAGTTTAGGATTGGATGATATATGAGTAGTATTCAATCTACGTCATATGATATGTGTTTGGAACATACAACGTGTACTTTGATGAGTCTTTATTCGTTGTATATTTAATTTTTTAATATTCTTCGTTGTATATTTTCATCACTTTTTTGAAGAATCTTGACCTTGATCTCCTTTAAAATTGAGCTTTTTTAATAAATAATACAAAAGTCAAAATATAAGTTAAAATTCTAAATTAGGTTTAGTTAACACTCGAATGAATGAAATAGCAATAATGATCGGTATACTTTTATCGAAGCGGATTGTTGAACACGATCTATTATTTTTAGAGAAATATGGATGTTGATTCAGATTTATTTCACAATTTGGGGATCTGGCAGATTATTTTTAAAAATCTTCAAAAGAGTTTATTTATAACAAAAGGATTACTTTGCATAAAGATGGCATTTTTCTTGTAAAAAAGGACTCCTCCAAAGTAAAGACAGACAGCGAGAAGGAAAAAGATGTGGCAAGCGCTAAATTTATTCCTGGAATTTGAGTCGAATTCGTTTTTCCCAGACATTGAAGAAAACTGTTCACAGTTTCTTCTCTAAAATCAAAGTAAGCATATAAAAAGAAAGGATCGAGGCTATGCCGTAACTAGGTGGGTTATAGTTCATTGGAATTTGATCTGAAGTTACAGTGCACTACAGTACATCTTGCCTAATGGTTCAACGCGAAGGCATATAGTATTACAAAGGTATTTTTTTCCAAAAAATTGGGCTTTATGAACCATTTTGAAATTTGACTTTATGAAAAAATAATTTTTTGATGATACATTTTTTTGGCTTTACTGTTTTTTTTAAAAATCTGAATCAGATCAAACTTATTTTTTACAATTTGGCAATCTGTTGAGTCCACCGTCTTTTTTAGATGATAAACATAATAATTATTTTAGCATTTGTATTTTTACCATTTTGTTTTTATGTGTCACCGAGTGTACTGGAAAAAATATTAATTTTGTTTGTTGAATTTATGAGGTTATTCAACAATACTATATTAGTGTCCAATGCAGAACATGTAATTTCAAACAACTGGCTTGATTAATACATTTTCCATCATTGAACTTACAGTAAAATCTAGAAATAACGAACTAAAGTCTATTTTAGTTGGTTATATCCGAATTTCGTTAATCAGGGGGACAGAAAAGAGACAAAAATGCGTGAATAACGTTTTATTTTAAATACAAACACTTCATATCTTACATAGTGTAATAAACATATGTTACAAATCTAAATTATATTCATACCCTCGTGGATAAAACATCTAAGTAATGAAAGTAAAATTAAAATGATTACGAGGCTTTAACAAAGTCGGTGACTTTATGCAACGCTGTAGCGCTCATTTATAATATCATATGTTAACTTCGCTTAGTTGATATAATAAATTGATATAAAGTTCATCCAAACCCTTAGTTAATATATAGTCTTTTAAACATGCGATACCTTCTGACACAGTCTTCTTCAACCCATTGCCCATTCTCGGCCTTGGGAAAAATTATTTGGGCCCCATTACTTCTCATGAGTCTTCAAAAGTTATAAATTGAAATTTTAAAATAGCTAATATTTTTTTAATATTAAGTATTTGTTTATTACATATTGATCATAAACAAAAACAATAAGTTTATGTTGAAAAGAATTATAAATAAGTTCTTTAACTTTTGAATAAGAAAAATCACTATTCCAAAGAGTAAACGTTTTTAAATATTTATTTGATTCAAAAAATTTGTTTTTACTTTTTTCGTTAGAAATTTTGTCTTTTATAAACTTTACAGTTTTACACAACCCATTCACTCCTAGTATTTTCGACATTGAAATATTTTAGAACTATTTTTTTGTCGATCAAGTTTCTTCAAGGCAGTTTCAAGATTCAAGGCCTCAAGTTTCTTGTTATTTGAATTTATTAATATTAACATTAACTCTTTTCCTACAATTTTTTCTTTTTTCATTTCTTTGATTTGTTAAAACAAATAAATTAAGTCATTGTATCACACTATTTAAAAAATTTTTTTGTATGAAAATCATTTTATAATTGAGATTTTTTTAAGGTCTTTTAAAATTTAAATTTCTTGATAAAATTTTCAATTTTTTATAATCTAATTAAAAATTTTTTCAGATTAAAATTAATTTTGGATTTTACAACATAAAACAGTAAAAATGCCAACAAAAAAGTATAAGAATGAATTTTTGTTTACATAGAAGCTGGGACTACTGAACATCCAATACCACTTTGTTTAAAGTGTCGTAAAACACAATCAAACGAATCAATGAGGGCAAGTAAGATGGAAAATCATCGCAATAAATGTTAACTGGAACTGAAGAATAAGCCCTTGGAGTATTGGGAAAGAATGAAAGAGGAATTTGACAAGCAAAAAAAAGCTCAACATTTTTATCAAACCGAAAAATAACTTCCTCCATGCCTCATATATGATTTCGCATTTGATAGCTAAATCTAAAAAACGATTTACAGTGGGTGAAAGTTTGATTATTCCAGCGGCAGAAATATTTTTGAAACATATTTTCAATGAAAAAAATAAAAATATCTTGAAGGAGATACCTCAATCTGACACAGCTAATATCAAGATTAGAAGCATCTCCTTATTATGCTTTGCAAATTGATGAGTCTCTTGTTGACATTGAGAAAAAAATCATTTTGTTAGATACTTGTACTTAGAATCTGCTTGCGAGGATCTACTCTGTGCTTTTTCTTTGCCGATTCATAGCACATTCTTTGATATATTCCAAGAATTTCACAAATTTATTAGCGATTCGGAATATGCACCGAGAGAGCCAGAGCTATGACTGGTAAAAACTGCGGTTTTTTAAGAAGGAAATTGACTCAAATTGTGAGTCTAGGCATTGTATGATTACCAGAGAAGCTTTAGCTACCAACGTGATGCCTGAAAAATTGAAACTAATTTTTGGTGAAATTCTAAAAATTGTTAATTTATTAGAGTAATCCACTCAACAGTTGAATTTTTAAAAATTTATGTGAAAATAACGACGCTGATTTCAATAGACTTTTATTACACACTGAAGTTAGATGGTTGAGTAGAGGTTAAGTATTGAAGCGATTATTTTTACTCAAAAATAAAGTTCAAACTTTTTTAAAGGATAAGCATGAAATAATAGTCGAAACGTTTGATGATGAAAATTGGGTGTTAAACTTAATTGATCTTTGCGATATTTTTGAAGTTTTAAATGATATTTTTGAAGTTTTCACTTTGTATGACAAAATTAGTGCTTTTTGGATAAATGGATTTCAAAAATTAAAGAAGGCTTATTTTATATGTTTCCTACACTTCAAAAAAATATAAAGAATAAGATTCAGAAAGAAAATATGATCTTAATAATTGAGCAGCATCTTTCAAGTCTTCAGGGTCAATTTGAAAATTACTTCCCTGATGCTTCTGATCCGAGAAGAGGAAATGAATTGATTAGAAATTCATTTATCAATAAAACAAGTGGCAACCTAACGAACCTTCAAGAAGATCAGCTGCTGAAATTTCTAATGATGGAAACATAAAAGATATATTTCAAGAGGAAAAAAATGTAGTAAAATTCTTGGCAAATGTAAAAAGTCAATATCCAGCGCTCTCTGGAATTGCAATAAAAAAGTTACTCTTATTTCCGGCATCGTTTCCCTGTGAATCAGGGTTTTCACATATGTGTGCTATAAAAACAAAACAAAGGAGTAGACTTGCTACCACAAATTCTCTCAGAATATATCTATCAACAATTGTTCCTGATTTTGATAAAATAATTGAAAGAAAAGAACAACAAATATCGCATTAGTATATTTGATGCTGAATATATTTTGATAGCCAATTAAAATAAACTATTGTCATTGTTCTTATCTTATATTTTGCTTGAGTTTACCTTAAATAAAATTTTTAGGGCTCACAGTCATTTAACAAAATTTTGAGTTCGTATGTAGAAAAGGTTAACGTTATATGCAATCTAACACATCAGTAAATATAATGAAGATAAGATTTATCGTCTTTAATTATGCACGTGTCCATTATATTTGTAAATTTCTAAATGGCGTTGGTATTATGCCGTGTTATATTATTTTATTTTTTATTCTTATAATTCATATATAAACTTTGGATAACAAACTGAACAAATTTTAAAATCAATATAACAACTCAATATTGTGTTCCGCGTGGTGTACCTATGACTATTTACACATCTAAAAAATTTTCTATACACAAAATTGTTTGATAATAAATTTGCTATTTCGATTCATAAAATAAAATCAATATTATTTTATTTTTTTCATATCAGTTATGAGAATGTCTGAGCCAAATGAAAATTGAAAACACAACTGAAAATTGAAAAGCACAACTGAGGAATTACAGAGATTTTAGCATCTTCTGCTTAATATCTATATAAATCCAACACGGATGTGTCTTGAATGTTGTGGTAAAGACTATTGGTTAAGATATGCAATATTTTGTGAATAAAAAGGAAAGAAAGCCAGTAAAGTTATCTGACTTTGTAAAGAAGAGGAAAACTGTATGAGAAAGGACACTTAAACCAAGTTATTTGATCTGTGAAAGTTTTGCCAAGGTTGGTTGGAACACCTCAGTTTTATGGTGAGAAGCTTGTTATGAAAGCTTATAAAATTCTATGAAAGGATGCTGCATCTTCTGAGTACAATTCAACTTTTAAAATGACACTATTACAAGACAGGATGAAATGTCTAATTTTGTTGAAGAGAAGTCTTTTTAAATTCTGCAAAAGACAAAGTTTTCAATACAGGTTGATGAGATCACAATTCATAACTAAGCTATCCTTCTCGCCTGTCAAATCCATCTATGGAAATGATATAAGGAAAGAAATGCTATTCATTAAAATTTTAAATGAAACCAACCAGTCAGATACTGCTGAATATTAATGAAAATATACTATTGACTAATTGGATAAATATTGCATCAGATTGGGCTGCAGCCATGGCTCGAAAAGTGAACGACTTTCTTTCTTGAATTAAATTTTGTTGCTCCTGGCAGCATTTGATTTTTAAGAATATTGGAGGAGACACGAAAGAAGGAATCAACAGCAATTAACTTTGTCAAATCAAATTCATTGAATGATATTTTTTGTGCAATTCTGTGAACATTACAACTTCAAGAAGCATGCTGCTACATCTATTTAATTTTGGAAAGACTTCCTGATTAAATCAAAAATATTTTAACTAAGTTTTATTTTTAAAAGAGTGAATGTGCTTAACTTGGAGCTGGAATGTAGAAAATCAGATTTAGTCACCTGCGCTAAGAAGATAAAAGGTTATATAGAGAAATAGAAATTCTGGAGAATACGGTTTGAGAAAAAATTGGTATCTTTTCAAAATTTAAGAAAAGATATAATGATTTATTAAAGATGGATCATCCACTCTTGTTTGTAAACCTAGAAAATTATATGCAAGACATAAAGAACATAAGTTGGCTGAATCTTGTTCGACTTGAAAGAGAATATGAAACTGAGAAGAAAAGTTGGCAGAGAAGGAGTCTTTGCCTACATATCGGTAAAGCACTAACACTCAAATATTTTTCAACATCTAGTAAACATGATTCTTTCCCTACAACATTGTTGATGGAATCTGCATTTTTAAATCTGCTGTGGGTGTTTTTAGTGGAAAATTAAATAAATATAAATTTCAACAACAGGGGAACTATATCAGATTCCTTGTCCCAGAAACATCAAGATCAAGGTAGATGACACTAGCTAAATGGAATAAAACTAAACTACTTTGTTAACATTGATCTTAATATACAGAGTTTATCTTTGTTTACTCGAATAAATTTTAAAGTGTAAATAGCTAATTTTGTTTTTTCATTAACTATTTTAGTGATAAAATGGAACAACTTAAAATAAAATATGGGTGGTGCAGTGAATTTTTTCAAGAAAAAATGGCCTACGGACCCAAAAAGTTTGAGAAACTCTGTAGTTAGTTTTTACTAACTAATATTTTTCTAAGCATACAAAAACGTTTCAGCAAACGTTAGACATGAGAAGAGCACACTTTTATACATCGACAGCTTGACAAAGTTCGGAGGCATTTGATATGGAGTATCTTATTGTAAAAAATTTGAGTGATTATAACTTTTTTCGACAAAATATAAAGTGAACAAACTTTGCATAGCTGTTAAAATATATAAATAGAACCTTATATTAAAATTTTAAAAAATTTGAACAACTATTGAAAAAGATATAAAACATCAGATATAACGAAAAAAAGTGATATAAGTATATATGGAGGCATGTTCATGTATGCTCCCATTTGTGTGCTTAAAGTAGATGATATTAATTTCAAGGAGGCATACTGTAAAGATAGTTATCATTTGTGTGTTTAGCAGAGTTGATATTAATTTTAAGGAGGCAAAGACTACTCTTATAAAATAAATTTCAACAAGTAAGTAAAATTTTTATATGCGCCCTACTTTGTTGTTCATAAAAGTAAAAGTTTTCAATTTCTGAAAAATGCTAAAAGTATTGTTAAGTTAAAGACAAAAAAATTACAAAATCTAACAAAAAATTTTTTTTTTTTAGAAAAAGTAAGAAAAGTTTTACTTACTTGTTGAAATTTACTCTATGCCAACGTTTTTCAAACTGTGGGTCGCGTGAAAAATAAAATGGTTCGTGATAAAAAAAGATGCTGGATAAATGAACGTAGTGGACAGAGTTTGTCTTATTACACCCAAGAATTATGGGTCGCGAAGCAAACAGTCGTTCTTGCTATGGTCGCAGTAAAAAATATTTGAAAAACGTTGGTTTATATGCCTCCTTAAAATTAATATCATCTACTTTGACCACACAAATGGGAGCATACATAAAAATGCCCCCATAGTTCTACCCACCATGTGGTTATGTATATAAATATCATAAGCTATAAGGATTTGATATTTTGTAAAAATTTCATTCAAAAGAAAATATTTTTTTCTTTATTCTTAAAAAGCAGAACTTTTCATGACACCTAAGTACTCAAACTACATAAACAACTCATTTAAACTGTTTTTTCATGTTCACAAAGCATCAAAAAGTCAACCCAAAATTCTCTACAAAGTTTAATTTGCAATCTAGGTACTATTGACAAGTATAAATTGTGCTTCATTTTGACGTTTCCTTGAGAAACGAAGTTATGAAAAAATAATAAATTCAAAAAGCTTAACTCCTTTGCACAAATCTTACGATTTTTTGGATTATTGTTAAAAATTATAAAAAAAATTTCAAAGTTTTTCTAGAAAACCTAAATTTTAAAGTTTGGTGAAAATTCATTCTTAAAAAACGAATATATCTCAATTCTAAAAATTTAAATAATTTTAACTCTTTTTCATAAATTGTATTGTCAAATTAACTATCATAATACTAATACTTCAAAATATATATTTGAAAAGAATTTCCAACGATATAAAACTTTTTATAGTATCGTCTAAATAAGTCAAAATTTAGTCATAATTAATTAATTATTATTATTCAATTTAAAAAACACTTTCAACAAACATTTTTAAAGGATGTGATTTCTTAATGGTAAAAAATTCCTTCGATAAAAATGGTATTCCATAGTGCAACCAAATTTAATACCATCATATTATTCTTAAAAGGCCCCAAAAAGGGCATTCAAAAAAATAATTTGTAAAATTTGTTAGTATTTGATTGAAAGAAAGAACAATACCAGAATCATGTTTAAAAAGCCGAAAAATCTCTAATTTGAAGTTTCATGAAAATTTAAATTATATGCTAGGTAATATTAATAAGATTAGTTAGAGCTTTAACTGGAGATGTCACTTGTCTAAAACGGTGCAGAAACAAAAAAGTTATAAACAAAAATAATAAAATAATAAATGTACCTTCTCTGTTGTTTTAAACATGACATTTTTGATATGACCAATTTTATTTTGAAAAGGGTAAATAAAAATATCACTTAAAATTTTCAAGTTATTATAGTTACTTAGTTAGTGAGCTGGTTAGTTAAATATTTTTTCTGTGTTAGTAAGTTAAATAAAATTTATCTTTTTCATGATAAACATTTTCTAGGGATATTTTAGTAAAGTTTTTCATAATAAATATGGAAGGAATCGGAGGGGGTGGGAGAAATCTAGATAAATATAAAAATTATTTCATAATTATTACTTACGAAATATGTTGCTTGTCAAAACAAAAAATAAACCTTTATTTTAATAATAATTATCACCGAGTATGAATAAAAAGATAGCTATTTTAAAACATATGTACCAACAAATGTTTATCCGTCTTTATTTCTTTAAAAGCAGAAACAGTGGAAATAAGACATTTTTTATTGCTAAAAACCAATGGCATGTAGAATATTGAACAGCTATAATATCAGATTGACCAAATTGACAAGAAAGGCGCTGAATTTTTGTTTTTATTTGGGGGCAGGCTTACTTACGCCAGTGAGTCCTTGCATTCAATTTGAACGTTGGAGGGGGGGAGATATCTTTACGTATCCATCAAGCTGTAAAGAATTGCGCAAAACTTCTACTGCAATTGTCAAAATGATTCCATAGGAAAAGTGAACTTCTCATGTTCCAATTTCTTCTATATGTCCCTCTCTTGTACCTCACTGGGTACGGCCACATATGGGAGAGGTCAATATTTTATAATGTTAAAATTATGAAGTTGTCTCAAGTCTTCATCCATTTGACGTTTTGAAGGATATTGAATAAGAATTTTTAGGTAATTATAGCCGTGTCCAATCTAATAATTAAATCCATCAAAAGTAACAATATTTTATCCATTGGACACAACACCAAAATAATACTCGTCATTATGAGATTATTACTTGTTTTCATTGTATAATACAGAATAGAGGAATTTTTGTTTCGTATATTTGTAATAAACCTGCTTACCAAAGAATGAGTTCTTTGAGGAGTATGATATTTATGAAGCAAAATTTTACTGCATTGACGTGTAGTGTAACATCATCACATAGAAGTTTACGGAACTCGTTTCATAGAGATATAAAGGCAGTAAGTAACAATATCTTTAGTGTTCTAGCATTTGTTAGTTCATACACTGTAAACTCTAAACTAACACACAATCATTGCACGCTTCCACATGTCAAGGTCATGCAATTTAAGAGAATGTAACTGAAGGGAAAAATCAAAAGTTCACGTGATTCGATTAGTATTTAACATTAGTTATTTCATCTGGCGCATGTATATTTATTAGCGGTATGGGACATTACACTATAACCTGTCAAAGTGTTTCATTTGCAAGAGCGCCACCTCTATATCTTTTTCTTTGCCTACACCTTGTTCCCAAGTTAGGGGTCGGTGGCTGAGATCCGCTGTTTCCACTTCCCTCCGTCCATTGCGGCCTCTTCGCTGAATCCAAGCTCCGTAGTCGCTGCTTCAATCAAGCTCTCCATCTTTTTCGTTGTCTCCCTCTGCTTCTTTTTCCACTCACTTTCTTTTCCAAAGCTCAGGGCCCCACATCGTCTGGCTTATTCCCTAAAAGCTACAGTCAGAACACTTATCTCAATTGGTTATTTCTTTTTTCGTCTCTGCATCTTCATTTCAGTAGAGAAGCATTTCCCCAACGCACGTGTTTCCCCTGTGTAACCCACAGTGAGTTAGTGACTTGGTCTGATATTTTTACGGTTTTGAGTGCATGCCATTAACTAATTTATAAATGTACTTTTACAGTATGAAATAGGAAACACTGTGATCAGTTAATTAGCGTTGTAAATGAGATAATATGATAAAAAAACCTAAAACTCAACGGCGTCTCTAACTCTTAGGACGCCAAGTGATCTGGTCCAAAATATTCACTGTTTTGTCAGCAAGTTTTCCCCTTTGGCGGGATGTGATGTGCATGGAAACATTCCTCTTACTTTTTTATCGTTTTTATATACAATAAGTATTGTGGATGCAGTGTGAATGTATGAGAGGTGAACATATCGATTATATTTTACAATTTTGTTATTTTCATGTTTTAGTTTGTTGTAAGATTATTTTCATTCCTAATGCTTGATAACTTTGTTTGCAGATGTCAAAGAAGCGCACATAGAACGAGAGTTTTCTCAGCTTTGGCTTCTCATTTATAGTGAACAATGGCATGCAGATGCCACAGTGCCTCTTCTGCAAGAAAACACTTGCTTATGAGAGCATGAAGCCTTTCAAGGTGAAGGAACACCTCACCAAGCTTCATCCGAAACTGGCCAACAAGGATTTGGCATACTTCAAAATCAAGAACATCAGCTCAAACGGTCTAGATTGGATCATGGAACATGAGTTCTCTTTCAACGCAGCATTGTCGTCAAGGCATTCTACAAGATCTGCCTTCGTATTGCAAAGCAAAAGAAGTCACAATTTGAGAGAAGCTTGTTAAACCTTGCATGACAGAGGCTGCTCGTCTTGTTCTTGATCAGAACTGTGTCAAAAAGCTTAATCAGATAAGTCTTTCGGACAGCACAGTTAAACAACGCATCTATGACATGTCGCAGGATATAAAATCGCAGATGATAGAGAAAATCAAACTCTCTCTATTTTTAGACATCCAGCTGGATGAAACAACATAGGTTACACGTCTTCCTCATCTTTTGTTTCTGAAAATCAAGTTGAGGAGGAGTTAGACCACTAACAAAAGCAACAAAGGCTAAAGATGTCATGAACTTAGTGTCCAACTTCTTCGAAGAAGAAAAACTCTCGAGGGCAAAATTGGTTGGTATCTGTATGGATGGAGCACCCAGCGTGCTCGGTTCCAATCCAAGTCAAGATTTATGACTCTGGTCAAAGAGAAGAACTCAGACATCAACACAATTCCTGATCCACCGTGAAGCTCTTGTCTCCAAGACGAGTGATCCACATCGTCAACCATATCAAAGGAGGGGCACTCAACACCAGGCTGTTCCGTAGGTTGTGCCAAGACATGGATTCTGCTCACCAAGACCTCCTCTTTTACACATCTGTTCGTTGGTTGTCAAAACGCAATGTTCTCGCGCGTGTATTTGAATTTTTTGATGAATTGCAGATATTTCTGGCAACCCAAGGAAAGAAAACGGAGCACCTTTTAAATGAAATCCAGGGGTCATTCAAATTTAGTCTTGCTTACTTGGCAAATGTATTCGAAGCTTTCACCGGACTCAACCCGCAACTACAGGGCCCTGATACCATCATCATAATACACACCGATGCCATTAAGGCTTTTCTCAACAAGTTAGTTCTCTGAAAGAGGAAAGTTGAAAGGAGTAATGTAGCTTCCTTTTTGCGTCTGAACGAGGTCATCGGAGAAGAACAAGTTGCCTAGGAGCCGCAACAAGAGATGAAGGAACACTTGATAATCCTTCAAGAAGAGTCTAAATACTATTTTCATGAAGCTGATAGAAATCAAAATGTTCAGCTGACACTTACAAGCAATCCTTTCCGATGCAATGTGGATGATATTCCTGATGAGATTCAAGAGGAATTCTTGGAGCTCATCAAAAACACTGCCGCAAAAAAGGAGTTCTAGGGACAGCAAGAGTTCACCAGCTCTAACTGCTGGGTCAAGATGCTCTCTGCTTTTCCCAATACCAGTCTACGCAGACATTAGTGTCAGGGCTTGTAAACTTTTAAATTTTGAAATTTTCTCTATCATTTCACTCTTGCACATAAAATTACAAACTATCGTTAAAAGAAGTAATGATTTTAGGGTTCAAAAAGAATTATATAGGAAAAAATTTTAAGTCACTTTTCTCCACACAGGCTGACACAAATAAAATTAGCAACCAGATATTGTTCAACAAAAATTCTTGTTATAACAATATTTAAACAACATAGCATCATTTAGTTACTTTTCAAAAAATCAAACATACATCAAATAGATAAAAAAAAGTTAATTTAATTTTCAATGTTCTCAAGTTTTTGTACAAATCTCTAAAGATACAACTCTCTACTGCTTTTCCTGCCATTTCTTTTAAAGGTTTATTCTTTTTTTGATAACTTTATAGAATTAACATTTTTTTAATTAGTTTTCTAAGTTTATTTCATGTTTTTTACATTATCTTTTTTGTACACTTTCGACTTATTTTTCGAATTACAAATTTTGAATGGATATTGTAACAAAACCATTGAATAATATAATTGGTAATCTTGAGTCTTTAACCAAAAAAGAAATTAAGAAAGATCTCACTACATTACTAAATGACGTATCTGATCTTGATAATTTCTCAAATTCTTTGAATTCAAGACTCACAGAGTTCGAATAAAGTTTATCAACTAAAATCGATTTAAGTAGGTTCGTTTTATATTCAAAAGTTGGTGCACAACCTATAAATAAGGAAAACAAAATTTTGTATTTGAAATCTGAAGTAAATAAACATAGTGATGATACTCTTAATTTAAGGAAACAGTTGCAAATATACTTAGCGAAACCGAAGTTAGTAATATTAAGCAAAACGCTAATTCTTTAAAATTAAATTTTCCGTAGATATAGATATTGTTAAAAAATTCGTCTCTGATAAAATAAAAGAAAAGTCTTTTACCTAAAATAATTATAAAAAATTTTGATAAAAATATGTCGGATGATATTATTCTGAATTCCATTTTATCCAAAATTAGTTATATAAAAGATTTCTAATGATAAATTCTAAATGATAAAATTGCAAAAAAAATTCTCGACAAGCTAGTTATTAACCAATGATAAATTATTAATATTGATTTATATTAATTTGTAACCTTTATCGCTTTTTTTAAATTTTTATTTGCATAACCTTTATCCCTCTCTGTATACGCCCGTGTTTGTATAACTTTTCTCGTAACTTTCATAGAATGTAAGTAATCTTTATCCTGACGGGCCGAATAATAAATATTTTGGTTTGTGATGCTAGTTTGGGATTTACGGGTACATTAAATTCAAAGTGGAATCATATTTCACGAAGGAAAATCATAAATTAATGGGTTAAAACTTTTAAAACTTTACGCTTCCAAAAATCACAAGGGGCGGATCTAGAAATTGGCATTAGGGAGGGGGCGGATTTTACTAAACTAGAACTCAAATTAAAGCATATAAATTTAAGATTTATCAAAATTTTTAAGCTATTTTTATCTTATTTTGGATAATTGTTTAATAAATTATTATATTTAAAAAGTCTTTTTTTTTAAAGAGGTGTCTTTAAATGATATTTTATTGCGTTTCAGTTCGTTAAAAAGTAGTCGTAGTCAAGATGCTTGTGGCCTGTCAATATATGACTTGAAAAAAGTTCAGAATTGTATCGCTTTTTCTTTTATGAAGGCTTTCAACTCTTGCATTGCAAAAAAACATTATTCCGGACGTACTAAAAAATACTAAGATCATCCCAATATAGAAAAAAGTGATAAAAGTGATGTAGGGAATTATAGGCCCATATCGATTGTAAGTTCAATATCAAGAGTCCTTGGGAAAATAATTTATACGCAAATAAATAATTATTTAACATCCAACAATCTTTTTTTCTCTTTCCAATTTGGCTTTAGAAAACACTCGTCTACAGAAGTTTCTTGCCCCAAAAATATATAGGTAGCCCGGGCTCTGGGTGTGCCTCAAGGTACAATTTTAGTTCCACTATTTTTCAATATTTTCATGAATGACTTCCTAAACGTTATATCAAATGTTGAAATATTGATGTATGCTGACGACATAATAGTGCTGTTCTCGGATAAGTGTTTAAGTGAATCTCTATTGGAAAATAATTTAGCCTTGATTCAAAGTTGGTTCTCTTATAATTTTTTTGTTTGTCTTTGAACACCAAAAACTCAAAGTTTATTTCTTTCTCCTATAAATGTACTAATCTTAGTTATGTCGATTATTATTTATCGACATTGAGATTTCAAAGAGTAGATTATCACAATTTTTGGGCTTTATCATATCTAGCAATTTGACCTGGTATTGTCACGTGTCACACATATCCCACAAATTCGCTTATATGTCTCGTATGCTAAAACAAGCTAGAAAATTTTTTCCCACCAAAACTATGCTGACCCTTTATAAAAGCCTCTTCCTTCCTCATCTTATGTACAGCATTTTCAACTGGGGACATTCAAACAACTCAACTCTATATTCTCTTCAAAAAAGACTTTGAGAGTCATCTTCTGTCTTCAAACAATTTCTCATACAAACAACAAGTTCCTTGAAAATTCTTTACTTAAACTTGAAGACCTATACCACCCAAGCGTTTACGTTATGTTATATAAGTTCTTATACCATATGCTTCCACCTTTGTTCAATCCTTTCATTACCTTCAACTGGAAAAAAGACAGAACCTCATCTCGTCATGAAAATCACATGTCCCTTCCTTTCTATAATTATTCCAAGTCAAAGCGAACTTTTTCATACAAAATTTGTACTCTCTACAACGTCAATATCTAATGCTTTTTCCCTTTAATCCTATCCATATCAAAAAATTCCAAAAGATGTTGCAAAATTCTTTTCTCGATTCCTACACCTCACTCACTCACTGTGCCTAAAAATGATAAGAAAGTAACTAGATTAAGAACTAAGAGGATAAAGCCTCTTCCGTCTAGGACACTTTTTAGCATACATATAAATAATGGTGTCAATATCTAATCGAATATCTCTGTGAACAAAAAGAAGAATGAGAGCATTAAACGATCCTCATTCTTTGACGTGCGAAGTGAATTGATGTGGTAAAATTGATGTGTTTAAATAATAAATTTACAAAAAAAATTTGGATAATATAAAAGTAATAAGTGTCACACTTAACTACGATTGGAACATAAAAAAACTTTTTACGGCTTCTTACTTTAGAGAAAGATTGAATCTAAAAAACGAGTTGCAGAAGCCATCACAGAGAAAAATAATTAGTTGTTGTAACTATTTGAATTAGTAAATTTCTCTTTAAAGACTAGTAAATGTGTTTATTACTAAGTAGTTAGTAAAAAATTTTTATAAGCACTAACTTTTTTTAGACTTTTTCATTTTTATACTATTTTTAAACTTCAATTTTTTTTATAAGTTAACTCAAAAAGTTAAAAATTATAGTTTTATTGTGTTAAATTCTAGTTTATTAAATCTAAATACTATGTGTATTTTTATTTTAATATGCATAGCATCGGGATAAATTATCATTAAAAAGATTTAATATCATTTCTACCAAACTATTGGCAGTTTGTCTTTTTAGAGGATTCAAATCCAAGTATTTAAGCCACACGCTTTACCCTAGCTACTTATACCACTTATTGAAGCTTTAGACTTTTGGTATTTACTATATAATTTTTTTCTTCTTAATGTAATTTTTTAAACTTATTGAACTTAGCAAAAACATTTTAAGAAAATAAAAAAAAATTTTAGTTTACTTTTTTTATAATTTTTTATTTTTTATTTTTATTTAATTTTTTTTTCTGTTTTCTTCTGCTTTAATAAAAATGTCTTCTCATAAATTGTAAGCTACAATTATTTTAATGTTTTTTTGTCAAATTTGTTTCTTAAATCAAAGAAATTTTAGTAGTCTTATAAAACATTATCGATTAATTCATGAAAACGAAAAAAGTTTTATAGTTAAATGCATATTTAGTGGGTGTAATCATACATATACTAGAGTTTCTTCCTTTGTTAAACACTTAAGAACAAAACATCATCTAGATCATATAATAAATATAAAAAATACATTTAGTGTTGTAGACATTAATAATTTTGAAGCTCATGGTGATGTGAATACCATAAATTTAGATGTAGGTTCTGAGTTATTAAAAAGCATAGCTTTGTTTCTTTTACGTCTACGTGAAATTAATAAGGTACCTTTTAGTGTTATTACTGATATTATTGATACAAATTTAAATTTGTTCGAAATTCATAATAATCTATTAAAAGATTCATTTCGTTTTTTGTTTGATGATGATAATATTTCCATTACCTATAAATCAAAAATAAAAAAATTTTTTGCTGAAGACTCTTTTATTCAAAATGCATTTAAGATGCTTAATTCTGAACATAGACTTCTATCATATATAAAACAAAATTTAAATTTTGTTTCACCTGTAGAATATAATCTTACTCAATTCTCTAATGATAAAGATGGCAAATATCAATATGTTCCTATCTTATTAACAGTAGAAAGTCTTTTGCAGTATGAGGATGTTTTTGATTACGTATTAAAAGGGCATAAACAGAACTCAACTTTACTAAAGGATTATTCTGATGGTAGTCACTTTTCTAATAATTTACTGTTTAATCAAAATGTTCCTTCATTGCAATTAATTTTGTATTTCGACGATGTCACCCTTTCGAATCCATTAAGTAATAAATCTAAAAATTTAAAAGTAAGCTGTATTTATTTTCAGTTAGGTAACATTCCTTCAGTTTTTAGATCAAAGTTAAGTTCAATTTATTTAGTTATGCTATTCAAAGCTAGTCTTACAAAAAAAGTTGGTTTGAACACAATACTAGAACCACTGATTTTTGACATAAAGCATTTAGAGCAGACTGGAATATCAATTACAAAAAATAACACTTTATATAATTTTAAGGGCACTATTTCTGTATTAATAGGAGATAATCTTGCTTCACATATGATAGGGGGTTTCACTGAATCTTTTATTTCATACAGAAGCTGCAGGTTTTGTACTGCAACTCGTGAGGATATACATACTAAATTTTCATGTGATTCATTTGTTTTAAGGACTCAAGAAATGTTTGATTCTCAAATAAAAAATTTTATTGATTCTCAAATAAACCTATTATGTTAAGCGATTCGAATAATTTTAGAATAAAGCAAACGGAAGCACAAGTTTGGTGTTTAGGAAGGTTTCTTCCATTGCTAGTAGGTGATATGATACCTGAAGAGGACAACACGTGGAAATTTTATCTTAAGTTTTTAGATATATTACAATTAGTTTGTTCACCTAGATTAGACCGTGGGCATGTTAAGTTTATGCAAGAAATCATTGAAGATTTTGTTTCAGAGTACACATTGTTTTTCCATCATACTTCCATCAAACCTAAATTTCATTATCTTTTACATTATCCCATGCAAATTTACAGTTTTGGTCCTTTATATAATATACAAACTATCAGATTTGAATCAAAACACAACTATTTCAAAGATCATTTTCATCGTACCAAAAATAACATTAATACTTTAAAATCTCTTGCTAACCATCATCAATTATTACAAGCATATTATAGTACCTCTAAAAAATTGTTTAGTGCATATAATTGTGTTGGTCATGGACCAGAAATTTTGTATTTAGACCTGGTTAGTCGTGATATTAGTCTTTTACTTCAATCATTTTGTGACGAAAAAAAATCTTTATCACACTATAAATCAATTAGTTATATGGGAATTGACTATCATTTGTCAGATTGTATTATAAGTTATAATGATGATAAATCGGATATAAGGTTTAACCGAATTTTGTATTGTTTTATTTTCAATAATCGACCGTCATTTTTTTGTGAGCAGCTACAGACCAAGTGTTTCAATCGGCATTATTTCGCATATTTTTTAGAAAAATCAGGAAAATATATTTTTGTAAATGATGACAGTTTGGCTGAGTTTAAGTCATATGGGCTGTATAGTTGTCCAGAAAGTGTTGATTGGTTTGCTGTTGTAACCAAAAATATTATTTTTTAATTCTTTAAATAACTACATTCAGCTTAATTAAATTTTTATAAAAATATGTATCTAATTTTTTAAATATATATATGAACATATATGACTTTTTTTTTAAATAATTTTTTTCCAAAAAGTTTTGTTTTGAAGTACGAGCAACAAACAAAAAAGCTTCCTTTACCTGAAAGCTATACTAAAGAATATTTTTTGAATATTGCATCATCTGAAATGCGTTTATCTGAAGATAAAATTTTTCCCAAATACTATGATTATGACGTAGAAGAGTACGTCGATCTTGAAAATGTTGTTGATTTATATCAACAAAAGGTTGTTAAAATAAAAATAATGCGCTCTAACTGTGATGTTATTGGTGATAAGAAATGTCTTTCGATTACTCCTGACAGTTCAAAACTTTTTAAAGAAAACAAATCAAGGTATATTTTTTTATTTTTATTTTTCCAAGTGATCATCTATTTTTCCTAGAAGTGATGTATGGCCCAAAACAATAATTTTTCCTCGAGCCTATGCCCATAAAGGATTGATTAGCAAGCTTGAAAATCAAGAAAAACTAAATAGTAAAGACATTAGCAATATGCTACATACACTTTATATCTACTACACGCAGTTTACAAACGGATTGTAAGTTTCTTAATTTATATTTATATACAATTTATTTATTTAAGTTTATTTTAAATTTAAGATACCCAACAAGTGAAATGTATACTCAGCTTGTCGATATGCTTTTTAAGAGTTTCCAAATCTATCTCAAGAGTCGGGACTACCTCTCTCTTCTGCAAAAGTATTATGAAACTTTTCAAAGTTGTATTTAGTTTAACTTTTTTTTGTAGGTATATTGGAAAAATAAGATTATTTATAAGTGGGGAAATGAGCGCAAATATCGTGACAAAGATGTTCCTGAAGTTGTAAGTAAAAAAAGAAAAACTAATGAAGAGAAGCAAACTAACTTTTCCTGTAAAAGCGCCTTTTGTTTAAAAAACTTTCTACCAAGGACGTCTCAATCCACTGATATTCAAATTAACAATGAGCTAATTGATTGGCTCAAAAAAGAATTTGTCAAAACTCAAAGGAATGAGGCTGCTATAACCGTACGAATGGACGAAACTTTTATAGAAAGGAGAAAAGAGATTATAGTCAACAAAAAATCTTTACAGGATATTTTATCTATTTATCCTTTTCTTCAGGAAGAAAAACAAGTATTTTAAAGATTTGTTGTTCTATGTTTATGTTGTTTTTTTAAGATTTTTTTAGAGTTTAAAAGACTCTCTCCTATTATGCCAAATGATGATTTAAAGAATGTTTTGTTCGATCAATTACTGAAACAAAGCAATGCTGTATTAAATTTATGTAAGGATAGAAAAATGCCAAGTATTTATCAGGAATTGTGTGAAATATTTAGTCTTCAATCAAATATATCTCGAAAAAAAGGTTTTTCACTCATTTTAATATTTTTATTTCTTCTAAATTTTATTTATAGATTTAAAAGTATTAATGACTCTTCATGGAGTATGCCATCTTTTTAAAGAGAATTTAGAAACTATTTGCTTCAGAAATCAAGTGATTAAAGAAAAAGCTCAGCCCATCATGATCTTTGTTAAAAATTATGTTTTTTCGACGGACAAAAACTGCTTTTCTCTCTATATAGATTTTGTTGAAATTTGTCAAACTAATTCTTTTTTGAATATATTTTTACTTTTGTTTGTTTGCATGTATATTTTTAATTTGAGCTATCCTAATTCGATTAAAAACACCATGCTGTACATACAAAATTTCATTTTTGAATTGAAAGATGAAATTGTCAATAAGAAGGTACTTAGTCTGCTTTATAAAATTAAGACTGAAATGAAAGCATATTAAGCTGTTTTTGCCAATTTTACATTTAATCATATCCTAAATAAAGTGTTTCTGTTTTTTTAAGTTTTTTTGACAATCCAATTTACATTTCCAAAACTCGTGTTTTCACATTGGTTTCTTTTTACTTGATAAATAGTAAAAAATATTTTTACCGTATAATTAGTAATATTTACTGATTAAATAGTTGAAATAGAGACGAAAAATTTTACTAAAATAGTTAGTAACATCAACTATTTTAATTTAGTCATAATTACTAACTGAATAGTAATCACAACTGTCCTCATTTCTACTATTTAAATAGTTAATCTTACTATTTTTTTTTCTCTGTGATCATAATATTTGAGTTCTATACGAAAAGAATTAGATCAAGAAAAATTTTCAACCAATTGGCAATGCAATTTGGGGGGGGGGCTTATTTTTATTTGCTTATATAAACTTATATAAACATATGTGGACTTAGTTTTGGAAAGAGTTGGAGAGAAATTTCCTGATAATAAAGCAGTATATACGAAAAAAACTAGTAAATAGGAATATGAAAACGCTTTATTCAAAGCCTCTCTGCTCGTTATAACTTCAAATACATTAATAAAAACAACTTTACTGAGTTTAAATAGTTCTTTAATAATCTAATAAAAGAAAGTATGTAAAAGAAAATCATAATGAAATATGTTTAGAAAAGCAAAAGACTAAGATTAGACAAAATCTATTAATGACACAAAGCTGAAATAGGATCATACAAAATAAATGAATTAAAAAAACTTACCTACAATCCATGTAAAATAAAGTAACAATTGAATATAATTAGAAAACTAAAAGTCTAAATTAAAAAAATTTAGTAACCAGAAGCAGAAATAGGAAATCAAGGTAAAATAAAAATAAATCTTGTAAGAGAGGTATTGAAAGGCAAATATATGGAATAATAAGGATATTGATTAGAGTAGTGAGTCTTTATTAGTTTTACATTATTGTAAACGAAAAGAATTTCTTTATCACTCAATTCAAATGTTTCTTCTACCAATCGTAAAAAAATTATGCACAGAAATCAAGGTGTTTGAATGAAAGAGTCAATGAAGATTCTAAATATGATAAATGAAATCATTTTGTTACGTTAATACAAATTGAATGACACTGCTAAAATTGTCAAAAAGAAAAAATATCTGCAGCAGATGAGAGGTTCCTTACAACCAGGAAACTTTTTTATTTGAAAATTTTTACTTTTTTAATTGGAAACTTAAATTACAAAAACGAATATTAAGCAATTTTCAATAAATTTTAACATTTTATGTTTTGCCGATGTCGATTACATCTGAAAAATAGGCGGGTTTTTTCAAGCACAAACAATTACTCATTTTTGATCTTTATAAGGAATCTGAATTAAACATAGCATAAAGTATTTTCATTTAAAAAAAGATTCGAAGAATTACGGTCTTTAATAGGTTAACAACCATTTTAATCAACTCCTTCCAGTACAAAAAGGAAGGAATATGCATCAGGTACAGGACTAATGGGATGCATAAACAAAGATGATTGCTTGCCGTAACAAAGGTTTAACGGACAGTTATTAGAAAATTTCTTTTTGCGTATAACGTCCCCTGAACGCCATGAGTATGCAGGAAATGCAGTCATCAACTTATAAGTTCTCTTGGGCCTGTGACAACTAACGCCTCACAATGAACACCAAGAAGACAGAAGTGATGATTTAACCGCGCCTTAGCGAGACTTGCAAGTTCTATTTTATTAAAACAAAAATTTCAATTCAAAAGGTTGTTCGTAAATTAATTCGAATGCCATTGAAGTAAAACTAGTAAATATGAATATGAAAACGCTTTATTCAAAGCCTCTCTGCTCGTTATAACTTCAAATACATTAATAAAAACAACTTTACTGAGTTTAAATAGTTCTTTAATAATCTAATAAAAGAAAGTATGTTCTTTTATCAATATTGATTTTAAAGCATTGGAAACTTTAAAAAAATTTGCGATAGAAAAATATTTCTTGGAAGCTAATTCCAAAATTCAAGTGCGCTGACCTAAACAAAATAAAAAATACATCTTTAAATTTCTACTGTTGAGTGATCTTTCCTTAGCAGCGTTAGAAAAGTAATCATATGAACAAAACACGAAATCACAGGCCTAAAAAAATATAATACAGTCAAACCTCCTGGACTCTCCCACATAAAAATATTGAAACATTCCTTCAAATTTTACATAAAATATTTGTTTAATACTAAATCGGCCATGCTGGTTCCATTTCGGGACTCATTTTTTACATTTAGAATTTTAAAATATCTATAAGTGTTAATTAAATGGGAGTTTTACTTCTAAAAATTGTCTCCAAAACATTCCTTCAAATTTTACATAAAATATATGTTTTATACTTAATCCGTCATGCTGATTTCTTTTCAGGACTCATTTTTTGCATTTACTTTGGAAAAAATGAGGTATAAATCTATCTAAAAATTATCTATTTAAGTTTATTATTATATGTAACTTTTTTCACTTTAACGGCGTCCCTTTTTACTTTAATTACGCCCTTTTTCACTTTAAGTAAAATGAAATTATAAAAACGTTGATAAAGCAGAAAATAATGATGATTTAGGTCATACTTCACTCCATTCATGGGAAAGTTTAGATTAAAAAACACGTATTTATAAATTCAGACAAAACTAAGATTCTTTAATTCTTGTCAACTGCAAAAAAAACTACCTAACACTTCGATTCATGTTCTTGACAATGTTTCTGTTTTTTTTCAGAAAAAAAACTTTCTATTGTGTTAATTAGGATATATAGGAATTCATTATATCTCTGTTATCACCGAAAACTATTTAAACATAAAGTCTAACTTGGAAAAATCTGCTTATTTTATTTTTTTTTGCTTGTTTTTGTTCCTTTTTTGTTACTGAAATCATAAATTTTACTTAAAACGTTAAAAAAATAAAAAGACCACAGAATGGAAGCAGTTCATAAACACTGAACAAAAAATGTATCAAAAGAAGCAAAAATTTAGTCATAAAGGAGCTTCAAAGTTTAAAAATTAGCACAAAAATACTTCAAAATGGAAAAAATTGAAGAAAGAAAGTGCATTCGTATTGGTTCTCTGACAGAAAGTATAAAAGGACTTGTGTATTCTGCAAGCTTCATTTTGCCATTTGAGCACTATTTGTTTTTCACAATACGTCTCCAATTCTTTCTTTTTTATTCTTCTGTTTTTAACTTTAACTTCAACCAGTCAGAATGCCTGAAAAAGTTTCGTTCGAAAAAAGGAAAAGCTTGTGGATTTCGTTATCGAGAATAATTTTAGTATTAAAGATGCTGCGAAGTATACTGTTTTTAAAATATTCAAGAGCAAAATCAATAATTTACAGGCACAAAGAAGACGATGGCGTTAGAAAGCATGGAGGACACAAAACAACCTCTTTTGATGATGAAAAGTTGCTGTTTATTGAAAAAGCTATAGAAGATTACTCAACACTGACTCTACAAGAAATCAAAGACAAACTCAAAGCAAGATTTGATTTTGAAACTAGTACAACTTCTATAAGTAACGCCCCAAAAACCATAGCTTGTATGTCTTCATTGACGAATCTGGGTTTAACAATCATCTCACAAGAGCATATGCCAGATCCAGAAAAGGCACAAAAGCTCTAACAGTCATTCCAGCACTAAAATCAAAAAATACTTCTCTTCTGCTGGCAATCAACTGTAACAAACTTGTTCACTATAAATTGTATAACTCTACTGTAAATGCAGAAAAGTTTCTGTTGTTTTTGGAGAAGCTTCTACAAGAACTACCTAAAAATAGAAACGTACATTGGCTTATAATGGAGAATGCAGCCATTCACAAACCTCAAAAAACAAGGATTTTTCATGCAAAACACTAATTGTGTCAAGATTCAATACCTTTCTCCTTACTCATACATGCTGAATCGCATTGAAAATGTTTTTTCAAAAATTAAGAGTAGATGTAGGCAAACGATGTCTAACGACAACACAAGGCATGATATCCAAGAAGTTATAAAAGAAGCAGTTATGGTGAACAATTAAAATATTGGATTTAAACAATTTTTACAGATCCATCTTTTTCAAACTTAACTTGACCATGAATGGAGAAAAGTATAATCCAAAATATTTATTATTAAAATAAAGTTTTCTGCTTTATCACCTTTTTTAAATTTTCATTTTAATCTCTTTCTTCTTTTGCCTTTTCTCATTAACTTTGATAAAAAAGATAACATGTACTGTTTTTCGAAAATTTTTATGGACTTTAATTTTGGTTAACTTTATAGCTCAAATTCTATAATTTTGAAAAACAATTATGAAATTCGAACAGTTTTAAAAAATGAAAAGAGTCACTTTTTAGTGAAAAAGAGCGCATTGAGGTAAAAAAAGGGCGCATTTAAAGTGAAAAAGGGCGCACGTAAAGTATAAACAGTATACATAAGTAAGATAATGAAGATTTATAGAATTGATCGATTATAGAAAGAATTGGACTCAGTTTGTAATTAAAAAAATTTGTTAATTAACAAGCGTTGTGTTATATAAAAAAAGAAGATGTGAGAATAAAAGATAAAATCTTGTGATAAACATAAAAACAGTTCATAAAAAGAAACAGGTTTTTTATTGTCATGATAAAATAAAAGCAAAAAATAGAGTGAATATTGGCAAAGATAATTATAATTGAATTTGAGCAGTGATTCAGTTCTGATTTAGTTTCTGTTTGAGTGATTCATTATTATGTTGTCCTTATCCTGGGTTAACACTACTTGAATGGCATCGTTCTAATGTTTCTACCGTGCATAGTAAACACAAGGTTACAAGTGAAAGGGAACATGAGTGTTTTCCTTACGAAGACACGAGTTAATTCATAATTATAAGAGTAGTGAAATTGGCACCTAGTGCATTTTGGTACCATTGGTGTTTAATTTTAGATTCTATTTATATATAAAGAATCACTTTTTTACTATAAAGAACAAACTTTTTTGAAAAAGATCAAGTTCCTACTATATTACATTGCTTCGGCTCTTCAAGGCTATTATGATATTTTTATAGCAGAAAATTTCGATCAAAATATCAAAAAGTCCCTGTACGCTGAAACAAAAAGTTTTATGCATTCCTCATTCTTTTTAAAGTAATTCATAAGCATTGTCATAGGGGAAAAATTTGCCAAAAAATGGATATATTTTTCATCTAAACAAAAAGGAAAATTGGCTGTTGACAAAATTTTAGAGTTTATAGAAAAAATTCAAAAAAAAATCAAGACCAACTTAAAAAGAGATAGAAAGAACTCAAAATGAATAAAGACGAATTTAAAATATAAAAAGACGTTAAAACGAACTTAAAATGAAAAAAGACGTTAAAATGAAAAACGACGAACTTAAAGTGAAAATGCTGTATATAATCCCATTTAATTTGAAAAACGGTGTGATATACATTATTGACTTCAGATTTTTTACAAATAAATACATAGTATCTTGGCGAATCTCCGTATGCATATATAATGCCACCGGAGCTTTGCCAAGCTCCCAATATTTATATCTATATATACATAACCACATATAGGGTAGAACCATGGAGGCCATTCTATGTATGCTCCATTGTGAAAAACAAATAATTCACACAAAGTTTTGGACAAAACTTTTAATTATTTAGCATTTGTGTGTTTTAAGAAGAGATATAAATTTTAATGAGTCATAGAAGCAGTTTGAAGTGTATTTGAAAAAATTAAAAGTATGCCTCTATGTTTGTTTAAAACATGACATTTTTGAAAAAAAAAGATTTTTGAGGATATCCAAAAAAATACAATAAAATAAATTATTTTTTAAATTATAACTTTTTTACAATTTTTTAAAAAAAAATTATAAATATATAAGATAACATATTTAACATATTTATTTAAGCAAATTTGAGGCTAATGCCTGTAAGGTTTGCATCTTGAAGTTAAGCAAATAATACAATCTCCTAGACTGCCAAGCTGCATCCAGTTTGTTTTTAAAGTCATTCAACCCCGTAGAATTCACAACTTCACTGGCCAAAGAATTCCAATCTTCAAAAGCTCTTTGTGTTAGAAATGTTTGGCGATACTTGTTCTGGAAACTTTCAGCTTTAAATTTGAAGCAATGCGATCTAGAAATTCTTGTTGAAAAACCAGGCAGGACAGGACGTCTTCTTTTATTACCATATTTTTCTTTACAATGTTGAAAATCGTAATCATTTCATTTCTCTTTATTCTATAATAAAGTAACTTAATTAATAAGGTAACTTCAAAACTTTCATTCTTTCAGAATAAGGAAAAATTCTCATAGCAGGTAAACTTTTTGTGAAGTTTTTTTTGAACTTTTGCAATTTTCTTGACATTATTCGCAGAGCAATCACCATAAATCACATTTGCATATTCAAGAATTGATCTTACCAAGGACTTGAAAAGGTGTACAGCAATTTCACTGTTTGATATTACAAAAGTATTTTTTAACATATGTATCGTTGAGTATGCCTTTTTCACAACTTTTGAAACATGGAAATTAAAATTCAGCTTTGAGTCGATTATAAACCCAAGTCATTGTGTTCATGAACTTTAGACAAAGTCACATCACCTAAAAATAATTGATCAGAATTTGGTTTTCCAATTAGAAGATAAAAGGTAAAATCAAAAATCTCTTTTTTCAAACTTTTTAGCTATTTAGATGAAATTAAATTTGAAAATAGTAGTTCATTAAATTTTTATTTTTGAATTAAAGTTAATTAATTAAGGTTTCCAGTTATTTTAATTCTACACTTCTTTTAGAATTTTTTAGTTTTTGGAAAGCAAATTTCCATTAAAGTGTTTAACCAAAGGTTTTTCATATGAAATGTATATCTAATGAATACAACAAACTATATAGGGATACTTTTATTTTTTAATTTAAAAAAGTATCCCTTATCTTTCATAGTGGGAAACATTTTTTAGTAATTATATCTTTAACTGAAAAAGCTCAAGACATAACCAAAAAATATTAATTCTCTGCTACAAATATTTGAAGATACTTTTATCTTGATAAAATAGAAATAAATCTTCTTATTATATTTTATATTGAGTGAAGCAGTTTTACGTTAAACTAGTTTAATCTTTCAACAAAAAAAGCAGTATTGTTCAAAAATGTCATGTCTTAAACAACATAGAGGCGTTGAATTTTAATTTCTAGTTTTTTCAAATACACTTCTAAGCTTGTTCCATTGTTCTTTTAAATCAATATCAACTCTTCAAAACACACAAATGCTGACTAACTTTGGTGTATGCCTCCCTAAAATTAATATCATCTTCTTTAAACACACAAATGATAAATAATTAAAACTTTTGTCCATAACTTAGTGGAATTAATTTGTTTTTCACAATGGAGCATACAAAAAAATGCTCCGTAGTTAAACCCACCATGTGGTTATGTATATAAATATCATAACCTATAAGAATTTGATATTTTGTAAAAATTTTATTCAAAAGAAAAGATTTTTTTCTATATTCTCAAAAAGCAGAACCTTTCATGACACCTAAGTACTCAAACTACTTAAACAACTCATTTAAACTGCTTTTTCATGTTCACAAAGCATCAAAAAGCCACCCCAAAATTCTCTACAAAGTTTAATTTGCAATCTAGGTACTATTGACAAGTATAAATTGTGCTTCATTTTGACGTTACCTTGAGAAACGAAGTTATGAAAAAATAATAAATTCAAAAAGCTTAACTCCTTTGCACAAACCCTAAAAAATTTTGGATTATTGCTAAAAATCATAAAAATTTTCCCAAAGTTTTTCTAGAAAACCTATAATTTAAAGTTTGGTGAAAATTCATTCTTAAAAAATGAATATATCTCAGCTCTAAAAATTTTAATAATTGTTATACTTTCTCATAAATTGTATTGTCAAAATAACTATCATAATACTAATACTCCAAAATATATATTTGAAAAGAATTTCCAACGATATAAAACTTTTTATACTATCGTCTAAAGAAGTTAATATTTAACCATAATTAATTTACTATTATTCAATTTAAAAAACACTTTCAACAAACATTTTAAAAGGATGTGTTTTCTTAAAGGTAAAAAATTCCTTTGATAAAAATGGTATTCCATAGTGCAACCAAATTTAATACCATCATATTATTCTTAAAAGGCCTCAAAAAGGGCATTCAAAAAAATAATTTGTAAAATTTGTTAGTATTTGATTGAAAGAAAGAACAATACCAGCGCATACATTTTTAGAAATTTAAACTTTTTTAAAATAATAATTTAAATTTTAGTTTTTTTTAGAGTTTATTTTAATGTGATACAGTCGAATTATGTTTAAAAAGCCGAAAAATGGCTAATTTGAAGTTTCATGAAAATTTAAATTATATGCTAGGCAATATTAATAAGATTAGTTAGAGCTTTAACTGGAGATGTGACTTTTTTAAAAGGGTCCAGAAACAAAAAAGTTATAAACTAATAAGCTAAAATGTACATAGATGTACAATAGAACTCGCTATCTATAGACAAAAGACTGTTGCATGCATATGCAAATTTTGTAACTGCATCACATATTTCAGATCAATAAGAAGAAGAAGTTTATTATATCATAAAATAATGGACAGGAAAAAAAATATATATATATAACTAGATGATACTTGAACATGAAAATCATTTTCTGCTATGGATATAGAAAAAAAAGATGCCTTATGTTCAAAATGATATATATTTTTTTTTCTTAAGGATTTGAGAAACACACAAGGATATTGTATGTGTGTGCAAGGATATTGTATAATATCAAAAATAATAAAAAGTGTTTGATTTATAAAACCGGAATATATATATGTATAATAAAGAGGAGCGAAAGAACATTAAAACATGATAAGTTTAAATTTGCAGTTTACAAACAAAACATTTTTTAACAAAAACATTTGTAGTGTATTCTTGAAATATCTCAAAGACTTTTTTATTCCGAATTTCAAAAGATATTTATTCCAGTGTTTTATTATTCTAGGTCTTAAGGAATTTTTCGTAGATACAAGCCTAGTCCTTATTATTGGTAAACTACTAGAATTTCTAAGAAAATAATTCTTAGATCCACAATTGTTTGCAATCCATGGACTGAATATTGTAGGCAAAGTATTCGAAAAGAGCTTGTATGTAAAATTAGAGATTTGCATATAGTATATATCTTTTAATTTCAATAAATTGTTTTGCATGAAAAAGAGAGATGTATGACTTAATGAGGGCTGATTAAATACTAACCTTATTGACTTTTTCTGAAGTTGAAACAGTTTGGTAATGTAACTTTTATATATTACCAGCTTCGAATGTGTAGGCAACTCATTTTATACTTTTTCATAATGCCGTTTATAAAGCATAGCTTAGTTTTCAAAAAACTTATATGAGTTTTCCAATTCAAATAACGATTTATTCTCAAGCCTAGTAGATTATATTCCTCAACAATTTCAATTTATTTTTACATTCAATTCTTTTTTTCTTATTTGAAAAAAACATAGCTTTTGTTTTATTACTGTTTACTTGGAGAAAATTTGCTCTACACCAATCTAAAACTGGATTAATAACTTGGTCAATATAGCAACATGATGGGCTCAGTTCTGATAGAGGAACTATAGCAGTGATGTCATCTGCAAACATTAAAAACTTAGTTTTTCCATTACACATAGGAAGATCATTTATGAACAGGGAAAACAGTAATGGGGCAAGTATACCACCTTGAGGTACGCCATTAAAAATAATGCTCTCGTTTGAGAAAACTCCCTCAATGTCGATCCGCTGACGACGTAGAGTTAGGTAAGAAGATAAGAGATTCGTTGCCTGTGAGGAGAATCCAAGGTACTGTAACTTATCTATCAATATTTTATGCGACACACAATCAAAAGCTTTAGATAGATCAACAAATATAGCTAAAGCTTCATTAGATCTATCTAGTAGAGTAGAAACTTCGTTTAAAAAATATGAATGGAGATATGTTGACGAATAATTGGGTCTAAATGCAAATTGACAACTATATAAAATGTCATTCTGATATATGTAGGAAAATATCTGATCATAAAGTAACCTTTCGAAGATTTTCGACAGAGATGTTATTATACTGATGGGTCTATAATTTTCACAAATAGATTTTGACCTTTTTTGTAAATTGGTAAAACCTTTGAAAGCTTAAAAAAATCAGGGAATATTTGGTGTTCAATACAGGAATTGAACAATATAACTAAATATTTTTTGATTACTTCAAAAATTAGTATAACATTTAAAATTGAAAGTCCGTATATGTCTTTTGTTGATTTTAATTTGATATTACTTAAGGCTATCATAACCTAAGAAATCAAAGAAGTTTTGATTATTTTCGGTTTCATCAATTTGTTAAGCATCTTCCAAGTTTCTGTTTGAGATTGCGTATCATTAAATATAGACAAATAGTATTTTTGCTTCAATTCTATAATGACTTTTTTAATTTTATTTCTATAGAGTAGAAAGTTTTGTTTTAGAGTAATGTTAAAGGAATGCTTTTTTAATTTTCTAAAAATAGTATCTCTTACTTTTATCAAATTTATTGCTTCAAAACTTATCCAACTTTTCCGCTTGGTTTTGTGTTTAGAATTATGATAATTTGTTTTAGTATATGTGTTACTGTTCATAAGTTCAATTAATTTATACTTACCTTAAAGGTATAATATATAGCCAAAGGATCTAAAGATGCAAAAAGGGCTGATGAGTAGTGAAATTTTGTATATAGTCCTGATGAAAAAATTTTTTAGTTTTACGTTATTAACTCGAAAACTAAAAAAATTCTGAACAAATTTGGAGATATGCAATATACATAAATATAGTAACCTATCTATGCAAACTTTGGAAATTTTGTTTTGTAGTTTTTTTGCAAATGACCCCCTCCTATAAAAGTGATGGGTAAAAATGCAATAATTAATCTCATCCTTAATTCCATGTCCATTGCCTGCTTAATTCTAAAAACGTTATAAAAAGGGTGTTTTTCGTAATTTCTGCTTCCGTTTTCGGTTTTCATACATTTCCAAAACAAGTAAATTACATTACATCATTTTTTCCAATTGAGTAAAACTTTCCAAATTGGAAAGATGTTTGCATGAGTGACCAAAAGATACGCCAATTTGTCCATTCACAAATTATTTCTACACAAGATGATAAAATTTATATTGAAAAAAATTTCACCATAAAATTGGCTTCACCTTGATTCAACTATTAAATTTTTCCTAACGATCCTGTATACGTTTTATTAATTTTAAAGTTAAGATCCGTAAGGGTATGGATGTATTTTACCAGAGGCGTGACTAAAGTTAGCTATAGATACTTTGCTTAGATGCCATAAGGTTCCGGTTTGATCCATCACCAAGCTTTCTTTGCTCATAGTTCAACAAAAGCGGTGCAATTGGGAATTGTCAATGAAAACACTCTAAGAATCTAAGAAAACACTCTAAGCAATATTACTATTGCGATAGTTCTCCAAAAGTACAGCGATTGAGGAATAAAAAGAATAATAATTTTTCGCTTTGAATCCGAAAAATTAGATAAAAGATTTCTTTAAAGCTGCGTTCTTTTTTCAAAACTACTTATAAAGAATAGATAAAAAACTTTGGAACTCCGATTAAAATGTTTTGCGTTTTATTCTTTATCAGCTAATCTTAATAATACATCATTTTGATCAACCAATCATAGATATGATTGGTGTAAACATGGATATTATTGAGACAAATGCTTTGAATGAATCTTCATATTTTTTCAAATGCATAACTATGAGATGTAAAAATAGAAGGAATTGAGAGAAAAGTTGGCATAACATAAAATTAATAAAAATTTAGCATTTCCGAAAGTATATATTATATATAAACTCGATTTGATCATTTTAAAATGAATAATAGCTAGGTAAAAGAAACTTGATTGTAATAAGCCGTATTTATGTGCACGCGAAGTAGTAAGCTTTCCAAGATCTGATTGTCCAAATTGATTTATCTGATTTTGAAAGCAAAATTAATATATTTCCAAGAATTATTCAATAATGATATATTAAAGCAACTTTAATGAAATTATAGGAATTAAAATAATATTATAAGATGCTGCATTATGTTATATACAGTTGCGTATTGTCAAATTTATTATAAATCATATTGTCGATATGTGATATTTGACATAAAAATGAATGGTGTAAAATTATGAAATGAACTCATGCCACAAACCAAAACTGCGAATATTCATGCTGATTCATCATTTCATCAAAATTTGCTTTGAAGAGTAATTTGTAAAACAAATTATTTCACTCATATAGTTCACTTATAGGTTTGGGGTTCGAGAAGACTGTTAAGCTATCGTTTATAGAAAGATTTTTATACCAAAATTCAAGGGCAATTATATTACATTCTGCCCAACATGTTATATGTTCTTTTAAGGGCTTATA
Source organism: Nectonema munidae (assembly GCA_030549495.1). NCBI lineage: Eukaryota > Metazoa > Nematomorpha > Nectonematoida > Nectonematidae > Nectonema > Nectonema munidae. The sequence continues at coordinate 498,891 of JAUIRK010000925.1, forward strand.
TAACTTTAAGTCTGTAACGATGTGATTTGAGGGTTTTTTTAACGTGGTTAACTTTGAAGGATAGGGTGCAACGAGACAGCAAGCAAATTTTAATGTAATTATTTTTTATCTATCTTTCAATATCCAAAGTATAAATTATTTTATTGCATAAAACCGTGTAAATATTAGAAAATAAAAAAATATTTGTTTTTGTTCATAGTGGAATTTTTGACTTCATTGCACAGCAATGAAAATGTTAAAATAAACAAAGTTAAAATTAAGTTATAAATTAACAAACACAAAATATATCTTTTTTTTTTAAATAATAATTATCAAGAAAGACGTATTATTTTTGTTCAAAAATATTTGACTAATTCACGTGGATTCATTTTTTCGGTGTATTTTGCTTTAAAAACGAAATTTTCTTTTGGATACATTAGTTAAAAAAAATATTTCAATAAAAAAAATGTTGCATATTTTTATTAGACTTATTTTCGTTTCTTTTATACATCCAAATATTTCAGAAGTATATATATATTTATAAATACATTATATCATGCATTTGAAATAAACATTGCCAAATACAAAGAAGGATGTAACGCTATTTATCCTTTATGCGTATAAATTTTGTAACTTAAATCGTCGTAATGTTTATTCGCAAAAAACCTATGCATTTAAATTTGTCAATTTTGAAGCAATTTGTTTTGGACATACGTTTTTATAAACTTTTGACTATATTCTCAAGTCTCTTTTATTTGCTACACCATTTTTAAAAAATATGTTTTATCATCATGTTTATGTGGCATACTATTTATTATTAATCAATATACATTTGCTAGCATGGAAAAAATGCAAAAAAACTCAGAGAACGTATATATATTTATATATAGAATTGTTACTAAAGGTATGATAAAACATATTTTTGATATGTATGCGAGTTTTGATGATTATTATTAATGAGAACTACGTTGCCATTTTAAACAAGATTCAATTGCCATAAATAATTTTTCATCAAGCTGACAACAATCAATAATATTAATTTACTTTTACCATTTTGAGCATGTTTTCTTTCTATGTCTGAGTTATTTTGATTTTTCAAGCAAGAGAAAAGCTGTAGTGGTGGAAGGCAAATTAAAATTTATTATCCAAGCCAAAATGAAGAATTTGGCTAATAATAATTCAACCACGAGAGAAGAACCTTTAATTAAACTAATGGGCAATTTGTTAGTATGCCTTTGAAGTTTCATTCAACAGCATAGTAATCAACTGTATCGAAATCAAGGAGCATCTTGCTATATTAAAACTCACATCCAATCAAGTATGCTTAGAATTAGGGAACGCGTGCACTAGAGTTCTGCCAGAAGAGAAATTCTTCGCATTGACCCCCCTTATATCCCATGCTAAGATCAACCACATAAAAATGTATGGGTTTGCTTGCTAAACCTATTTACACGCATTTAGCAGCAAAACAACGACATTACTTTACCTTTCTTGTATGAAATAAAACGAGTAAACCAAAAAGAGTAAAGTTTCAAACAAATTAATTTAAATAAAACGAATTTTCTACTCCACGAGTCTTTAACAATTTGAAGTATATAAAAGATTGGAAGCATAAGTGAATTTGTTTCTTGTTTAATTAAAAAATGAGAGAAAATGAAGCAATCGGCAAGATTCGTTAAAAAAGAAAGAGGTACCATATATTCGTATGCAGTATGGAAAAATTTTTGAGTATGTAAAATATAGAAAGTAGTAAGTTGTCTTAAGAATACGCATAAGTACAGACAACCAGATCCAGAATTTTTGCCCAGTTTATTTGAATAATCAAAATATTTTTAGCGCTTGCTTTCGGATTCAAGCGAAGAATAATCATATATATAAATAAGGATAGTCACGATCTGGAATCGAATCCAGACCATCTAAATCGAGGCCCAACGCTCATGCCACCTGTCGAAAATCCAAATTTATTCAAGAAATCTTTGAAATAATTTGTTCGATTCTAGACAATTTCCGATCAGTTTTAATCCAAGCAGATCAAAGAGCTTGTGTACTCCTCCCTTGACAAAAAGGTCATAACTTTTGAAAATAAAATAATGATTCTTGCGAGAAAATAAATTCTTTAAGTAGGTGTCTTGTAATCTGCAGAAGGTTTTCAATAATTTTCAGTTAATAAAATTGCAATATTTTTTTCATAATTTGTTTAAAAAAAAATAAAACTAATACCAGTTGTTGTAGTTATCAGTTGTCCGATATGAATTGTCCATCAGTTTTTCTAGCAAGCATTTTATTACAAAAAATTACATATATGTTACTTATAGTGAAACTAACTTAATAAGCAAACAGTTTATGAAATTAACCTTATGTTTTAATAATACTGACTAACTAGCTCACTAACTAACTTAAACAGCTCTCAAATCATCTTGAACAGGTTAAATAACGAAGAATCTACTTGTAATGCATAAACAGCTCCATGTCGAACAAGTTAGATTCGTGAATAAGTTTAGTGATGGATTAAATAAGTAACTATTTACAAAATCCCAAACTGTGTGTGTGTGTGTGTGAATGATCTCTAATTCATATAATATATTTACAAAAATTGAATCTTTAATTTTGTTGATTAGTTACTTCCAATTATTTCAAAACTAAGAGAATAAAGTTAGTCTTTGTTTCAGTGGGGGATCCAGAAATCTTCTGTGGGGGTGTATGGTAATATTATCAAAATATTTTACACATTTTATTAGGGAAGAAATTTGAAAACGTATGTAAAATAAATGATTAAAATTATATTACAAAGTATTTTCTTCTTTCTTTTTGCTTTGAAAATCGATCAATGACTTCATCAATTTTGATTTCTATTTTAGGGTGGACTCCAACCTTAATTTTTCTTGAATAGATTGCTGGTGGGGGTATGCATCCCCCTATCCCCCCTCTCGGTCCATCCCTGTCTGTTTTTACTTAATTCCTGAAAATCTTCCTTTCAAACAAGGTAGTAAGCAGAGAATACATTTTTTATTATATAAAATAAACGAATGCTCATATTGATTTTGAAAAGAGAGACCGTGGGGCAGTTGCCCGATGCACTGTCCCTCTTAAATACACCCCTGTATGTAGTATATGTATGTATGTATGTGTATGAAGGTAGGTGCGTGTGTTTGACGCGCAATATAAAAGAATTTGAAGATGTCTTATTTTGTTAATAGACATAGTCATTAGGAAGAGAAGTCATTCATAAAATTTGATTACTGATCGATGAGAAATCTTTTCATCGTAGGAATTAAGATTGTCAATTTCAATTCGCAACGAAGTAGAGCCACGCAGATACATCACACAATATATGTAATTAATTCAACTTTGTTAGGAAATTTAGTTGGCGCATGCGCGTAAACGCTGCAAATATGGAAGGAGTACATACTTCTCCTTCTCATTTGATACATCGAGCCATGAGTATAAAGGCTTAGATGAAACGTTTTTAGCTTATTCATTCAATTCCTAGCAAGATGCTTCACTTTACTTCCTTTATCTTAATCGCTTCATTTTCCATTCTATCTTCTAAGGTGAATCTATTCTATTTAAATATTTTATACGCTAAATTGATTATACTAATATCTAAATAACAATTCAGAAACGTCGTTATCCGCATGCAATTTATCGGGTAAATTATTATTTTTCCCTTAAAATTCATATTAAAATTTCATAAATCCAATTTTTACTATAAATATTTTGAAAAGTCCAATTAAACAGTGATTTAAAGATAATTTTCAAATATTCTGTATATTTTTAACTTTTATGGCAAGCTAATTTATGAATTATGCGAAAATTCATAAATTTTTCAAATTAAACTTTATGTCAAAATTTGTATTATTTATTTAAATTGGATTTATCCATCAACTCTTTTGTGCTTGGAACGAATTCTTAGATTTACATGGAACCTTTGCCGTTTATCTCTGCTATCCAAGTAGCTCTTCCTTTTTTTTGTATAAAATTGATGTGTGATTATTTGCTCATTTGCTGGTTAATTGTTTCCATGGAAGCTTTTAGATATAAATATATTTGAAAGTTAGAGGTTTATTGTTGAATTTTTTATGATTTTGATTTATTTATTTATATCGATGAAGTATTTAGAGTATTTTATAAAAAATAATTTGATTTTAGTTAAAGTTGAGTTAAAATATGTGCTGGGAATTTTTTACCCATAAATTTGCTACAAGTTTTCATACACATATGCATTAAAAGTACCTTTGACTAATGAGTAGAGATGTATCGGATGTGAATTTTTTACATCCGTAGATGCGGATGCGTATATTAGATTTGACATCCTAGCGGATGCGAATGCAGATATCCAAAATAAATTTTTAAGCTGTGGCAAATATAAAATATTTTAAATAAATTATACAGTATCTTACTAATTTAATCCCTTTTTACTTGAATTTAAAGACATAACAAAGCTTGCAAGTTTTAAACAAAAAAATACGAAAAGTTTCAATAGATATCTATAAAAATTGATTTTAAATTGTGGATGCGGATGTAGATGTTAACATTAAAAAATCCGCGGATGAGGATCTAAAGCGGATGTAAAAAAATTTGAGGAAGATCTGCATTTGCGGATGGAGAAGCGGATATTCGATACATCTCTACAAATATAAAAACGGCTACACTAATCATCTATGTAGTACATATTACTTGCAAATTCAGAAAAAGTGTTTTAATTGAACCAGGTTACAATCAATTTGAACATCAATAAGATGCGAATAACTCAAAAAATATCCAAACACCTGTGAGCCTTTAGAAACTTAGAAAAGAATTTATAAAAATCATAGAAATTTGATCCAAATGCTTTGCTTGTAATTTGATAACAAATTAAACTTCTTTGGAAAATAAAATTACATTTATTTGCGTTTATTTTGAATTTTTGGAGGAAGAATATATAAATTCGTGTCTAGTTTCAAAAGGATATACTCCAAAATTGGTATTATGATATTTGGCATTCCTAACCACTTTGTCATATCAGTTTGGCACTTCATTATCAAAAGGTTTTACGAGGTTTGCTCTAATATACACGCTATGACAACATTCTTCTAAAGAATGGAATTCTCATTAAAATTCTTCATATTTTATTATTGAAGAGGAGGTTCTTTGAAATTTTTAACTTGAGCTTAATAACACAACATTCAATTTTAGCATAGAATATCTCAAAATAATCCTTCGATATAAAACCTATTGTTTCTTAAAAGACCGAATTTTGTGAAAATATTTTTTATTAAAGTATTATTTTTACTAACAATACATGCCAATTTTTAAGGAAAAATTACTTTTAGTAATGTTTGCTTTTTTCTTGTTCTGAAGTCAATGACCTCAGTTTCAAGGTTTTTAACAAAAAAGATCACCAAGATACTTAGAATTAAATCCCACTATCGAAAGAACGGTCATTTATTATCTTAGTCAAAAAATACAATGCACTCTATTTTTTGCTTTCATTTTTTTATCTCATAAAAATTAAAAAAAAATCGAAATTGTAGTTTATCTTGTATTTGATCAGCAATTCCGTGAAAGATCCCCAGTCTGTTTCACTTATTGAACCCACATGAATTTAACTTTGTGTGTCTAAAGATTCATCCATGATTTAAAAAAAATATTGATTGTACTTTAGCCATAAATATATATATAATGATATTTTGAGGTTGATGAGCTCAGTTTTAAATATTTTAGACATGAAATCACCAACATTGTAAACATCACCTTTTAAAAACAAAAAAAGACTCGATATTTATGATTTAAATGAAAAATATCTATTTCACAAGCGCGTTACCTTTTTGAATACCTCTTGTTCACAAGTACAATATTTTTTTCTAAAATACTTTTAGCTAAATTTTTAAATAAACAAAAGGGTCATATAAAAGTGAATAGTTTTCATTGAATTGTATTTTATTTTTGGAAAAAAATATTTTTAAAATTTGAAAAAGATGACCATAGTGTTAAGATTTTCGTCTTGAAAATACAACTATCGTAATCATCACGAAATTTTATGTGAAATGAAATGATCTCTTTCTTAAGATTTTAGCGACAAAAATAATAATTTTAGATTTTGTGATGTTATTATTATCTATGTTGAAAATTGATAAGCAAATAAGATTTGTAAAATTTATTAGGGCAATTTAAAAAAGATAGACATATCCTTACCAATTTCGGTAAGAGACTGTCTTCTTTAATTATTATCTTTCATTTGGCCATCTGAGCCAGGTCTTTATTTCAACTAGCCAAGATCGACCAGTTGTCTGCACTAACATCTCCAGAAAAAACTTTCATGATATTAATCATGAAATACATATGTAGCAAATGTTTTGTGGCCGGATGACCTTCCTGCCGTCAACCAGAATTTTAGGACGTTGGCTTAGGCTTTACTTAGGGTCACTGACTTGACCTAGCCGGTCAGTTGAGGACATTGTCGGAGCGACGGAACGAGTGCAGCATAGCTAGTCTCTGGCTTAGAGTTAAAAGAGTTAACGTGAACGATAGCTCCAAGTTGTCTACTACACACACCTGTCACTGCCTTCTTCAGACAAAAAATAATTATGAGTGAACCCAACTATCTGAACACTACTACAATATATTCATCTTTTAAAATCTACCTTAATATATTTAACAATTTTTATCAAAAATAATTTTGTTTTAGTTTTGTGTGTTTGATTTATGACCTGCAAATCGTTTTCAAATAGCAAAAAAAACTACTACTCCAATATATTATATATATATATTATATATACATATCCATATATGCATTCCCTTCTCCAGACTCTCAACACAGGTGGGCAGGGGGAGGGGGGTCTAATAAAAAGAGTAACAATTTTTACATATTTCAACGTAATTCCAAGTGGAAGGTGAATATTCACCCTTGAATGTTAACCAGAATAGATTAGATGCTTTCTGTAAGGATCATATCTTTGTACATGGATGACTTTTCTACGCAACCAGGAAAAAGACAGTGGCCGTATACACCTCGTAAGATAAGACAAACATCTTAATAACAGAATCAAAAATATAATGCTTGATTAAACAAACCGTATTATTTGTGTTGTCTTCACAATCGAATTTGTTATTGACACACCTGAGTAGTCAAGTTTTCAAGCTCTCATTAAATCGACTATACCTTCTAGTTATATATCATCCTTCCAAACTTATTTAAAAATTAATTCTAGAGAATTTGAGGCTTTTTTTAATAGTATAAAATTTTTTAGCCTCTGATAGACCCCTTGATAGAGACAATATATAGGTTTTGTTTCTTCTCCAAAATCTAATGATATATGCAATTTCAAAACTTTACAATATCGTGTGTGTAGTATTTCATCTACGTCATATGTCATGATATAATAGATATAACATATAGAAAGTGTTGAAACCTATCCCCTCCCATTTTTGAAAATGTACTCTTGTATTTTCCCAATAAAAGCATTAGAAAAGAAAAAGGAAAAGTATTTAGTATTAAAAATGGAGAATCAGTTAAACAATTTTGAACTTTGTTCATGTAGACATAGAAAAACGTTATAATTTATTTATGCAGATTGATTTTGCTGTAATTTTGATCAATGGCATTTTGGGAAATTTAATCTTCTCTTCTTTCCTGAATATTAATTAATCAATCAAAAGATGAAAACTTTAAACAAGTATGCCAAGTTATAAATAAATTAATCAGTCGAATTGCTAAGTTTTATCGATGATTCAAAACATCTTATTCCATTATAAAATGAAGAAAATAGCGTGAATATTTCATGTTTTCTTTCTTTGAAGTTCCAATCTTTTCTTTCGCAATGCAACTATATGGTAAAAGTCAAAATTTCTTAAATTCAAAACTTTTCAAGTCAAATTTAGGAAAAGATAAATGAGATCATTTAGTTTCTTTCTCTTTACTGACCAGGAAAATTTATTTTACTATAATCTAATATTTTGTTAATAACTTTTTCTACTTTTAGAATTTTCAACAGGAAAACTCGTGTTTCCTACAAAAATGTGTAAATTTCAATGAATGTTGTAGAAACTTCTTTTGTGCCAGAATGGGAAAGGAATACCGTAAGCTCCTGGCTATGTATTTATTGATTTATTAAAATTACTTTTGAATTTCTTCTTAAAACTTTTCAAACAAATACTTAATGTGACATTTTGAATCTCAATGAATCAATTTAAGAATAGACACGTTTCATGCATATTCTTAATTATTTTATTTTTCCGTATCGCATTTTAAAGGAAGAATTTCCTTCATCAAGTGGACGGGTGATGCCGATTTGTCTCTCCTTGAATATTATCGATCATATTCAGTAAAGGAAATCGAACCAGGGTTGACGGAATCAAGACCATACAATTCAACCACTGGCCATCTACTAATAACGATTTATCACATCTTCGTTGTTCATCACTTAATTAAATTAGTCTAAGTTTATAAAAAAATTTCAAAATGTAAATTAAGCTATTACTATTTGGGTTATTACAAATGAGGGACACATCAAATGAGTGACATCACAAAAGAGTGACAAAATAAGGAAATTTAAAGGAGAGACAGATCAAAGGAGTGGCATGACCAAATAGTGACAAAAATACAAAAATTCAAAGGAGTGACAAAATCTAGAAATTCAAAATAAACACAAATCAAAAGAGGACATGATAAAATAGTGACAAAAATATGGAAATTGAGGAGGAGACAAATCAAAGGAGTCATATGATAAAATAGTGACAAAAATACAGAAATTCAAAGGAGTGAATTACAAAATAGTGACAAAAATATGGAAATTAAATGGAGTTAAAGACAAAAGAGGAAATTCAAAAGATATCCAAATCAAAGAAGTGACATGACAAAATAATGACAAAAATACAGAAATTCAAAGGAGAGACAAATCAAAAGAGTGACATGTTAAAATGGTCACCAAAATAGGGAAATTCAAAAGAGAGACAAATAAAAGGCCTGGAGTGACAAAAATAATGAAATTCAAAAGAGAGGCAGATCAAAGAAGTGGGATGACAAAGATCAGTATTTATTTTTGCAAATTTGCATTTCTTGAACAAACTTTTTTATATTGTGTTAAATCATTTAAAATGAAAGATAGCAGAATTATTTGTTTTATTATTTATTTAATTATTATTTATTTTATTTATGCTGTGTAACATTATTTAGGGTGGCCAGGCGTATAGTGATTTGTTCGCACCATTCCGGGTTTGAGAAAAAAACGCGATTATTTTATCCTTATTTTTCTAAAACGTAAAATTCCTGATTTTCAATGCTATTTACTTTTAAATGATTTAATATCAGAATAGATGCTTTAAGATTATTTGATCAATTTCTGTATTTTGAATGATGAAAAAAGTTTTCAACTTAAATACAAAATACTATATTTGTTTTTCACTTTCGAGTGCAAGCCCTACTTTCAATCTTTCATAAATAGGTTTTATGAATAATTCAATAATTTTTGGAATTCAAACTCAGAAATTTGGAAAATATTTCATCTTCGCAAAAGAACGATCGAATCAAAGGTACTCTTGGATTTTTCAATTTTGAATTTTCTTAATAAACTCGTTTTTTGCATATATTTTTTGCATATATATATAATAATTATTGTAAAATTAAGTTAGCCTGGCTTTGTCTCGAATTTTCACTATATAATCACAAAAATGTCAAAGACTCATGCAACTGTTTTGTGTATTTATTTAACCCTTTGATTTCAGCCTTTCTGCAAAGGTTCAATTTACCAAACACGACAGCTAATGATCATTCGATCTACAATGTACATTATAACAAGTGTATCTTATTTTTGGTCAATCTTTTTAATAATGTGCGATATTAGAAAAACTAAAAAGGTGGTCAATTGTACACTTGAAGGTTAAATATTAAAATTTTAAAAATCTTTCCCCCTATTATCACAGCATAATAATTTTTAAATATACTTAATATACAAAAAAATTTAAGATGTGTTGGTCGTCATCAAATTTCAAATGTTTGTATTATTGCTGCTATCTATATTTACTTTTTTATTATTCTTTCCTTCATGGATTGTTATAGCACAGCTTATATGTTTTTATCTCTCCATAACTAATCTACCATATGGTCAAAAATAAACTGAAAGCTGAAAATGCCTTTGCATTAATTTCAAAAGCTTTCACTATTAGATTTCCTCAAATGTCTCTTGTCAATCTTTATAGCAAAATGTATTTTATTTTGTGATATTTTGCATTTTTCTTTATTTGTTCGAAGTTTAATTTTAATAATAAACTTCTTCTCATTTATCAAAAATCAATCCAATGTGTCGATTTTCTAATATCGGCATAATGCATCTTTAATTATGTCAAAAGTCCCCTATAAAAATGGATGCACTTGCTTGGTACCCCATCCCATTGCTATCCCATAATATTAGCAAGTCCCTTTGATTGAGGTAAAAATTCGAATGTAGGATTTATCTCGGGTTTAAATTTGAGTTATTTCACAAGAACAAAAGTAGGTTATGAATAGATGGAAAGCGTCTGTGGTGTTTCATACAGCATGATTGCCTTCATTAATTAATAAGTTTTTTAAACTCCATTCTTTATTCTTAAAGAATGTGCCAATTATTTCCATTTAGAAGTTGGAAGGTGTCTGCCGTTTTACTTCCAACAAGACAAGAAAGAGTGTGTTTCAGACCTGGATTGTGGAGATTCGAAGTTATTTTGTGCAGAAAATGAAATCTTAGGACACAAGACGTGTTTGGACAGAAGTTGGATTCGCTTCAAAAAGGTTCTGTTAATGGAAAGAAAAGATTTTCGTAAGGAACAAAAAACATTTTGTTATAAACTTTTTCTTGTCATCGATACCAATCAAAATAGCTCAACTTTTGATATCGATTTTTGAGGGCATTGGTTTATGATTGATTTGTGTTTGTAAAACACTTACATACCTGCAGTTTTATTTTATGAATGACATCAATAAATAAATGCAAGGATTAGCAAAACCTATAAATATTAATCGAAAGTGTAACGCGGCGAAAAAATGGAGGGAATTGTAATTTTGAAGTTAATTTAGACGTTAACAATTTGAATATTCGATTATTCCCATTAGCAAATCTATATCTAGATTTCTCAAAAAAAAGTCATTATGTGACTTATTTTGAAAAAAATAACTTCCATATTTTCAATTATTACTTTGCAAAAGTTTTTTTCCTTTTCCAACTTTTGAACTTTTTCTTTTAGTGTATTTGTACAATGTACATTGTACATACAACATAAAAAATATATAAAAATGTATTGCAAAGAAAACCAAACTTTTATTAAACTTAGATTAACTTTGAATTATATAATTTTTTTTTATCTAATTCTTAATATGAATTTTTCTAGTTTTATCTAAATAAATATAAATTCATCTTTTTTTAATTACGTTAAATAAAAATTTAACTTAATAAAAAAAAATAAAAAATTTGAATAATTTAAAAAAAAGGGTTAAATAAAAATGTAAATTTAATTTTATTGATGAAACTAAGCATACCATAAATCATGCTCATTTTCTCTTAAAATTTAGTTTATGGATGGAATCAAGATTAATGTTTATTTTAAATAAAGGGACTTAATATTTGGTTCATAAAAATATAAAATTTATTGGCAATTATATAAGGCAAAATAACAATCAAATTTAACTTTGTTTGAGAGACAGCTCACAAATCAATCAAGCATGAGAATGAACATTTTCTTATCGGTATAAATGCAATTTAGGATATTGTGAAGCCATGTCATATTTTCTACTTCTGCTTTAGGCATTGAAACTCATAACGAAACCAAGGATGAGTGAGGCTTCCTGATGTCAATTTTCTAAGTAACCCCAATGTCTTGCATATAGAGGGTTAATTTGTCATTAAAATAACTTTTCAATTCAAATTTCTTGTAAGAAATTTATTTTTTGTTTATCCTGGTTTTACCAGGTGATTTACATTAAATTGGAATTTCTTCATTTTTTCCTTATATACGTTTCCCTGCAATTTCAAATTGCGAATATGATGTGAGATAGCAAGAACAGAGAACTATGTCATCTTCGCAGTTGATTTCATCTTCCTTTTGGATCTTACTGTGCTTCGTAACTTGACGGGGAAGTAAAAAAAGGGTGATGATAAGAAAAACTTATCATGCGTATTTCGATAGAAATTTTAATTTTGACATGAGCTCTCATTTTTCTTAGGTCTGATTGATTTGCATTAAAAAGATCAGCATCATATGTAGCGTATTTTAAATATACACCATTCTTTCGTTTTTAAATATGCGCACGTTGGGATCAGAAACACTATTAAGTGAGAGCGCATTTTAGCATCTGTCATGTCCGCCATCTTGGATCTCGTCTGAGAACGAGAAAAACATGAATATGCGAGAAAACGCGAGATTCAGTGTTTGGGTTGTTTTTGGTATCTATCAACCGGGCTTAGCATACAAAACAGGAAATGAAATTCAATACAGCAAATTTTATTGGAATAGATAAATAATAATTCAATAAAATACAATGAAAATACAATGGAAATCGACTTAATTGCATTCAATTATATATAATTATATACAAATATACAAAAATACTAGTAGGAAAGCATTTTTTTTACATTTTTTTACAATATTTTATTTCACTTCATGAGAAAATCACCCAGCTTCCTGTGTACAGGCTTGGTCGTAGCAAGGACTCGTAGTTTACGAAGAAGAGTAGACTGTTGAAGACTTTTCAGTATCATTCCATTGCTCTCCAGGAAGGGAATCATGAGCTGGGTGTACTTCAGGTTTCTCTCTCTCTTCTCTCTCTTGTCAGAATGCAAAATGCGATTCAGGCACCGGTAGGCGAGGTGGGACATTTAAAATCGTGGACAAGCATCTTCCCGTTTCGAGTCGGCTTGACTCAAAAATCATACAAAATGTCGTATTTTTTTGGTGTCCAAGATGCCGCCGCATATTAACCGATTCGCACATTATCCGATCGCATTTTAGCGGAAGATTGGTGTATTTACCACGCTAAGAATATATACAAAAATTCAAAAAAGGGGTGCGATAAACGCTTCCATGAGCACTTAAGCTGAAAAATTTTCCCCAGCATCAATAGATTTAAACGTGACCCATATTTAATAATGGAGAACAAGCATAACGTAGAAAGTCTAGCATTTTTAAGAAAAAGTTGCAGACACCCTCGTTCTATGCAATGAAATCACCAAACATAAAGGAAAGAAATTTTAAAAAAGTACGCATTTGAAGAGCTGTCTTTCTGACTTATTTATTGAATCTGAGAATGGTGAAAGTGTTTTTAACGCAACAACTTTTTGAATTTGTTTTAAGAAGTTAACACATTACACCGTGATATATCGTGAGATGTATGAGATGGCATTCCACATACAACGTGTACTTTTAGGTTATTCAGTTGAGAATTAAATTGCAATCCTTATAAACTCTACAGGTTTGGTCATCTTTTACGTTTTCTTCTGAATACATTCATCTAGTTTTCATATTAAAATCATTGCAAGTCATTTATGTTTTTGCCAAAATAGAGACATAATAGAAGAACCTACGAAATCTATTTGAATTGATGTATACCTCAAGTATTAGATGCATACAAAATTATACCGTCTAAAATTGATCATTTTTAACTATAATCAATCCATCATTTTGTTGAATCTCTACATCATTGATGAGAGGACTAATTATTTCTTTTAAATCAATCCTTTTGATCAAGCAGAATGAAAGTCACTGCATCGAAGAAATTCTTTTATTGAGAGGTAAACTACCAAGTTGCAAAAGAAAAGAGATAGTCATTTTTTACTTTATTTCAGATTGGATGGCGTAAATCATCCTAATGCAATATGATTTGTAGAAAATTTGGAAGGAAAAACAGAATGTTTTTGAAAACAGAGCATTCATTGTTGCCAACAACCCCTTTTCATGATCACTTTTGTCTATAGTAACGAATTTGAAAAATCATTACTTTTTAACAAGTACTTAAAAGCATGCATGTTTTGATATTTTACTGAATTAACAAAATCAAAAATCTTTTGAACATATTCATTTAAACAAACTGTAGATAAAATTACTAATCTAATTTTATTTAATAGATTTTAATATTTTATTATAATTTGAAAACGCAAGATAAACATTTATTCATTTTTTGAAGACATCTTGAATTTTTAACAAGAGATTTCTTTCTAGACAAACAAAAATTGTGAAAATCAAGAAGTTCAGGATCATGGAAATGCAAATATTCAAGAAACTTCTTTATAGCATGCTGTGAATTTTGAGAATCTTTTCAACTTCTATTGTAGAGTTGCTGGTTGATCTACTAGAAAAGAGAGCAAGGGTCTTTATTTCGCTAGACATAGAATGGTGCGATTTATTCCAATTTTTGTTTTTTTTCAGCAAAGCTGTGTAAATTTACACATGTTTTTGAATATTGACAACTACCATTAAGAAATAGCTAATTTACAGTGAAACGATGTTCACTTTAGTTGTGTTGTTTCGAATGAAATAAAACTCCTGAGAAATGCCTTTGTTTTATGATTCCAAAAACACTGCTGAATTCTGTGTGTGAAAATGATACTTAATTTAAATACAAAATCATATAATAACATGATTCCAAAATTAAAGAATAAAGTATATGAGTAATCGGAAATTGTATTGTCATATCCAGGTATGCAAACTCAGAATCGCATATTTTGGAGGGATACGAGTCGGAGAGAGTATCTAATACAATTTAGGGGATATTTTTAAGCACGATAGTTTCATTTTTGTAAGCATAGCGAGTGACGCTTTTTTAGAGACTCGGTCTTAAATATACTAAGATTTTAAGCGTTTGGAGGCGAAGTCTGATTTTTAAGTACTGATAGTCGTAGTCGTAGTTCCACATTTCTTTTACACTCCCCACCCCGATCAGCTTCATAATCGTCTTTTTTAAATGAAGCAGGGTATCGCAATTATGATGCGCCAAACACTTTATTTTATAGTCTTCTTCGGAATTTGAATTTGGAGGGCAAAATGTTTTGTAAAATTGAAAAATAGAAGCAAAACGGATGAGATAAACAGTTTTTTGTGCATAACCGTGATTTTAAATGGAAGAAATCATTCACTTTGACGGAGTAATGGAATGTTTTACCAGCATCGAATGAATACCATTGTAAACAAAATTTTGTAGTTATGCAATAATTTTTATTGAATAGATGAAGAGTGTTTTAGTTCGGAAGAGTGTGCTTCCAACATGTGTTGCATGAAAATGAGATCAGGCAAGACTCTTCCGAAGTTCAGATGCGGCTACATTTCCAATGGCGACTTCTCCTCTTGCATCCGTGCCAACGATGAAGATTTCGGAAGCACGCACTGGCAACCAAGTTCCAAGTTTGGATCGAATGCACACAAACAGAGTGGTGCTAGAATATACGGTTTTGTTCCGTTTAGATATCAAAATTTTTTCTAATCTCAAATCCAACTCTTACAAATTGTAGCTATTCGATGCCATATCATTCATACTTTTTTAGTTTTGAAGAAACGAACTTCCCATATTCATCATCAACTACATCATCATCATCTCCATCTAAATATTACTATTAATATTATTGCTATTTTGAAATAAGTAACTTACTTACATTAATTTTGTTCATCTGTAACTTTGTTGTGATTGCAAAAATTTAATTTTCTTCTTGTCGATAAGCTTTAATATGTTAGCCAAGTTTAATCTCATGAAATGAAATTTAGTTATTTAATAAATTAGTTTTAAGCATAAATGCTTGTGTGCGAGTATGCGTGTCTCTGATAAACTTTTGCTTCCCCTCTCTCTCTACTTCACCACTGCAATCTATTCATTTGAAAGATTGCGCTAAAATCCATTTAACAATTGAATGATTCACTTAATTCGCATAGAAAAAATTTAAATAAGCGCAAACTTGGAATCAAACATACCAGATTTTCTTCAGCAGCAAAATCGAGTTGATGCAATGGAATGATTGGCGTTTTCCGGTTCTCTTGGAAGATATAAAAGTCTGCTTCAAATTCAAAGAAATCGCCCAAAAGCATAGACTAATATTTTTAAACGAATCAAATCCATTAACACGACGCATGTAAATCCTTTTTAACCCATTTAACCCATTTACGACCAATGTTCCTCTTTTGGAACATAAATAATTTCATCTTCGTCTGCTTTTTTGAATGACTTTGAATATAAATCGTCTGCGTTTTTTTAGATATCGTCTGCTTTGCTTGGTCTTAAATGGGTTAAGACCAAGCAAAGCAGACGATATCTAAAAAAACGCAGACGATTTATATTCAAAGTCATTGAAAAAAGCAGACGAAGATGAAATTACTTATGTTCCAAAATAGGAACATTGGTCGTAAATGGGTTAATAGAAAGACTTGTATATAGCAAATATTCGATTCGATAGATTTATATCTCCTTTCAAAACACACGAGTACTAGACGAGTTTTCCAACCAGAGCAAGCGGTTTTTAATCATTTAAAAATACATTTAATGAATGAAAGTCAATCGACTATAAACTATTTTTCTATAAGGAACTGAAAAAATATTCCTTATGCGGTTTCCTAAATTTCAACCAAACATTGAAGAAAAATTTTGCTTAATATTTGAAGGCCTGAAAAAAGTCTAGTTGAAATTACTAATCAAATTAGTATATTTTACTGTCCTCATTTTTACTGTTCAATTAGTAAATGCTACCAATCATTTTATTCCGTTAATTAGTCCAAACTACTAATTATACATAAAACTGTCAACAATTATTATTTGGTAAATACAACTCACTGAATACTTAGCGAATGATGTTTCTTTTAACAAAATTTATGTTAGGGAACACTTATTTTGTCCCCCTTCCTTCTCCAAATTATATTAAACGATATTTCAAAGATATTTTGATAACAAACCTATAAGCTTGATATCCAAATGAAGACTAACTGTCTTTTGTAAACGACGACAAATTTTCTATCCTAAGTCAAAAAAGTATGCTTATAAGCTGCAAAAATGAATTATGAATGACAAAAAATATGAATGAACTAAGCGAAAAAACAAGCAATTTTATTTTGCAAGCAAAATTCAAGCGGGCACTTTTCTTTCATTATTTTCGAGTATAGACTTGAATTATCTTCTTTACGTGCTTGTTTTTAACTTGTAAAAATACATGCTCTACAAAACACATCGTTTTTAGACAGTTTTCAGGAAACTTGAAGTTAAAAACTTAGAAACAACAAAAACGTGTGAGAAAAGTCATTGAGAAGAATTCTATTTTACACACGAATTGGTAAAAAAAATTAAAGCACACATGGTGAAATATATACCTAAATAAAAAATGTAATTGGCAAAAGTTTCCAGAAAACAAAAGAAATTGAAGAGTGGGTAAAGAAAATAAATAGAAGAATCCAAAAATGGAAACGAAGAAAAAACCGTGAAGTGAGAAACGATGAAAGAGAGAAAGAATAACAAACGAGATTCCAGGCAACAAATGTGTTTGCAGTAAAAAGAGAAGAATCATGGATGGAGTAAACATGGATTCACGTTACACCTTATCTCTTTATAAACAAAGTAAATGTTTGCACATAAAGGCTCTCCTCATCTCCTTTCTCTTTCACACACTTACTGACTTTCGACCGTGAATAGATTTTCCGTCTACAATATTATATACTAATCACATTGGTAAAATTTGCTAATGTTTTTTCTCAGTGTAGAATTAATCATTATTCATTCATGTTATTCTTTTGTTCTACACGGAAAAAGTTATCGAATTTTTATCAATGAAAAAAATCTCAAATTCAAATCTGTTACAGAGAGAAATATATGGTTATCTTAATTAGTTTAATTAGTAAATTTGCCTTTTAAGGTTAGTAAATCAATTTTTTATTATTTAGTTAGTACGAAAACATCTTCATTACTAGGGCCGTTAGTTAATTCTTGCTTACTAGATTCTAGATAGTAAATATTGTAATTATATACGAATAATTGTATGTATTTACGAATACCGTAGAACTTGAGACTTGCGACCATACTAACTGCCGACCTTACATTAGTCGTCAGTTAAAAGCCAAAAATATTTTAAGTTTTATTACTAAAATGTAATATAAAAATGTTAAGATTATATTTTACTTTCTATCAAAATTGTCTAACGTAGTCTGCTTCAATTTAGCCAAGTTTTATTTTTAATCAACTCTTTGCCTTTATCACAAATTTCAAGAAAATCAGAAATCCAACTTCGAAGAGCATAACTTTAAAGCATTTAAGAGAATGAAAATCTTCTTTTAAGGTTACTTGAAAAATTTCTTCGCCTTTTTATATTGTGACTACTTTTCTTCTAATTCTGGTGTAAATTTTATGGTGATACTATTAGAACAAGTCTGAAAATCATCCTCACATTAACCTTCGCACTACGGACGATTTGTATACCCCACGAACTACGGAGCAATGGAAAAAAACTCCACTATTATTATCATCAAATAAACGTATACAAGAGCAATATCTCGTTATTATAAACATTTATTGCTTCTTATAGCTTGTTTAGAATGATGCTGATGAAACCATTCGACTATCATGATGATGATAGTAGAGATGATTTGATAATATTATAGTTGCATGATAATTTTCTTATAGAGAAGATATGATATGAAAAAGAAGTATTGAAGAAGACTATTACGAATGTGATATATTGTGATATAAATTTATCACACGTGTGATCTATTTTATATAGGGCCTTATTTACATTGAACCGTAGAGACGTAAATCGATTTACCACATAAGCATCAGTACTTTTATTGCACGTTTACAGCTGTTGGCATTTGTATAAAAATTCTTCATAATATCACAAGTGTTTCTATTCTTTTTTATTTTATTGGATTTCTTGAGTTTTTCTTCTCATATTTCTAATAATGAGTGAACCTTCAGACTTAGAGGATCGTTTTTCTTTTTCTTCTGAATCCATAACTGGAAGTTCTTCAGAATCTTCGATTTCGTATGAAAATTATAATTCTTTGACTGCTCCTGATGAAACTGTGTATTCTTGGGAGCCAACTCAAGCTTCTTTTGGAAGAACACTGTCCAGAAATATACGAAATATTCAGTCTGTTCCTCCTGGTCCGAAAAACGGAGCTGAAGTTTTAGATGATTCCCTTTCAATTTTTCAGCTTTTTATGACTCAAAGTCTTATTCACTATATTTACAAATGCACAAAGTTGCGAATGGATGAAAACTTTGCGTAAGTTTGATGTTTTTAGCGATACTATCTCTTGTATTTCCCAAGGCTTCGGGGCCGCCTTATAATTTTCTTCTTCAATTTCTGAAAAACGTATTTTTTGACCCCAGCTCCGATATCCCTCATTTTTGCTAAACAAGTTAAATACTGTTTTTAGCATTTTTTCTTCATTTATGGATTTTTGAATTAATTAAAATTTTAGTATTTTTTTATCTATATAAATGTTAAACTTTATATATACTTATATGATTTTTTATCTATTTTATCATATTTTTTAGTTTTTTTTATAAGGTTTTTATTTTATTGTTTTTTATGAATTTGTATTGACAAATAAAATCTTATAACGAACTGTATATTTATAAAAGCTAAAAAGGTATTTGAGACTTACTTGAGGCTAGACACTTAGTCGCACTATTTTGTTTATAATTCTGACTTCTAGTAAAAAACCGTTTCGGCTTTAGCTGCTCTGGACTTCTAATCTGGCTCCCGCTTCGAAGCCCTGGTATTTTTGTTTTATTAGAATAGATATAAATATTATAAAAAACTTTTAGAAGTAGTACTCCTAAATATCAGAGTCTTTTCCAATCCTATCAGAAATTTCAAATTCATGATATTTTGGCCTACTTCAGCTGCATACTTTATATCGGGCAATCAAGAAGTCAATCTATCCAGCTCAGTTATTTGTTTTCTGAAGACCACGGAGAACCTTTCATGAAAGCAGCTATTTCCCAAGATATGTTTTATCTCATTCACACATTTATTCGATTTGATATTAGAAGTGAAAGAAATAGCGAAGATAAAATTTCTCCTATTAGATATGTTCACAATCATTTTTATAATATATTTTCTTTATATTTTACACCAACAGACTATGTAACTGTAGATGAGCAGTTGGTAAAATTCAGAGGAGCCTCCCCAGTAAAAATATATGATCCTTCCAAGCCCGGTAGGTATGGTATGAAGGTATATCATTGCAATGACGCTAGAAGTTTCTATATACTTAAACCAGAATTATATGTTTCAGGTTTAGAAAATAGAGCGTATTTTAGCGGCGAAAATATAGTAAAGCGCCTAGTCAGTGATGCTAATATTCCTAAAGGCTGTGGAATTGTAATTGACCGATTCTTTACATCACATAATTTATGTGTATGGGGAACAAGTCAGGATTACACTGTCTTAGGTACAGTAAGAGCAAATAAGAGATTTATACCCCTCATATTAAGACCACAACATCTCAAAGAATTGAGATTAGCTGCATGTGAAAGTAGATTTTTGTATACTACACATGCATCTATAACTGCTTACATACCCCGTAAACATGCTATCAAAAATTTCAAAGTAGTTTACATACTATCCAGTCAGCATTTGGGATGTATTCAAACAGAGGGGGCAGACAATATTCCTGAAACAATTTTAACGTATAATAGTTTTAAGGGTGGTGTTGATATGGCAAATAAAATGTTAAGGGCTTATACATGCTATAAGCCTAATAGAAAATGGACTTATGCCGTTTTTACCAACTATTTAGATATTGTATGCCATAATAGTTGGATAATATCTAAGTATAATTCTCCAAACATATACCCATCAACCAGAGCCGGAGGAAGAAAATATTTTTTAAGAGATTTGTGTCTAAAATTGTCTGAAACATCTATGAAATTAAGATCGCAGAGTTCATTGACCCCAGGTAAAATTTTGAGTATTTTATCATTTTATGGTTTTCAAAATATTACAGAAAGACGAGAGGTTTCTTCTACCTCTAGGGGAAATTGTTATATATCATCCTGTAAACCAAAAAAAGGGGAACCAGAAAATGTGATGCATGCCATAAATATATATGTAAAAATCATACAAAAATGCTTTGTCCTAACTGCTAACAGCTCATCTACAAATATTTTTAATTCTTTTATCTTATTGTTTCGTTTAGTCCTATTGTTTTGTATATTTTTGATGTCTGAATCATATAAAAAATTTTAGAGCAGATGGCGTTAATTTTTTTTTTAATCTTTTTTTGTTAATTATCATATAAATTTGTTTTTGTTTATTTTTTACCCATATTGTACATAAAAACAAATATAAAGTCACCTAATGTAAAAAAAATTGAAAAATTTTTATGAAAAAATTTTGCCTTTTTTTAAGTAAAAAAATCTCCTTCAATAAAAGCTTATAAAAAAACAACTTTTTGACTTATGTTTATTTTTTTTATCAAAAGTAATCCTGTATCGTCTAGTTAAAAAGTACATATAATTATTTCCTATGCTTACATATTTTTTATAAGGCGAAAAACTCTATCGAAGTTACAAGATGGAGTAAAAAGCCATGGTCCGTAGTGCGAAGGAATCTTCAAATAAAGTTTCTTGCATTTTAAGCAAACTTTTTTTTTATCAAAATAATTTTGTGAAGAATCGTTTCGTTTATATAGCTACTTCAAATGGATCTTTTTAAAAGACTCGCTTGATAAAAGATTTTTAATAGTTTCAGAAGAAATGGAGTTTCATGATGAAATAATTAAAAGAATACTATCAAATGGAGGCTTTTTTTAAAGATCTGATGAGTAACTTTCATATAAAATAGGATGTCAGTCAGCAGTGTTTTTTCTGAAAAAGTTTGAAGTTTTTGATATCTCCCGTATCACATTCCTACAGAATAGATATATTCCAGTATTTGGGTAGTAAAAAAAGTAGTATTACGTTCGAAACTTCAGATAGAAAATCAGCTGCAAATTTATCAATTAAAAGCAAAAAATTTTCTTTTTTCTACTTTCATTTTTATTTAAAATATTTATCCACTCTTTGAAAAATTTCATTATTTACTCACGCTTTACTGTTACTTGTGTATAAGACAGGTAAATTCTTAATATTAAAACCAGGCAAAAAGCTAGGGCTTTTAGTTTTGCTGAAGACAGAGCTGGAACCAAAGGCTTAAAATTTTTCTCCTTCTGATAAACATGCCAAAATCAAAGTACGACGATCTTTTTAAAATTTATTACTTTTAAGAACACAACTCTTCTCGGAAACGCTCTAAAAAGTTTTTTTTCATAATCTTGAAAAATAGTAGGAATTCTTTTAGATAAAGAGTTTACCATATCCCCACCTACATTGGCTAATTTATGGGAAAGTACAAATGATCTAATAATGTGTCGCATTAGAAAAGATTTTAATCAGCCATTAGTTGCGGAAGAACTACATTGATTATGCTCGTCAAAAATGAAGCTTCTTCTTGGATTAAAGGCCGAGTTATGGATGTATTATTGTTATAGCTCTTGCTTCACAAAACCATTGCCACATGGTTTGATCATTTCCTTCATAAGTTATTTATCTAGACTTAAAAATCTGGACTTTGCAACGCACTCTCTAGATGTCCACATTAAAAAAAAGAAAGATGATTTCATTAAATCTTTTCCAGGTGAGTTTTATACACAAAAGGTGTGTATGCTATTTCTTATTAATTCATTTATTATTTATTCTATTAGATTAGCAAAAGAAAATGGTTGCTTGTCTAAAACTATTGCTTAACTCATTGACCGCTCAATTACAGTTTTACTGTAAAAATAGTTGAACCGTTTGGATTAAAATGAACTTGTAACGAAACAGCAAAAAAGTTTTCTGGAATATTTTCTAGAGTACATTTTTCTGCTTTAAAAATAGGCATCTATCTCCTATATATCTATCATCGCGTATATGCTGATGAGTTCAGAAATTGATGTTTATAACAAATTAGCTCCATGGATATCACAGAAAAAGATAAACCATATCAAAGAAGAAGAAGCGTTTTTAAGTTGGTCACATATAATCATTAATTCCAATCCTTGACAATAAAGAACTGAGTTTGAAAATGGCGATTCCAAAAAGTCAAAAGAAGAACATTTTTTCAAAAAAGTTTCCTCTCATATTCCAATTCAAAAATGTGACAAAAAATAAATAAAAAGAACTTTATTTTTATCGAGATGATAAAACACGCGATAGCAAAATGTAATAGTAAAAGCAAATTTCTGTGCTAAACATGTGAGAAGGCAATTTTTAAAACATTGTAAACTATTCATTTTAAATGTCAAATTAATATTGTCCAAATAGTTCAGTATGCACTTAAAAATGTTCAACTTTGAGGCTTCAGTTGAGATTTTGGGTTGACCAATTTATTTGGGAAAGTGTTTTAACAATACCTTTACTAAAGCATTTTTAGAAACTTTTTCTTAATGATCATTAAAAATGTGATCGATCAATAATTTTAAAAAAGCAATAGTATATTTAGAAGAAAAAATGTTAATGTCTTAAAAGATGATAATAATAAATATTCCTAGACTTTGTCTGAATTCCAACTTCTGTTTTATAGGGTGATAATATTTCATATTATGTAATTACTATGAATACCTCTTTTTACAGCACCAACAATTAAATCAAGATTTATTTATCTTACCCTCAAATTAAAATGATTTGTCAATTAATTCTGATTCACTTTAAAACATTTTCACAAATTGGCAAAGACAAAAAATCTTAACCCAATCGCTTTTCTTTTGATTCAAATTAGAACATTTTTAAGTGTATGCTGAACTCTTTAGAGCATCTTAATTTCAAATGTAAATCAGTAATTCTTGTTTACCATAAGTTCTATAAAAAAATTGGCTTCTTACCACGGTTTCCCGGCTAGAGTTGGAACTGACGGAGACAAAGTATTTTGTAGACATAGAGCAAAATCACAAACGGAAACATTAAAATAGTTCTCTTGGCAAAATTTTGATACCTGATATTAGACTATATAAAGTTTTTCAAAAAAAAGTTAATTTCAAATATTAATATCTCGGTAACCACTTTTATGTTTATACAAATCCTATATATTTCTATGAAATCTCTTATTTCAAATGCAGAAAACAAAACAAAAATATCTGCTATTTCATATCTTGTTACAGCTTTCTTGTAATTTTCTTCTAATTGTGTAATGCAAGGATTAATATTATTGGGATTTCTATGCGCCACTTGGCTCCGTAGATTTAAAACCTCTTTTATGATAGAATATGCTTACTTTCGCCTGATGAGTGTGTTACTTTAGTTCGATGTAGGGTTCTGGAGATGTATTCAACAGATCTTACAGTCGACTTCAATGGCCAAATCGGACGCACCAGTCTCTACTGTAAGAGTAGAAATTCATCCAATACCGATAAGCTCTTTTGCAGTAAATTAAATACCGCCTTTGCGTGTGGAGCTGCTAAGCGAAAAGTTGATAATATGCATGAGATTGAGCAGTGTTGCGCTCTTTAAGTTTAAGATAATAAAGACTAAAAGTTGAGAAACTTACGCCAACCTGTTTTAATGAGATGGATGAATCTGATGCTTCTTCGCCAAAGAGTTCATATTAGCCTTCATGCTGTTCAGAAACAGTTGAAGTTTTTTCTATTATTTGACAGTTTGTAGGCCGTTTCTTTGTTTAAATATCGGTTACTGATTAAGTTTTTGTTAATTTGTGATCAGATATTTTTTTACAATATTAGAACAAGTTTCGTCCCATTTAGCAAATCGACCTTACTCTATTTTATCATGACGTTATTTTTGTCAATATATATACACATGTAATGAATGCTACAATTCAATGTGGTTAGCATTGTTATACCTTAACTTAGTTCAACACTACACAATAACTTGTATATATTTAAGCACAATCGATATAATAATTTTCTTTCTGGATATAATAATGATTTTATCCATCTCATAAATAGGAATGGTACCAAATTTTTAATCAATGCGATCTGAGATCATGCTAGATAAAAGCTTATAAAATTAAAATTTCTAATTTTTATAAAAAAATGTTCAATAATAAGCCGATAGAATTTAAGTTATTTACTTTATAATATATTTAATGATAATCAGCAATAAAATTTTTATAAAAAATGTGAAATCCACATCGTGTAAAATATTACTTGTATTCCTAATCTTACATAAAACCCAGCACATTTGGCCGTCCTTAGTTTGATTCTTTTTTTATTTCATCCCTCCCTTAGTTTACTAATTAAAGAGAGAGGTTTGAACTAAAAATCTCAATCCGACCTTTATCTATTGTTTTGCTTACAAATACGCTCTTAGCTATACTTTATATGGTATCTAATTATGCTTTAATTCTAAACTGATCCTAGCTTGGTAGTTCTACTTTCATCATAAATTCATTTTAAGCAATCTATGTTCGAAAAAGCATTTTTTTGGAGATTTCTTTAACTCAGAATTTAAGCTAAAAGATTATATAACTTTTCTATTGAAGAGAATCTCTTTGTTGATCTTGCCTATTTTTAATCAATTTTATGTGTTGTATTATCAGTGGTTATGAACAAATATCACTTTTAATATTTGCTAACCAATCCTTTTTCAAAATTTCTGTTCTTGGTGAATCCATTCATAATCCTCTTTTTTCAATCACAAAAACTTTTCCACCTCTAATATATTCACTCATTCACACTGAAGAAAAAAATTTGTCAAATTTGATTCACATTTATAAAAAATTTTGAGGTCTGTCATATTTATGGTAACTCTAAGTGTTAGAAAATTTTAGATAACTTTTTTAGTCAATTGATGTTTGAAATATTAACTAATAAGGTTTAGAATTTGAATTCATAATGGAGGAGCTTTTTCTTTACGGAACTACTTTACCTTAGTAGTACCAGTAGTTATTTTACCAGTAGTTACCTACTGGTTTCTTAAAACTATATAGCTCCTCAAAGGACTACTATATCGACGATATAAAGGCACCTTATTGAACATTTTACTATTTTATTTTTCGTATGATCACGCGATCTCATTTCAATCTACCTTCAATTCCCTTACTTCTTGCACACTTAAATTTTTGTACTATAAAAAATAATGATTAGATTTTTGGAAAAAAAAGATTTTTGCCAATTCGATTGATACTTTCACCCATTTTTACACTGTAATGACCAAAAAGAAGTACAGAAATAAAAAACATGGACGATATTGTATTAAACAATTATTTTAAATTTGAGGGATATTTTTAGCCAGAATTTTATCATAAATCAAAATTTTTAATAGTGATATTCAAAAGTGAATTTTTTAAGTTTTTTTTTATTTTTTTTTCAGAATTTGTATTTCCAAAATGTCCAATTTGATTCATAATCCACGCATTCTTGCACCCTAATTGTGAAAACTAAGCTCTGAAATGAAGTGAGTATTGTAATAAAAAAATTAAAAATATATTTTATTTAAAATATGGAAGTATGTTTATGAAATAATTTTCAGGCATACATCACTAATTCTATTTGCACTTTGACAATTTTTTTCACAGTAATGGTAAAAACTTAGCCAAAAATCGTATCAGCTTGGGCAATTTAGTTTAAAAAATATTTAAGTTTTCGAAGAAAATTTTCAGGTGAAGCTAACATATTTGATTGACATTTTCACATCCCAATTACGAAAACTCAGAGTCGAAAAATGAAATCAGCATGGAGTTCTAGTATAAAAAATATTTTTTATTGAAAAAAAAAAAAAAATAAAAAACAAAAAATTGACAGTTTCACACTCTAATTGCAAAAAGTAAATCGAGAAATAAAATCTGAATTTTTGATTTATTTTAAAAAAAATTATTTTATTTAAAATGTGGATACATGTTCTTGGAGAAACTTTCTCAGACGAAAACTGCAAATTCTTTTAGACATTTGCAAATCCTAGTTGCTAAAACTGAGCTAAGAAATGAAATTGGCATGGTCGATTTGGAGTAAAAAAATATATTTAATTAAAAATTTAATTAAGATTCTTAGAGTTTCAGATGTAAACCATAAAATTGATTATCACCTTTAGACATTTTGAAAAGCTAATTGAAAAAATGATTCCAGAATTTAAATAGGCATGTAATATTTAAATTAAAAACTCACCTTTCACCTTTGCTGCTTGAACTTTTCTTTCTCCTTGAACATAATGTGAATAACTCATTTTAGCATCTTTTTTCAAAAAACTAATTCCCAGAATTACTTGCTTCCGTAATTGAGGTAAAACAAGAAATTCTCATTTTTGTAGTGCTTATTCTGGATTTGCAAAGAAGCACGGAGTTTTCCTAAAACTTGCGCTTTAAACTTGCTAGAAGCCATACTTACATTTTCTTTGCATGGATATAGCTTCATCATTAAGCCAGTTACAGTGTCTTTATCTATAAAATTGTCGGTACTCCCAGTGTCTACGAGTACTTCACATTTTGAGCCGTTTAGATAAACAATGCTCCTCCAATCGGATTGATTAGGTTTCGTATTAATGTTCGAAACATCCTTGCTTGATGATTGATACACCTTGGAAAAATGTCCAATTTTCCTAAATTTGATGCAAGTATGGCCTTTTGCTGGGCAAAGTTCGGGCTTGTCTTTAGAATGTCTTTAATCTCCACAAAAGTGAAATTTGCCTTTATTTGATAATTTTACGAAGGAGGTACATACTTCTCCTTTTTGCGTTTCAAGGTCTCGGAGAATGGTAGTCTCATCTTTACGATTTTCGTTTGAGGCTGCCGCAAGTGCTAATGTATTTGATGCATAGCTTTTGCTTCTATTTACAGCTTGTTCCATGGATCTGGCTTGAACAGCTGTATCGATATCTAAAGGTTCGCCAAAAGCCTTGTTCGGATAGCACTGTTTTTCAATCCGAAAATAAAAGAATCCCTTATAAAAAAAAGTCTCTATATTGGTCTGCCGTTACTGCTTTGAAGTTGCAGTTTAAAGATAACACTTTCAAGAATTGGAAAAAAAAAAGTCCAAAGTTTCGTCGTGTAGTTGGACGCGTGTTGTAAGTTGATGCCTCGCATGGACTTCGTTGGGTGTTTTGATATATGCACTTTTCAATTGCTTTATGGCCAAATCAAAACTTTTTCTAATGTAAATTTTTTCTGCTTTAAAAATAGGCATCTATCTCGTATATATCTATCATCGTGTATATGCTGTTCTGCTTATATGCTGAAGTGTTCAAAAACTGCCTGAATAAAGAAGTTTCCTGTCTTATCCAAAGCCAAGCCTAAGTAGAATTGGTGGAGAACTTGGAGGTAAATCCCCAGTGTGCGAGAGTACGATTTCAAGATGGAAACGAAAAAACAGTAGCGCTTAACCCATTAAGTCCCAATGTTCCCATTTGGGAACATAAGTAATTTCATCTTCGTCTGCTTTTTCAATGACTTTGAAAATCGTCTGCGTTTTTTTAGATATCGTCTGATTTCTATGGTACTTAATGGGTTAAACACCTTGTTCCTAGCAGAAAGAATTCCCCTCATTAGATCCAGGAAATGAAAACTTCTCATTAGTTCCAGAAACAATTTGTGCTGAGCATTCAGACGAAGACGAAGCTCCGAAAGCCACAAGACTAAGACGAAGAAGTAGAGAATCGAAACATGTTAAGATATTGTATCGACGATTTCTTCTAGTGCGGAAGATTGTAATATTTAAATTATTCATTTGAATATTCAACAGTAACTCATCTTTCACCATTGCTACTTGAAGTTTTCTTTCTCCTTGAACATATTTTGAATAACTCATTTTAGCATGTTTTTTCCTATCTTTTTCTATAGTTTATTTTCAATTTACATCATTTGATTACTCAACATCTTTCTTTATTTTTGTATGTCACTCTCATTGCCATGTAAATTTTGTAGTATATATATACCATTTTTAGTTCTAAAAGGTCTTTTTTAAATTCTAAAGTGTCTTTTTTAATTTTACTTATCTGAATAAGCTTTGAAGTCTTGTTTCTTTAAATGCGCGTAATATTATGTGCAATTGTCAGGTTCTGTAGACGTGTTGAAAGATACACTGATAATTTTCTAATTCTCTTTCAAGTCTTTTTTAATTCGATGCAACTAGCAGTTCATTTATAGACAAGTTTTTAACTCTTCAATTTTTGCCTTCTGCATAGATTGTTTTTATATTATTTTAAAACTTACTTTCGAAAAACGTTTTACATCCATTTTAATATCCATTATATAATGAAAAAAGTGTTCACACAAACTTCTTTATTAACATTCAAGTAATTTAAAGCAAAAAACAGCGAGGAATTCAAAAGCTACATTGCTTTTGTTTCTATTTCTTCATAAAATGTGATATATTGTTTTTGCTTTAAATTACTTGAATGATAATAAAGAAGTTTGTATGAACACTTTTTTTCATTATATAATGGATATTAAAATGGATGTAAAACGTTTTTCCTTTATAGATAGGATATATAGAATCCGCTTATACTAAAACTTAGGTAATTAAAATTACCTAATCTTTAATAGTTTTAATAACTATATATAATAATAATAAAGTTAATCTATAAATAATAAATAAAATCTTAATAACAATAACTACATACAAATTATTATTGTTCCAAAACTCAGCCAATTTAAATTTTATAGTTTGATAATATAACAATTCTTTTATAATTCGGGAGAATGGTTTTCAATTTATTTCGTATAAATCATATCTATCTTTCATTGGGTTAAAATCTAAAACATCTAAAAACGTACCAGGAAGCGGATTGTTGAAAAACTTATAAGTAATCTCTATAAATATAATCTTGCATTGACATTATACAAATATTTTAACAATCAACTGCCAGATATGTTTCTTGATTTATTAGATTTTAACCCTGGTAAAAATAAATATGATTTAAGTTGCAAATGAAAATTTCTACTTCCATTATATAATAGATCTAACAATAAAATACAGGTTGTCTGAATTTTGGAAAAATAATTTTTATCTAATCGATTTATTAAGTCTAAGTATTAGTCAATTTAAAAAAAAAGTAAAAGAAACGTATACTAAAAATTATGAAGTACAATGTGTAATAAATAATTGTTTTGTATGTAACATTTAATAAGACTTGTAACTTAAAACTTGGATATTTTATGTCTTGATTAATATTTTGTTGTAATTTCTCCTATTTTCAAAGTATTGTTTGTAATGTTAAAATTCTGTATTGCTTTTGATCGTAGTGCAACAACATAAAAGCGGCTCCTGCCTTTTGTATTGCACAATTTTGTTTATACTTTCATTTTTTTTCTAATAATTTTATATGTCTCAACATGGATAATATATATAAAAATAAATTTATATCTTGTTTGTTCTATTTTATGTTAAATTGCTCTTTTGTATCTCTTAATTCAATTTACCTATAAAATAAATAAAAAAAAATGTATATATATCTATATATTTTTTTTCTCGATGTTATTTTGCAAGCATTCTCATTTTTTAATTGTTTGTATTTTCAATAAACTTTCTCTCTCTCTAAGTAATTAAAGCTAGGTTGTACTCATACAAATCACCAATTTTCAGCACTTTAGCATCAAAAAAGAGTGAGCTTGTATGGGATAAGAAATTCGCAAACCTTAATGCTTTCTTTCGTAGTCTAATTAATAATGTGAGATCATTATGTCCCCACAAGACAAGACAAGACAATAATTTATATAGGATAAAAAATGAGTGATAGAGCAATTTTTTGACTTTTAAACTAAAGGCATCCCGGAAAAATTTAAGTATACCAGTAACTCTTGAAAGTTTGTTCACAATACAAGCAAGGTGAGAGCCCCATTTTAGTTAATTGTCAATGACAACACCTAGTATTTCAAAAGATTCAGTGCATTTGAACATGAAATTATTGAGTTTAATTTTAGTTTCACTTTACTTGTGAATAGCATCGCTTGAGATTTATTGAAATTTACTTTCATACTGTTTACGGAACACCAATTTAAAACTCCATATAATTGATCATTAAAGTAATTGACACTGATAGTTTCATCATCCAAAGAAAAGGGTGTATTTATTGTAGGATCCATCAGTAAACGTGAAAAAAGTCAGTTTTTCATTAGATAAGTGCAAATCATTTGAAAATATTAAAAAGAGCAATGGGCCAAAAATAGAACCCCGAGGAACACCTGAAACAACATTTATTTTTTTAGAAAAAGAACTATCAATAACAACCAGTTGTTGACGATCTTTTAAATACGACACGATGAGGGATAATGACTGATCTAGAAAACCATACGAACTTAGTTTTTGAATGAGAAGATTATGTGGAGACCGGATTGAAGTTTATCAATAATTCATTAATAAAGAGAAACTTATTATTAAAAGAAATTTTTAACCAAACTTGAAATTTGTAAAGCAGATGATTTAAATTGAAGTAATTGATTATTTGTTTATATAACGCTTTCTCAAATAACTTCGAGAAGGCGGGTACAATTGATATGGGACGGTAATTTTTAGGGTCAAGGTTATCACCGTTTTTGAAAATGGGAGAAACTTTAGAGAACTTAAAAACTTTAGGATAAACTCCGAACTCTAAGCAAGAATTAAACCCTAACACAGCAATGTAGTTGATAGCCAATTTAACATGCTTCATAGAAAAACCGTGGATATCCGCGCAATTTTTGTTCTCAAAAGAGTTGACAACTAGTAAAACATCTTGAATTGATATCTTATGAAAATTGAAGTAATGGTTTTTAGCAAAGCTGAAGGTGAGTGGATTGAAATCTTGAGCATCAATCATAACATTGGTAAATTTATCATTAAATATATTTGAAATATGAGTAGTATACTGAATCAAATTTCTTTCATGTTTAATTAATATTTTAGTTTTAGTTGACTTATTCAAAAAATTATTCAATTTTTCCAAACAAGTTTGGGATTATTATTAGCATTCGAGAAAGAACTTAAATAATACTCATTTTTCAACTTTTTGGACAATTGTTTAACTTTATTTCTGATATACAAGTAGTTTTTCCTTAAATTATCATTTGAAGATTTCTTCATTTTCAAAAAAATTTTATTTCTAAGTTTTAACATTTCTAGAAATTAAAGAAATTTTAATAATTTTATTTACAAAAGTACAAATAATTAAAGTTAATTGAAAAGTGAAATTTGGAAGAAACTTTCATGAGTGTAGTCGAAGAGCCAAAGGGAAAAAATTAGAAAGAAGGAACTTTTGAAGGTCAGCATCAAAGGCCATACTCAGCCGCTTGGAGACATCAACCATGAGCAATGATATTTGTATAAGCAGAACAAATTTAGAAGAGTGCGTTGTAAAAATAATATATTATTTAATTTAATTTAGCATTTGTTCTTTATATTTCAATTTAAATACTTTTTTTAATCTAACTAAAAACATTTTAGAACCTTTATTCTTTTGACTGATGAAGAGTTAAGTCTGTTTTATTCAGAGAAATTCCTTCTTAATTCCTTGATTTTTTTCTAAAATTTTTTTATTTAAATAAGAGGTGTCTATAACAAACTTAAAACTATTACAAAGAGTGTTTTTGAACGAGATGAATTTTATAAATACTTTGAAAGAACATGGTTTGAATTGTTTGTGCCAGATAGATGGAATGTATATAAAAGAAAAATACGAACTAATAACCACTGTGAAGGGTGACATAATGGATACGTTCTTTTAGATGTTTCTATAATTATTATTTGTTGAAAAAAAATTTTAAGTTTAAAAGGTTCATTACCTATGGAAAATCCATCTGTATGGGAAGTTTTAGAGTTTTTCAGAAAAGAAGAAATCTGTTACAAGTTAGAAATTTCTTAAATTGAGAAAAATATTTTTGGCAAGAAAAATGTTAATACTAATGAAATAAAGAAAAAAGAACTCCTGGATAAAGCGTATGAAAAGTCAGAAGAATCAAAAAATATTTTGTTCTTTTTGAAAAAAGTTTCATATCTTATTTCTGATTGTGAAATTACAATTGAAAAAAACGATTTTACATTTGTTGATTTTAAAAAAATTAACATTTTTCATTCTTTTTCTGTACAAGATATTTTATATTAGATATTATAATTGAGTAAATAAATAAATAACTTTTTTTTTTATTTAATTCAAATTTTTTGTCAAATTTTATATTCTACCAAAAGTTATTAGCTTTAATGCAGGGGCGCACATCCTCAAAATTATTGGGGGCGAAATTTTTTTGTTGCAATTTTCAAAATTAGTGGTCTGGAAATACCACGGGAGACAAAATATTCAAGCCATCCTTTAAAATAGAATGTATTCAGAGCATACCTAAAGTCCTAAATTTATAAGACTACTTTATAATTTTTTTTTACAAAATTGGTGAATTTAAATACTATACTTCCAGCGAAAATATTTTAATTAAATTTGCATATCGAATATGGTGCGCAGAAAAAATGCTACAATTAAAAAGTAGGAAAAAATGCCCAAATTTAAAATTTGGAAAAATGCCCCAACACAAAAAATTATTAATTTAAATTAAATTAAAAAAATTTTTTAAAATGATATATCAAATAAATATTTTTTGTAAAAAAAAACAAAAAGTCAACTTTTCATCTAAAACATTTAAAATTTAATTAAAGTAAACTAAAAAACTCAAATTACGACAATTTTTTAAATACAAAATTTTTTTTTATAAAATAGCAAATATTTTTGGACTTTGTGTGTATCAGAACACTTTCTAAATATAATTTGTGTTTTAAATGATTTTAAGAACACATTCCCACAAATCTGCACCTTTGCTATTGTTTTCAAGAACTATAAAGAAAAAAACCCTAGAGATTAAGAAATTTTAGAAATTTAGCCTTTCAAAAAGGTACCAAATAAAAATATTTATATGATTAAAAAAACCTGTAAATCAAAAATTAGGGGGCATTTTTTCTGGGGGCATTTTTTCAGGGGGCATTTTTACCTACAACCATCGAATATACACTAGTTTAAAAAAATCCAAAATTGTTAGGGGTGGAATAGGCTTTTCATTTGAAAAATGAAGTAGTCTACTAGGCACATTACAGGAATTGATGAAAGGATATTTGATTCATAGAGAAAACAAATAAATACAAGGTACAAAAAGTAAAATAACTTAACATTTTGCAATGATTTGCCTTTTATAATAACTTTTAAGGAAAAAAAGTCTATCAGAAAAAGTTATAGAGCTTCAACAAAAACTAAAAATTTTTAGAGCATAACTTAAATTTTTTGAAAACTAATTTGACATACCTCTACAGCATACTCTATGTGTGGCATGGCAGGTTGGTTGGTATGATGGACTTAGTATGGAAGCCTCTGGATTCGATTCCTCATCGATACGAATTTGTTCAGTTTGGCATAAGCGGTACATCAGTGCCTTGTCAATGAAAATACACCCGCTGCACCTTACCTTTTACTCAAAATTGAAAAATATGTTACATAATTAACATAAGAGAGAAAGGAAACAAAATGAACTAATAAAGCAATTTTCACTATTTTAAAATGGAACCGTCTGTTCTCAGAATAATTTCAAAATAATAGGAGGCATAAAGAAAGGTCGACAGACATTTTGCCCCATAGACAATTTGCCCCCTGGACAAACTGTCTCATAGCCTATTTGTTTCATCCATCTTTGCTTATTATATGTGTAAAATTATTAAAAAATTTTATATTCTTGTTTATTTTATCTCTATTAAATTATTTCAAATTAATCATTTTATTTCTTAATTTTTTAGAATTTTTAGAATTGTCCATGAGACAAAATGTCTTATGAAAAAACGGGGCGAACTGTCATAGGAAAATAATGGGGCGAAATGTCCGAGGACCAAACTAACATAAATCAAAGTATACGTGAAAAGAAAATCATTGCGTTTTTTTGAATATTTCTGTCTACAAATAAAATTCTGACAGCGTCATAAATAGATCAAGTACATTTTTAAAAACTGAAACATTTTGTTTCGATATTATATTTTTAATATAATCAACAAATTTTCTTTAAAAAAATGATTTTATTAATTATGTACAGTGTTACTTATAAAATTTAACAATCGAACATTATAAAAAATATCTCTCCTCAATTAAGCAAATAGAGTATTCTTGCTTTTAAAATGAATATATAGTCAAAATATTCATTCCCAAATAACTATTGAAAAAAATTTCTTGACTTGAAAAAATTAAATTTTTCAAATGTAACAAACGTAGTGATAAAGATTAAGTGACTTTTGTTGAAAAAAAATTCTTAGCGCGAGTCTAACAATATTCATTGATATAAAATTGTAACGATTGAAAACTAATTTAATTTAACTCTAGATACAAATTAGACAGAAGCAGTGATATAGCCAAAAAAAATTGATAGAAAAACAATTTAAAAACAAAAAACTTGCGCAACATTATTTATACTTTCTTTATCCTTTCATTGGAGAAATTTTCAAAAACTGATATCGCATAAGATGCATGGGGGCACCATGCGGTACAGAGGGGAGTGGGCACGGCCCCTCATGCCCAGCCTAGCTACGTCACTGGAGAGAAGAGAGCTGAATGAGATAGGAGAGCTTAACAAGAGAAGAGGGCTTGAATGAAAGAAGAGAGCTTGAGTGAATGATTGAGTTTTAGCAGAGAAAAAAACAGAGGAGACATAGAAATAGAATCACTGTGACAGAAGATGAGAAAATCTAGTGGATCCACCAAAAAATTCAAATTATTTTTGAGCAATCAACATGTGTTTGCTCAAAAATACTATAAAGAGGAGACACTGTGATAAACATTGCTTTGTTCGATAGAAATTTCAGAGCAGCTCTTGGCATGTGATGTTTGATTGATTCGAAAGTCTCCATTCTTTTATCTTTTCGAATGATCATGATCATCATACATGTTTTATAAACAAGAAGAAACTCTTACTTATAGAAAATTATTGGGGGGGGGGGGGGGGGCGAAGGTCATTTTCGCCCCCCCCCCTCCCTCCTGAAAACACATTGGGGGAAGTTTGAATATTCAAAAAAACGCAATGATTTTCTTTTCTCGTATACTTTGATTTGTTAGTTTGGTCCTCGGACATTTTCGCCCGCCGGATGTGCGCCCCTGCTCATATAACATATATAAAATATGCATAACTATTCACAAAGTATATTTTTATATTCACACATCTATTCATAAACACATATTCACGCTTCTCGCAATATGGTTGACTGACTGCGCATACATTGAAAGCAAAGTGGACGCCTTTTTCCAATGGACGTCTTATTCCTAAAACCTATCTCAGCAAGCAAGACAATCCACGCTTTCATTTTAAGTCATATAATATATCTGAAGAAGTCATAGTGACCGAAATATTATTACTTGTATTTTGTTTTAAATAAAAGATTTACTCAACGTTTTCAATTTATTTTCAAAATTCCTTATAATTTATTTTTCAAACATTCCCTTCTGAAAATATTTTATTAAAGTTAGCCACAGAAATTTTAAAGCAGTTTTCAAGTCCTCAGCTTTTTTGGCGACTGTAATTGCTTTTATATATCTCATCATGCTACTCAAAGATTTGATATGATGATTAGATTTTTTGTGGCCAGTGAATTAATCTAGAATCCTGAAATTTATAAAGAAAAAGCGCCAAACTACAGAGAAATTTTGAGGATGAGGTACTGGTTTTATCCGGCTATACAAAAGATGTTGAGAATGCTTGTTCTATAATCTCATATGCAGAAATGCTACATAGGGCCACTCGTCAATAAATTGAAGTGAGTTGTCTTTCATTCCCAATCATTTCAATTTACTTGTATACAAATAAGCTATTCTTCACAGTTGGAGCACAATTTCGAAAAAGAAAATAAAAGAATTGATTCTATGATGAATCCTCTTCCAAATGATGAGTTCTCATATGATAACGAAGATGAAAAGACTCTTCAGAATCAAAAATTTTGGGTTTTAAACACATTCACACCGAGATGATGAAATAAAATAAAATTTTCTCACTGGATTGAAAAAAATATTGATTTTATAAAAATGAAAAAAACTAGCATCTCAAAGAAAAGAGTTGAAATAGTGTCAATAAAATTTTAAAAGCTTAGATAAATATTGAATTTTAACATAAAAGACATAAAACCATAATTTTCAAGTGAAAATAAATATAAAGTCTGCAGTAAAAGTACAAGATCTATTTACCCAAAAAAATTTTTTTACTGAAAACAGTTTTCACTAATAAGATTCTTTGGTAAAAAAATGTTTTCAGTAAAGAGACGACCCCTCAGATAATAAGAAACATAGATTTACCTAAGGAACACCTTGGCGTTTTTAGTTGTCAACTTTTTTTCAAGCAAAAAATATTCTTCCTTAACTGGAGCGATGATATATAAGGTACACTTTAGAATTGGACCGAAGACGGCTCGATCAAGATTGAAGGTCCAACGCTGTTCACCGAAAATGGACGTAATGTGCTTGCAACGTTGTATCGGAACTAGTAATAGTTTGCCAACTCGTTACGCTTATTAAGTTTCTTTAGTTAGTTAGATAGAAATTCATTGACTTTTATAACTCTTACATTATATTCCTCCACCATTCAACTATTTCAATTTATCTACAACTTCGACATTTTCCCCTTGCCTCTATGCACCGAAATATTGTCAACGGATGTTTTGATCTCTCTATTTGTCAGTATTCTACCAAGTTTGAATGTGGGCGAAAATAAATATACACCCACAGAAATGTGTAAAAATTCTATATATATTTCAATTTAAATTCTTTTTTAAAATTTAACTAAAAACATTTTCGTAATTACAATAAAGTACAAAGATTTGTTCGAAAACCTAAAAAGCTCAATCGAACTTTTAATTGACTAACTAACATAAAAATTGATCAGGTTTTCGTAATTGCGATCGAAATATTTTATTCCAGATTTATCAGTTTTCATACCCAATTATGAATGCCAGTAAACCAAAGTTCTTATCAATCATTAAAGTGGAGATTTTTGTTTTCAAAATTCATGACAGTCTTATAGAATTATATGAGTGAATCATAATTATGAGAAAGATGTCATACTTTTGCAATAAAGAAATATTTTATTCTTTAAAATTTAAAAATATCCATATGTGATGACTGAAAAATTATTTTGGTTTAATTAGCTTAAAATATATAAACAAACATCCATAATACAGATAGAAAATGTCGGCTATTTTTAATTGCATTTTTCAGCTGGTAAAGAAAATACCTAATTTTAACAATGGCTACACATAGATATCATGTAAGCTTTATGTAGAGCACATGTAAGAGATACAATAAAGATAATTACAATTATTATTTTAACACTTCACAGTGATGAGGAAAAAAGGAATGATGAATGCTTGAAAATGCATCCATTCATCATCCAACATAAACACTCCTCAGAGGCGATTAACAGTTAAGCGGGTGTTTTATTGATTGTCTCAAAAGAAGTTGTGTTTTATTTATTGCCTGTGTTGTAAAAAGTTTAAAAATCTTTCGATGAAGCCACCACGTTCACATCAACATCAACGTTATCACTATCCTTAACATAAAAATGAAATGTACTTATTGGCTTGAAGTAGTAAGTATGCATTTTAGTGCTAAGTTTGAATTTTGTAGAGATTTATCCACAGCTACATATGGTCTTGTTGCGCATATCCTTGTTTCAGTGTGTAAGTGTATGTGAAGCTTACACATAAATAAATTTGATAAGTGCATTGCCATTTGTTTTCCTCGAGGCTCTCTTTGAGTTATGAGACTTAAAACATCCTGGTGGTTAGAAGAAACTGATTAAACGTGGAAGAATGATCCAAAGACGCTAGTTGGAAGTCTTTTTAAGTTTCTTTGTTATCTGTAAGTTTTCCATTCTGTCACATAGATACATTTTAACGATCAAATTTCGAATATTACTTCATACCAAATCAGTTACAATTAAAAAAATATACACATTCTTGTAGAAAAATGCTTAATTTTAATTTTTGAAATTGCATTAATCCTTTAAATCTGTAAAAACAGGGTATTTCAAGCTATGCCTTATGAAAATGTATTTATATTCATTTCTAAAAACTAATCCACAATCACTAGCCCTTCGATAGGAATGACATTTAAGAAAAGATTTCGAATAATTATAATAATAATTAGTGACTACGCTTAATTAGGGTTGAAAGGTTCTCTCTTTTCGGTAAAAATTTCTCCAATATTATGCAAGCATTGATTTCTCAATATCTTTAATAAAGTTTAATCAGTGATGAATCTACATAAAAAAACTTAGAGGAAGTTGATATAGACATATTAGGAGAACGGTTGCATGCTGAATTTTTTTTATAAACTACCTAAATTTGTTTTTTTCCCCAACATCAATTGAATCTGTGATAAAAGATTTGAAAAATTCTCTCCATATTTTGCCCATTTTCTTTCTCAACTTTTTTGTGAATTACATCATATTTTTTATTACATAAGACTTCTAAGGTTAATCTAGACTTCTAGGCTAATGTTGAAAATTTGAGAGGGAGCCAAACTTATTTTCGTCTTCTTTTTTCGCCTAAACTTTTTCTATAAATTTCTCAAATTATATTATTATAGGTTAAACGTATTTGAATTAATATTTAACAGTTGTGCCGCATTAATCCTGAATTCCTACAAGATGATTTATTTTAAATAAAAAATGATGAAAAATTTTCGGTTTTGAAACTAATTTTTAAAAGATTTTAGGCTTTTTCTTTTTGAGCATATTTTCTTTTCAAACATTTTAAATTTTGACAAGAAAGATTAATTCATTATCTGATTAGGTATATAAAATTAAAAAAAATGTTAGATATATAACTTATAAATTGAATTTTTACAAAGTTTCATATTTTCTCATTGATAATAAAATAACTAATTAATCTTAAAGACAAGCACATGAAGCACAAAATTAATTTTGAAACAGATGGCATTAAATCCTGAAAATATTTTAATTGGCAATCACGTAAAATTGTATACAAGATGAATAAATAAGCTTTCTAATTTGACATAAAATTTACCAACAACTGCAATTCATTTTTCTCATTTTTTTTGAACATTATAAAGAAATTACGTGCATTTGCCCATGTGGTTTTTTCCTGGTTTTATTCCTCTGTAAAATTGAAAAGTTTTCACGAACATTTTTAGAATCACACTAGCCACTGGATATTAGAGTTAATCTCCTAATTAGGAAGATTCATTTTATGGTTATATTAACCCTAGATTTGAATTCATATATGCTAAATGATCCTTCTTGTAAATTAATTTACATGAAGGTATATCTATGTAGCATAAGTAATCGTCCGCGAGTTGTGAGTGGGATGGAAAAACAAGACAAATCCTGGCTGAACTACATTTCATTTTTATGTTAAAATGCTTTTAAATGAAGAACTAAAAATTTTTATGCAGCAAGAAATCAAATTACTACGATTTTTAGTCCAAAAAAATGAATGAGAAATACTTTGATCGATTTTCGATTGGCAGCTGAAAGCGGTTTTTGCTTGGAAAGAAATTATACTTAACGCCTTCTTTGATTTTATGACATAATATTTAAGGAAAGACAGATTGATGAATCGGATTCTTGAATGATTAAAGATGGATACGTAACAAAAAAAGTTATTGATTTTTGTGATTTACTTTTAATGAATTGAAAGTAAAGTAATTAAAGTTATTTGATCATTACCAATTTATGGGATTACTTAACAGTTATATAATTAAAAATTATTTTAACTTCTATAATTAACATAATAAATAAACATATATAAAAAGCAAATTAAAAAGTAATAATCAAAAGTATGCAGACGAATTTAATTTTTAGGCTTTTAAATAAAAATTAGTTTTAAATTCACATTGTTTCTAAGAAGGGAAAATTTTTACAAAGTTGGAAAACAAAAAATCGAAACGTAATTAATTGACCTTGAACTTGAAGCGCACAAAAAGGTTTCACCGCATAACTGAGATATGCTTACGAATTTAGAAAAGAAATGTTTTCTCCCTACATCTTACTTTCGAAATTCAATTCCTCAATCTCTCCGCTACTTCGATTGTTGAAGCCATGTAAAAATCTTTTACTGAAGTTGAGTCGAATTGCATTTTCGAGAGCGGGTGTTGTTATTCTTTTGATTCTCTACACCATCTTTGGAGGCTTCCTATTTCAAACTCTTGAAAAGTCAACGTCATCAAAAACCAAATTACAAATTTTCAAAGTAAGATACTTTTTCTTTCAGTCTTCATTTAGCTTCTTCTACTTAGTTAAAACAAATCGATATCAATCTAAAAAATCTTTAAACGTTAAAGTTCTTCTCGAATAGGCTTCTTGAGTATACCTCTGTATTTAAAATGAACATTTTTTAGTATAAAAATTTGGAATATTATAAGCCTTGTGTATTCCAATATTGACAGCTAGTGAAAGCAACATTTTTCTTATCTATATAACTTGTTAACTTAAGAATATACAGTAAAATAGAAAATATTTTTTATAAATTTAATATATTTTGGAAAAGGTACACCGATTAGAAAAGCAATTATGAAATATAAGTTACAAGTATATATAAATTTATTATTGATTTTACCCTAACTCAAAGTTTTTCAACATAGAACATATGGAACCCAGTTATGGTTGGTATGCCAAAAATCATGTGAATGAAAATATTCAAAAGTTTTTTCATAAGCTTTATTCAAATATCAATTTATCACTATTTTTCATATCAATGTTTTAATGGTCCATTTAAGCACAGTTGGTACGCTTAAAAAATGTATGAATAAAAATATCCGAAAGTGTTTTCATTAGCTTGAATCAAACATCAATTTATCTTTAATTTTCATATTTAATGGTCCAAATATGCTCAATAAAATTTAAAACCTGTGATTGAACAAAATTAAAAATTTTTTTTTTCTAGCTATCAGTATCAAGAAAACAGATGGTAAGGATAGTCACGATCGGGAATCGGATGCAGAAAATCTTGATCAAAACTCTACATTCCTAGCATAGGCCATCTACCGATATTTAACATTCAACCCAATAATTAAAGATCACATTCATTCTTTGAAACCTTGATTTATAGTAGTCTTTTTCAATTTTTCTTTCATCATAGTTCAATTGGGAAAACAAAAAATAAAGGAAAATGAAAAAGAATTATGCAAAACTCAAGCCGTTACCGTATGGTGTTTTCATTAATAAGGCATAATGGCGCCGTTCGTATCGAACTAGGAGGGAAGTAGGCTTGATGCGGGATCGAACCCAATACCTTGAGTTATCGAAACACAGCATCTAACTAAGCTTAATCACGCCCCTAGTCAGGATATATTTATCGTTTTAAAATTACCTTGATAGATTTCACAAATTTTATTTCTTTGTCAATTTTTTGAAAAGCATAAATCAATGCATTAAATTGCCTGTCTGATAATAAAATCAGGCACTCATTTAGAAAATGTCGAAAAATCTTCGATTTCCAGAACTTTGGGTGTGTTCTGTATAACAAATGTTGAATTTCCTAAATCAATATTCAAATTAGAGTATCGTAATCAATATTATTAGAGAACTAAATGTTCTATTAGTGTTTTCATTTGCAAGCAACTTTGTTTTGCAGCATAAATAAGCAAGAGGTATTTGTTCATTTTAAATAGCTTAACATTATAAATTCTTTTTGAAAGTTCCTCTGAAATTTAAAGCAAAACTATCAAATATATTCACTAGACGTAGTAATGGCTAATTCATCGGAATTCTGGAGTCTTAAAAAAAAAGTTGTGTACAACAGGAATGAGGATGTTAAGAATAATGTTGAGAGTGAGTGAATAAGAATTTTGTTGTAAAAAATATCAAAACTCACAAGTTACCTTCTTTTGCAGGTAGTTTTGAATTTTTATTACTTCAAGCCCAAAATAACATATTTAATTTGTAATATTTTAGCTATCACTAAAATATAAGTAGTAATATTACTAGTGAATAGTAAAAAAGTAGTAAAGTTTATTTTTACTAAATATAAACCTTATTACTATCTAAAAAAAGTTATGCGCAATAATATTGGTCTCCCATCTCACTCTATTTATAAGAACTAGTTTATTTATTTTTTTGAATGCAAAATCGAAAATAAGAAATTGGTTTAATTTGAAATGAGCAAAAATAAATTTAGGCTAAAGAAGGAATGATAAAGGAAATCCTGAAAGCTGCTGAAAACATGACAACGAAGAAAGACTTTGAAAAAATCATTCGAATCAAAGTCTCTCACTTCCAAACAATTTTCTTGAAAATCTTGAATGCAGACTACATCTACAACATTGACAGTTGGAGCTTTTCAAATTCAATCATTTTTTGTTTAACAACCTACACAACAATAGGTATGCTTATACAGTGTACGCTATTTTAAAGCATTCCTTCTTTTTACTTGACAAATTATAAAATGTTCAAGACAAATTTACGTGTCTTAGAGTAATATTTATCAATTGATTTCTCTGGCATTTGATCATAAAAAAGACTCCCACCGAACACTGATGAGTTACGTTAAGTGTGAAAACAATTTCGTATTTTTATCTTTACTTTTTCGAAATAAAATCATTGTGTTATAAAATGCAAATAAATAAATCAAATATTTAACTATATATTTGTATAATGTCGGAAAAAGAGTTTGTTTAAGTTATTTTTCTCGGCTATTTATTTTCCAGTTACGTCGAACATTTTTTCAATTCGCTTATACCCTTTTACTATTTGGGTGGACCCTTTAAAAATCTGTGGTACTTACTAAGATTTCTTCTCATTTTTCCACTTTCTCTTTCTTATAAATTTATTTTTTTTATGGTAAACTTTTCTATACTTTTTTCTGCTCTGAATAAAATCCTTACATTTTTTGGACTGGTCATTTTCATTTTTTAATTTTAAATTCTGTTTGACATGCACTTCTGAACCAAAAAACTCGGAGAAAAGAACATTAAAACACTCTTTTTTAATATAAGCTTCATCTTTATTTCTAAAAAATACGAAGTTTATACTTATAGTTAGAAAAATCATATTAATTTATTTTAAAAAACAAAATATTGAAAAAAAATTATCATTCCAGCAAATACATCCTCA
The DNA here is from genome assembly GCA_030549495.1 of Nectonema munidae. Lineage (NCBI taxonomy): Eukaryota > Metazoa > Nematomorpha > Nectonematoida > Nectonematidae > Nectonema > Nectonema munidae. Next base: position 542,798 of record JAUIRK010000925.1, read on the forward strand.
GTTGTAAAAATTTCTAAATGTTTAATACTACACGTGAGAAAAATGATTCTGAGAGCTGGTAGTGTATTTCTTGTCTCTATCAAGAGCTTAATAACTTGAGATAAGCGCGTTAAATCCAAATTTCTTTTGCTCAACACATTTTATTGAAGATGCTTGAACACGTAAGAATGCTGCGATGAAAAAATTGTGCGCAAACTATGGAAATAGAATTATAATAATATGTGATATTCTTCATGGATCATATGGCATGCATGTTTTTAATAAAGTGGTGTTGAGTAAGGGAAGCCTAAGAAATAGATAAACGGAAAACCTTATCTGTTTATTATCTCACTCAAGGAACGTGTTTGAAAGTGATCAATATAATTATCAACTCAAAGCTTCTATAAAAAACGTACCAAGATCAATATCGCCCGCAACTACGATGTCCATCGCAATTTGATTTCTTTTTTACGTAATTTTGACAGATATTTTTTACAAAAAAAGCTATAGTACCATATGGTAATTTCAAAACGTACCCTACGGTATACCACCACTGTCATAAGACTAAGTAGTATGAAGTACAAGTTTGAACAAGAACCTGGAAAATTCTTATAGTGTGACTCAGTCTCATTTAATAAAGAGGGTAATCTTTTCACTAGGTTAAGTGATACATATTTAAAACTACTGAACTTAAAAGTTATAGAAATTTGTTTTTCAAAAATTGACATTTAAATTGAAAAAATGACTTTACGAATCTGGTCTCAGAAAATGAAATTGATGTTTAGTACTTTGTTATAAAACTAAGTTAACCTGTGTAGTCTTCAAAATTCTGTTCTTAAATCGTTAAAATGAAGAAATCATTTGTGTCCTTCAAAAATATCACAAAACAAAAATGCTACTTTCATTCACTCATCCTAAAGTTATAATAAAAAACCATGAAAGACAAAATATTTTGATCCTGGAAGTTCAACTATTTACCTGTAAAGCCTCTTTTGCCTGTAAATTTTTGCGAATTTAATAAAAATTATAAGCGCTAAGAATTTTTGTAAAAGAAAAGCAGACAGAAATAAAATAATTAAAATTTAATAACCTGCTAAAATCCTCGTATAAATCATCTTTTTTGACCGAATGAAAAAAACGAAAATATTGAGTTAAATAAAGTTTTCAATATTAATGAAAATAATAAAGAATAAAAATAGTGAGCTTTTTGCACTATCCATTGTCGTGTATAATGAACGTATGTTGGTGAATACAATCATTTGGAGAGGAGAAAATTTTTTTTCTAAATTGTGATAGAAAAATCGCATTGCTTCACCAAAGGGTTGGGATTAGAGTTGAATTTACTGTGAATATTTTTTCTTTGCATTTCAGGCTATGGTCATTTCACTCCAAACACGAGAATGGGAAAGATTGCGACAATTTGCTATGCCTTCTTTGGCATCCCACTTTTCTTGTCGAGTATGGGCGAAATGGGGAAATTGTTGACCAAGTTCATAAATTTCTTTTGGGCGTACATTCGACGCTTCTACTACACTGGCTCGTTCCGTAAAATCGGCATGCAAAGAGCCAAGAAGGCGCTGGAAAATCTGCAGAGTTACGACCTAAACGCGCTGCAGACAAAGGCCAAAGAAAACGCTAGCAAGTACATCCAGCAGCAAGGAAAGCTCATCAACACGAAGTTCAAGGGCAGAGGCAAGCAAGCGGACAGAGATTGTGAAAAGACTAGCATTGACGCTCTCTGCGACGGACTCCAGTTCGACAACATGAACAACAATACCAACGCAGTCTTCATTTCGTCACCCTCTTTGAACAGTAAGCAGAATCGAGGGATGTTCGCCCCTTTCCAAAGTAGGACTTCTAAGAAAAGAAGCACCAATAAGGGTTTCGAAAAAATGACTAAATCCTTCAGAACTCCCAAAAACATCGAAAGCACTGCGAATCAAAGAACACGGAGTTTCAAGTCGTCTTTTTTGATCAAGAAAGGCAATTTATACGCTCTTCCCAGAATCAAAGAATTTTACCAGAAAAAACGAAGCTTGAAAAAAGCGCGCCTCGTTCAGACATTCACGGACACAGCTCAAGAAGTTTCCATTCCTGAAATCAGAATCACGAATGAGCTCGAGTCGAAAAGAATGCAGGGCGAAATGTCACTGAGCGACTTTGACGACAACTTCAACTTGCCCGTATCCTTCGCCATGGCACTCCTTCTCTCCTATCTGTTCCTGGGTGGTCTCATCTTCTCCATAACGAACCCTTCATGGGACTACGTTGTAGCTCTGTACTTCTGCTTCATCTCCATCAGCACGATTGGCTTTGGCGATATCTTGCCAGGAAACCTATTCAATTGGGTGTTATCATTGGTTTATATCCTTGTCGGACTTTCTCTATGCTCCATGTGCATCAATGTGTTGCAAACTTATCTGATTCAACGCTATAACGAAGCTGCTAAGAAGTTTCATGAGCTCGAAGAAAAGCAGCTCTCCATAAGGCAACCTGACAAGCAAGAGGAAGATGCCGTTTTTAAGGAAGAAACGGTCAAACCCAAACCCTCACGCCCTAAAAAACAACCAAATCTAGGTGGTGAAGAAGTCATTATAAACGTGACAGATGATGAGGAACAAGCTATCACCGTTGAGACTCCCAAGCCGAGAAGATACTCTTACCGATTCACATACAAAGCGTGAGTTTGTTGAAAACGGAGTTCACATTCTTGGTAAAAGCGCGTATTCTTGAAGAAATTATCATTTTTTAGAAGTGTATAGTTTTTAGTTAAATGAATTTGTAATATGTCTTGACTTTGAGGCTTTTCATATGCTCTACAGGAGGGCATTACGGGTATACAGCAGTTTGTGAAACACTATATCAATCACATTTGTTATCCGCCCACACTAAGAGAAACTTCTAAAAACTTTTTCAAATTCCACCAGCATACACCCAGAAATAAACTTAAACAACTTTTTTCCCTTAAATGTTATATGATTATAAAAAATATTATGTAAAGAAAACTTGCAAACCTTTCTGAATTGTAAAAGATTATACTGAATCCAACAAACTTAATAATTAAAAAACTTACTAATCAACCAATAGAAATTAACTCACTAACTTTTTCCTTTGAAGACACAATGTGGACGACAAAAATTTGACTGAATCATAAAGGATTTTAATAAATCACAAGATGGCTCAACTGTAGAGCTACACATTTATTGAAAACTAAAAAGAATTACATAAGATAACCCATTAAAACACCATAATTCTAAAAAGGTGTTAAAATGATGAGCAACTGCTCTTAAAAACGCTAATAGCTTTGATCAAGTTTGTGGCGATGTTCTTAAATCTCTCTTTGAATCTAACATATTTTAGGTTCTATGTTACAACCCCTCTCCCATTGGGTTAGTTGCGATAACAATATTTCTGTATTTGTTTTTCCTTTTTCCAGTTTAACCAACATTTCTAAAGATTAAACATTTAGAACAGTATACATTGTTGTGTTAAAAGCATTATGCCACCCTGCAAATGCATTATTGATGAGGAGGCTGAAGGACTCTCATATAATGTATTGCAAAATATAAACGAGGAATATAGTAAGATAGAGGAGACAAATCTTGATTAAAAAAGAATATTTCGACTCGATGAGTATTTTCAACATATGTCAAGCAGAAATCAAGCGAACATCTTTAGTTGCGGAGATGTAAGGAAATGATTCCTTGTGACTGACTGAGAAGTACAATTATTATGTAATCTTCTAAAGGATGTCGGCATTATGTCTGATGACAGTATAACTCTTGACAGGTTGTGCATCGAAATTAGGCTAATTGGTATTTTGTCTGTTCACCATTCATTAGACTGGTACAAAAACTTTTTTAACTATCTCTACATCGCCAGCAGATTTATGAGTTTATATGAAATAGCGTATTGGAAAATTTTTGCGTAGCACCGCTAAACTTTTAGATTTTGCCCAGCTTGACTATTTTGGCATTGCTTCCCTTACTTTTTGTTGTTATTTTCTCATTTCACTCATGATACGAGTACGAAAGAATATAAAGTAGTTGACTTAAATAGTATTTATGAGCCAAGCCGAGATGAAGAGTATCTCTAAATTTTTTGTTTGAACCTACGGGAAAAAGAACACATATGTATTCCAACTAGAGGTGAAATAACGCTAAGAATTTCTTAGCGCTAAACGCCTATTTTTGGTTAGCGATAAGCGCTATCGTAACACCGCACTGTCCACCCTCGCTCCAGGCCGAGTCCTGGTCCCGATATCAACCACTCCACCACCTAAACAGCTCAATAACCAGTCTCTCACCTCATAGCACAGTACATAAAGAAAACACACAGAGCAGTGATTTTAATTGACAAATAAAATATAAAATCAAACATTTTTATAACCAAAATTAGAAGAGCTTTTTTTGAATTAACATAAAAAAACTAAATACATTCTGAAAGGTGGGAGAGTTTTCGGACGTTTCCGTCACTAAGGCTTAAACATTTTTTGTTCAAAAGGTGCCCAAGCATTGACATGACTCTTTCGGCGGGTGTACTTGATGCCTGGACGCTGCCGTTTTTCAAAACTCTCAAAGCTGATCGTCAATTGACAATACCTTTTCTTTTTCAAATCTTTCAATTTCATCTTCAACATGGTACTTCTTAACACCAGAAGAGTCGTCATTTTTCTCATCACAAATTGTTGAAAGGAACATTCTTTTCTTTTTAACTGGCTCTTCAATGTTTTCCTTAGCGTGATCTTCAGCAGAAAATTCCGCTATTTCCCTAGCTTCTTCTCTTATTTCAGCAACAATTTGTTCTCTATTCAGGGTGAAGTGTCCAAGATCAAGCTCATTGAGGAACAAGAGTTTACTGAACCTCTTGTCAAGGAAAGAGGCTTTGGCAAGAAGGGTCAAGTTCAAATTTCGCGACACCTCTCAAATAACTCTTTAGACATAGTTTTCTTAAAAACATGAACATATATTTGATCATCATCAGAGTTTTCCAAAATGTTGAGGAATTTTGTTACAAATGGAAGAACACAGGCCATTGTGTTATATTTTTCAGCTCCTAACTGGATGATGCCTTCCTAAAGGATATCTAACAAAGAAGTGATGTTTAGCATAACTTTGTAATCGTCATCAATTAGAGCCAAACTTTCATATTCTACACCATCACCCTTGTAGAACAGTTTCAATGCAGCATTAATAGCTTCTTTGTTTATCATGGCTCTATTTTCATCAATCTCTTCACCAGGTTCATTGAGAAAACTTCGGAACATAATTGTAGTTGACGTGAATCTTGTTTTTACTTCACCCTTTAAACTGATTGGCTTGATGTTTCTCTTTAACTGCTACTTCTGAATGTACATGTTTCTTTTGTCGTGATCTTGCTCAATTTTTCGCGAAGATCAGTCAAATTCTTTGAAGTTTCAAGAGCCTTTTGACTGGATTTACTTTCAAAAGCAAGGTTGGAAAGCAAAGGTTGCTTTCATGGTCGGCTCATTGTCTGTGGTGGTCGAGACCACCTTCTCATCAATTCCATGATCTTCAAAACTATTTTTAACTACATTTCTGTATACTGGAGCTGTCTTTGAGTCGGATTTGACAACATCTAGAATCTTCTTCTTTGACTCAGAAGATTTAGGATCTATCCAATGAGCATCAATATTTTTGAACTCTTCAAAAACTTTTTTCTTCTTAGCATCATACAGCTTGTCAATATCTTTGGGTAACGTTGTACGTGAAGGTAACTGTAATCGAGGATCGGATAGATTTATAATCTTTTTCAGTCCTTCATCTTCGACAATTGAAAGAGGCATGGACTGCTGTGAAACCCGCTCAAGACACAGCTTTCTTAATTCAATTTGCTTCGCTTGATCATTGTTGTACTTGGTAACAAACTCTTTAATTGAAGAGTAAATTCAATTGACTCTTCAATTGACTCTCAATTGAAGAGTAAAAACTACTCTTCAAACTAAAATGCTGTGTGAGTTTTGCCTGGTAGTGGTTACTTTTTTCATCCTCTCCTTCATATTACTCTCTATGTTCATTCTTCAAATGATTTCCTACATTTCCTGGGCTACCATGGTTCTTGAACCGCTTTCCAGAAAGGGCGCAAACAACTTCGTTAGCTACAAGTTTTCTATCAACTTTTCTTTGTCCAGCAAATCTCCATACTTTAATTGGAGTGGAACTCCTACGTTTACCTATTGGAGGGTAAAGCAGATCATCTTTCCCCTTTAACTGGACTGAGGAATTAGCTCCGAGCTTTTTAGAAGTTTCTCCTTTGGTTTCTTTCTCTTCGTCACTGTCAACAACTTCTTCATTACCTTCATCATCAGTGACATCACTATCACTATTTTGGGTGGGCATTTAAATTCTTTCGGGGGACAATATATGAAAGAATTTCGATTTCATATCTAAATATATCATATTTTTATTTAATTTTAGCAAGAAGGGACATACATGTTTTTTGGAGGTGGAAATGCCCCTTAATTCGGGCATAATTTGGTCCGTCTCCAACGCTATAAGCTTGAAAATGGGCCACATTTGTAGAAAAATATAGCAATAATGAAAAGGCGTATTAGTAATTTTTCATTCATAAACACTTTAGCTGCAGCAAAGATACGTTGAATATATTTTCATAAAAATCGCCGTGTTGTTAGAGGCCGTATTTTTGTAAATTTTACTGCCTTTTCATTTATAAAATTTTTTTGTGAAAAAAACTACCGTTTATATAAAAAATAATAAAACCTTAGCGCTCCGCATAATTAAAATTTATAGTAAGCATTACTTACTGATAATATTTCTGGAAATCAAAATGGAAAAGTTTCGTCGTTCAGATATAATAAAAATTGTTATGCTGCAACTGTTTCAATTATTGTTTTGCAAATAGATATCTAAATAACATTTTCAGCTCAAACGTTTATAATGAAATGAAGAGCCAGAGCTTTGCACATATTATATACAATATGTATAATAAGTTCAAGAGAAATAATAGAGTTAGCTATGTTTATTTCAAATATTTCTTTTATTTTTACTGGAAAATTTTTTGCGAGCAGATATGTTTGCATGGATTTTAACTTTTGGAAAACGCTACTGATAATTTCTTAGCGTTTAACGGGAAAATTTACCAAAAACGCTTTTGACCGAAAGCGCTAAGAGCAAGTTTCAGCTATAATCCCAACCATTCATTCGTTTAAGCAGGGGTTCCCAACCTGGGGTTCGCAAACCCTTGGGGGTTCGTTTCACTTTTTTCAAGGGGTACAAAAACTTTTAACTGATATATTAGTGTGAAAAAACAAAATAAAAAACTAAAAAAATTATTAGGGGTTCGCCTAAGTCTGAAAATTTTCAAGGGCTACTTGGTGAAAAAAAAGTTGGGAACCTTTGATTTAAAGAAAGGGAATAATGCTTTACTTCTTCCATGTAATCACGTATTCAAGATTGATACTTCTCTAAAGTATTTTATGTAGGATGAGAATTAGACAAAAGCTGGCTCAGCTGCTACATTTGTAGTTTATATGTCATAAGTTTTATTTGGTTCATATATTTTTCATATGACGCCTGATATGCTCCTTAGAAACCCAAAATTTCCTATATACTGAAAGACACTGTCCCTCTCCATTTTTTGCACTTCGAAATATTGGTATATCTTTGTCAAACCGAATACTATCAAATATGAAAACCGAACCTAAATTTTTGGGAAATCACCCATTTGTTTTTTGTAAACCGGAAATTAAGAAGAAGAAACGAACTTTATTACCAAATGACAATCAATTAAAGTGCAGTTTCATCCAAAGTCGGCAGAGGAATCCATATACATCAGATTATTAAAGGAGGTGAGTCAAAATGATGATATCTCTATCCACCGAGAAGAAAAACTCCATTCGCCAGATGTTAGTATGAGTATATTTATAGTTATTTAAACATAATGATCAGTGTAAATTATCTGTCAATACTAATATGGGTATTAGCAATGTAGAAATCTATCAAGTAAAAAATTGAAAAGACTGAAGATAATAATTTATGTATATAGAGAGATGAAATGTGTACAGATAATGTTACATAGAAAGAATAGTGAAAAAATAAAAAAGTTACTATATATGATATAATACAGACGTAGGTAGTTTTTGGCTGCACCCCATGTTGGCCAAATACCTATTCTACTGGATTTAAAATTTACCCTAAACTTTTTATAATTAATTTTTGAGTGGATTTTGCATCCATGGGAAGAAATATCTCTCTTATCTGGAAGGGTGAATCTTAGACCAAGGGCACTCTTAATTTGGGGTCTCTGCTGGCATCGGAACGTGAGAGCACCATCCAAATTGATTATAAAAAACTAAAGTTTCAAAATTCTAAATATCGTTAAGTAATTCTCATGAAAAAAATTGACAAGTTTTAAATTTTTTAATTTTAAACCTATTTCTTTACAACTTTTTAAAAACTTGGCCCTCTCACTTTTGAAAATTTAGAACCGCCACTGGATGTAGGTACAAAACTAACAAAAAACTAGAAGCTAATAGATAGTCTTATAACCAATTTTTTAAACTACTAATATCAATTTTATTTAGACCTTTTTTTCCTAGATTAAGTGTAAGAACGTGTTAAAATTCTAGGAAAGTGAATCTTGTCCTGTTGACGAGTATAATGGGTATGAATTGTGTTATTTTTTGAATAAGTGGTTGAAACAAGCGAGCTTTAAATAATTGTTAGAGTTATAAATGAGAGATGAGCAAAGATTTAACTGGTTCAAGTTGAGATGTTGATTGTGCTTATCACAATCCTTCGAGATTATGGACTTGTGGAATCTCTTTCCATGAAAGTTTATTAAGGTGATTTATATGACTTGATGCCGAAAGAAAATTATCATATTTAAAGTGGAGATATGCAAACGAATAATAATATACCAGTTTACTTGTTTTATATGGTAAACTTTTTTTTAGCTTTTGAAAACATCCCAGTAATCTTGCTACTTTGAGATGTATGCTTTTAATATGCATAACAAGAGAAAAATTTTGAGATATAGTTACGCCCAAAAACTTAGCATGAGCGACTCTAACAAATGGGATATTATTGTTTATTGTGAGCACTTAGCAATGCGTTCAAGTAGAGAGGGTATTGATTGGAAGTTACCATGGATATTAGTATTAAAAATGAGTGTTATGTCATCAGCATACATTATGATGTTTTACCTTAATTTTTTATGCAAATTTCAATATCGTTTATGTAAATTTAAAATAATAAAGGACCTAAGATAGGCCCGTGGACAACACTTGAAGATGAAGAAAACGATTGAGAATTTTCTTTAATTTAAGTTTCACTTAAATATGCCTCGATGAGCTTATCCACATTACTTCCCACAGGGGGCGTGGGTAAGGTTGGTTAGGTACTGGGTTTCGATAACTCAAGGTCTTGGGTTCGATCCCGCATCAAGCTTACTTTCTCATAGTTCGATACAAGCGGCGCAATTGTTCCTTCTCGATGAAAACACCCCCATGGTACCTTTATCTTTACCTTACCCACACCACTTTTTGACAATTTAAAAAGTAAAAGTTTATGTTTGACATTGTCAAAAGCTCCAGGAAAAAACAAAGAGGTATATTGATATGGCTAATGGACTCTGAAATTTGAGTGAAAAAGCAGCTTCAGTTGACTTTGTTGGAAGGAAGCCAAATTGTTTTTTGGAAAACAAATCAATTTTTATTAAATAATTGTGTAATTTTTTTTTTATGTATTTTCAAAAATCTTGAAAAAATTTGATAGTAAAGCAATGGGTCTATATGATTCTACTAAGTTAGGTGTTTTATTCGGTTTTATATTGAAAAGATTTTTGCTATTTTCTTACCGTCTGGAAATATAGCATCACAAAGAGCTCTATTAAATATGTCTACTAGAACACATCCAATTATTATGGGAAGACTACAAGCTATTATTTTCAAACCAATCTCATCACTTCCATATGTTTTTTATTTTTCAAAGATGCAGTGACATCTTTTAGTGTTATTTCCTGATAATAGAAAGAAGAAGGTTGAGAAATAAGAATACTATCGATGTATTGAAATGTATGTTTTTATACTAAATCGGACATGTTGGTTTCCATTTCTGATTCAGTTTTTGCATTTAGGATGTGAAAATACTTAAGTGTAAAAGAAATTTGCGATTTACTTCTAAAAAGAGAAACCAAATCAGTCTTGCTAGTTTCTGACTTAGTTTACGCATTTAGAGGTTTTAAAATATTTGCAAGTGTCAATCAAATGTACGGTTTACGTCTAATATTTTTTTGAAATTTAAATAAAATATGTGTTATTATACTAAATTGAAGATGTTGGTTTGATTTTTGGACTCAGCTTTCGCATTCAAGTTATCAAAACTTATTTTTCTGTACCCCATTTTGACTAATACGGTTAAAAGTTATCTAGAAGTGTCAATTAAATTAGTGATGTATGCCTGAAAACGAGTTCTATAAAAAATTTCAAAAAATCGTTATATATTGATTATATAATAAAAATAAAATTTTTTTTTTATATATTCTGGCTTATAATACTCTCTTCAATCATGTTGAGTATGAAATGTTTATTTAAAAAAAACACAAAACGATCATTTGAAGATTAGTATGAGCAAAGGAAGCAACCAGAAAAATAATTGAAAAGATAACAAGAGTGTGATCAAAAGGAATAATTTTAAAAAAGAAGTATGCATCTTGACGAATTGGAAGATCTACCATGTTCCAATGAACTAGGAAGGGTTATGATGATATAATATTGTATTCTTCAAAAAAGATTTTACCGCGATAAAAAAGTTCCTCTTTTGGGAATGAAAAATCTATCTCGCTCTTTTACTCAAAAGGAAAAGATAGACAAATGGAATTTAAATTTAAATCTATCTTGATAGTGATTAAATCTTCACATATTGGCATCAGAAGCAGTTTTGATAACTTTGATAGCTAAAATTAGAACGATCATTTCACTAAGATGAGTAGGAAATCTGAAAATTTTGAATAGGACAAAGTTATCAAAACTGCCTTAGATGCCAATATGTGAAGATTTAATCACTATCAAGATAGTTTTAAATTTAAATTCCATTTGTCTATCTTTTCCTTTTGAATAAAAGAGCGAGTTTTTTAGATTAAGAAGGTGGACGAGTTTTTGTAAATGAACAGCGAACATCAGGAATGATTTCATCAGAAACAAAACTTTTGAATTGGGATTCGTTAACAAATATTCAGGCTGAATATCTCTTGATAATAAAATAGAAGATAATGATAAAAACGTTTAAGATCATGGAAGATTCTTGATAAGAATCCTTTAAAGCGCGTAAAATCTGTTCATAAAAAATCCTTAAAATCTTTTTAAGAACACATGTTGCAAAAAATAAATTTCTGTTGAAAAGAGCTACCAAGAAAGGGCATCATAGAATGAATAGCAAAATTACATAATGTATAAGGTATAGAAGAAAAGAACTAGAGTACAAGCCTATAACGAATTTGTAGCCAAAAAGATGGAGGTCCTATCGAGATACCTAATTGGCTGAAAAATGTCATATTTTGAGGGAATTAAACACCAAAAGTTCGTTTAATTAGAAGAGAAATACTGAAAGTAGAATTTATTTTGAAGTATAGATATTTGACATTGATTGACAGATTTAATCGATTTTTTTGACATGTTTAATTGATTTTTATAAAAATTTAGTATCACCACTGAATTTAGCTTGAAAATAAATATAATTTTTGTAAAAAACGTTATATAATTATTTAAATAAAAAGTTCCATTTTGAGATGTACAGACATGTATAAATCAATTTTAAAAAGAGGTTTAATTGATTTTGATAGCAAAAAAAATCGGACATCACTACTCAATTCAGCCTAGTTGAAATGTACATGAAATGTATATTAATATCTGAGAAAAATAGGGGGGGGCACTTTACGCCCCCCTCAGCAAGAACGAACAAATTTAGCTCAGCACTAATAGGGTTAAGAATATGTTTATTGAAATGTTTTTAACATTATACACAGAAAAAGTTGTTCGTTTTTTCACAGGGCGTAGGGCTAGGGACTTAAATGTCCAATTTATACAAAAATATCGAATTATAAAAATTTTTTATTCAAATTTCTCCTAAAAAAAATAAAAAAGTTTGCTTAAAAATGCAGTTCCTCTCATTTTTACGTCAGCAGGATTGAAATACTATAACTTATCATTTTATTTAAAAAACTAAAAAAATGTAAAAGTAAAAGAGATGCAACAACTAAATCTTTTTCCACTCAAAGAAAACAAACATCATCGAAATCATGTGGAGAAGGGTGTTCAGGAAACCAAAGATCTGAAATGTAAAAATGGAAACGCGCCTTTTACAGGCAAAAGCGCAAATGGAAGGGGAGAAGTTACCGCTGCCACGACAAAGTGTCTCTCCTTCACCGTCTTCAGCAGGAGCACGAAGCAGGAAAGCATGTAGGAGAGCACGAGGTAGAGTTGGAAACCAAGTTCCTAAATCAAGAAAATTTTCAGACTTCCTTTTTCTTGAAAAGGTGGAGAGAGGCATCTTAGACAAAATCGAGTCTTAAGCATTTAAGTTCAACAAACACATCCTCAAAATGTTCTTCCACAGATTACCTAAGGATTGAATTCCCATTTTTCTATATTGAGATTAAAGATCTTTAATTCTGGAGAATATGTCATCTTTCAGCTCATATTCATGATTATAAAAAATGTATCGTTGATTTAAATTATTAGTACAATAAATTTTTAGTAAAAAACTGTCTTTGAAAAAAATATTTTAGTTTACAATGCGGAACTATTTTTTTAAAAATTATCTACCTGAATTTTTTTAATAAAGATAGTTTATTATATATTTTATCATAATATTTCTTTATTTTATTTTTCCAAGAAAAATCTCAAATCTCACAAATTTTCTAATCTCTTGAGAAATCACAAACTCTAGGCGTATTCACAAAGAACATTATTGATTTCGCCATTTTGTGATTGAAATGAGTTTTTGTGCAAAACGAGGTGAATAAAAACTAATTAAATTTGAAATATTCGAAATTATCGAAGTCTATATCCGCACTTTATATGAACATTTTATTTTTTACTAATAAACTTTGGTCAACATTATCTTGCACACATAATATGATTTAAAAAAAGATTTAATGAAAATACTTAAACTGAATTAAAAGTTATTTAACATAGTCGGATGTAGAATTAATAAATAGCAGGTACGGAAAGTTTTTTCAGGGGGTTTAAGACGACGATCTTCCTTAAGTCAAAATTAAAGGCGAATTGTGATAAATTTATATCTTGTTTACACTCCCGATTTGGGCTTGATTGAACAGAAAAAGTAAAACAGAAGAGCGTAGCATTTATTTCAAAGGAGATTTTGTCGGCTTAAACTTCAATGTTAAACCGTTAACGCTAAAATTCACTGAGACTAAGTGTCATGTCAGAAATAATTTCCTCAATAAATTTGTCACGACCCGGACTTAAGCTTCAGGCATTACTAGGGTTTGCTCCCGGTTCTGAAACACCGGGACATTCCCGGTTCTAAAAATTTGGGAACCGTCTCGGAACCGAAAAGTATTCCCGATTCCGAGAATAACTTAGTCGTAATTGATTAATTTCACTATGCAATTCTTTGCATAAAACTTTACTGCACTTCATTCATATAAAATCTTTTTTTCATTGTCATCTCATTTGGTTCTAGAAGAAAGGTGTGCAAACGACAAAAGAGTTTATTTTTCTTTTTTTCTCTGCTCCACACTTTTGTCGTTTGCAAACTTTTCTCCTAGATCCATTTTAATGATAATGATATAGAAAGAAAAAGTGTACATCTGTTTATAAAAAATCAAAAACGTCAATTTCATTGCATCTTTTTGCTGTCTATATATCTCCGGGACCGTTTGGAACCGGGATTTCTCGGTTTTGTTCGTTTTTTTCGGTATCGGCAACGGTTCCTAATTTCCGATACTTATGCAAACCCTAGTTGTTACTTATAAAAATTGTATTTTGAAAATAAATTTTGCTATTGTTTTTTTGGATTGTGGAAATGATTTGATTTATTGGCCCAAATCTGATGTTTCTGTGGAAAACTATAAAACTAAAATAAATTTTCTTACAATCTTGAGCCATCTTTGTAATACGCGTTTTGGAATATTTGTAATCCAGACTCCCAGAAAGATGCAAGTGATTATGAAGTTGATGGAACATGTGGAGATGAAGAAAATGACGTTTTTTTTCGTGTAAAACTGTTGGTAGGAGAGCAGGTCAGCGTTTAGATTCGCAAACACAATGGCTATGGCCGAAGAGAACTAAACAGTTAGACAATGAAGAAAACGGAACCAAAAGATTCTGGATGCTTACAAAATAAACAGAACTACCAAAAAAAGTAAAACATTTTGTTAGATCAACTAAAGATGACGTAGTGTGCACTTATACGAGAAGGATGTGGAATTTATATCTAGAAGTTCGCGATTGTTATTAACATATTTAGTTGAACTGCAAAAAAATGAGATCAATGTTTAGACCTCATGTTTAGAAGTTGAGTGAATAAAATTGAAAAACAAAATATTTACTTTTTTTTCGAAAAATGAAACGAGTACTCTAAATAAATATTAACATCCCTCTTTTCTTCAAATAATTCAAAATAGGCCCAATTCCACCATATATTGATCAGTTGGTGAAGTCAGAATAGATAAAAAAACATCAGGTTAGACAAAAATTAAACAATTTTATTGACATTTTTTCAAAAATTCCAACCTCAATGTCAAACTACAATTTTTACAGATGAGTCCAATTTTTATTTCCTTCCGCGGAGAAGCATGACAACCTCTATAAGAGGTAATAGGGTTTCATATAATATCAGAGCAGTGTGGGGATCTGATAAAAGTTTAGTGGTAGTAATTAATTTAAGTATTTGGAAGAATTTTGTTTCCTTTTCTTGCAAAAATTCAAAAATATGATGTTATGAAATAAAAAATTCTAAAAATCAACATTTTTATTTAATTGGACTAACTTTTGAATGATTAAGACAATATTCATATAGGCACGGTGAGGAATACTTTAAGTTAATCTAAAACTTGTTTTCAAGTAAAAATAAAAATGTGAGACAGCTTACTTAAAATATCTTTCAAAAAACTTGTGATATGAGAAAGGAAAAAAAAACTTGTGATATGAATCTACTCATTCACAGAATTACTTTACTATGATTAGTGCAAAAATTAAGATCGATTGAAAAATGAAAGACATTATTCCATATTGATAAAAATATTTCCACTAAAATGCCTTCCTTGATTTTTTTATATACACTATTCTTTACCTAAACGTAATGCCCTCTTTTTTGATATATTTATTTGTTTGTTACTTTTTGTAAAATCTCTTCTTAAATAAATCAATCTCTCTATTTATTGTTTTAAGTGTATAACAAATTTTAATGAGGAAAAATAATATATTTTATTATATAAAGACTTTGAATCAATGAATTTACTTTAAAACTTCTTTAAAGCTAAAAAATAGTTTCTTTCTTTAAAACTGTTATCATGAGTATTTTAAAACGCATGATTTTACGTATTTAAGGTGACGAACTAAAATATTCGATCAGAAAAAAGTTTGAAGTATAGAACTTTTGAATAATATAGATATGGAGAGATAATTTTGAGCGAAATTGAATTACCAGTTTCACAAACCCAAGTGAATATTAGTTATAGAGTATTGTGATGGTCGGTTGGATTTCAAAGTACTTTCAGTAGTAAGGATCTTGATATGGTTAATCACAGTTTTCGTGATTTTGTTTTTTAAGAGTGGGGAGCCTTGGGGACCGAACCCCTGACATTCAACTGTTAAGCTGGGAGATGCATCCTAACAACCATTGAGCCTCAGAGAAATATGATATTACTTACGATAATTCGTTTGTAGCTTTAGAAGAACAGATTCGCCTCAATTGCCTCTTTTGAACCAAGGCGTTCCTAGTAGAACTCTTATGAAAAGCTATGATACTATACTATGATTGGGAGACGTGTTAGTAGTTATGTATAGAGTGTGTTTGTTGTTGGTGTTAGGGATTGGAAAGCGAGCTTTTGGAATTATTCCGAAGAAATGTAAATTGCCAGAATTTTGAGAACAAACATACAAATATGTACAAATGAAAAAGGAGCACTCACTAGTTGAATGATCTTGAGGAAGCCAGGAATAGTGCAGGTATACGCGAAGTTGAGTTTTTTTGAAGGAGTTGAGCTGAGTGAATTGTACAAGTGGTGTTTTGGTTGTGTGGGAGAGAGGAATGTCCTGTCAAACATGACTCCCACTCTCGCAAATATTTGTCAGCTGAGAAATAGTGAGACGCGAATCTAGTATTCCTGGTCTGAAGCAAAACAACACTGCGTGTGGAGTGGTAAGCGAAGCGTGCAAAACAGAGAACAAAGAAAACCACACTAGCCTAGGGACTTGCTTAAGTCTTGAGATGTCTTCGCAATTAGCAGCTCGCACTCCAGGAACTCTGCTCCTCTTGGCTGTTTCGCGAACGCCGAGAAGGTGATAAAGACGCTTCACAACAACAACCTACCTCATGGTGAGTCAGTCGGGCGAGGTGAAATGCTGGATGAAAGTTAGTTTACTGAAATTGAAACCTTTGTGTGTTATATTCACTTTGCAAGCACTAAGAACCACACAGCACACACCTATCTTCTTCATATTCGACGATTCGATGGATGCGCTCAATTTGTGTTGTGCAGTTTTCTAGCAGCGCGATGTAGATGATTGTGATTCCATTTCCCAATCAAAATCGGATCTTCCACAGAATTATTTAAATTTAATAGACGCGTAATTAATAGCCATTGGGGATCCATTGTACAACTTGGCCCATATCTGCTTAGTGCGCAAAACTGAGTTTAGTTGTCAATTGTCCCTGCCAAATAAAGATATTATTCGTCGTGTTCGTCACTTAAAATATTTATGAATCAATCAGGATATAGGATTTAGTTTTCATCGTGAATCTAACGAAGAGATCAAAAGAGTTAAAAAAAAAGATCTAACCTTTGGGTCAATACTGTGACCATAAGCAACGTCATAAAAATGCCGAAATTGACTTGTAACAATTGTATTTAACTTGGATGAGTAAAATAAGCGCCTTAGTGTGCAAACTTTTTAGAAATTAGAATTTAGAAATGCAAACATTTTTTTGATCCCATGAAAGTTTGCAAAATTTGAACAAAAATTTTATGAATAATTTCATACCCACAACCAGGCCCGTAACGGGACGTTGCACAAATGACTAAATTAAAGGTAAAGAGAACATAGGATATAAAAATCTAGGCACTCTGATCTTAATCTTTTTTAGATTTAGTTCTTCCTAAAAAAATTTATGATTAAGGGCTTGCCCACAACCATTACCCAAAATAATGCCAAGATTATGAGCCAACATAGGCTGGAGCGTTCATGGGGTATATGCTAGAAAATGTTATCTAAACATACAATAGGAAAATCTGATTTTCTACATATTAGATTCCCCTACAATTTTAGTTAGCCATAGTCGGTTAATTGGGGTCTGTTGGAGTCTTGGATGTCTTGATAAAGGCCTTTTAAATAAAAGACTTCTTTTATGACAGAAGAACTAAATTCCGTCATTTTTTGCGCGCTTATAACGTATAATATAGCTTATTCGGTCATAATATTCACGAGTTGTATCCTCAGATTTGACAAAAATTAAAAAAATTATTCTCCAACTTTTTATAAAAAACTCGATTTTCATTTTAATTGAATATCATTTGTATATTCGGAAACAGGAAAAAACGTGAGATACATGAAAAACTAAAAAAACAAATAAAAAAATGTGGGATGTCTTGGACAAAAAAATCAACCCTAGCAAGAGTGCAATTATTATTTATATACCAGCTAATATAAGTTACATATGTTGATGCGGCCCTCATGATAATGTCCCTTTCCTAAGTTAGCCAAATATCAATTGAAGAGAAAATAAACACTTTTAGAGCGTTGATTAAATCGCGCGTTCCTGTAAAAATAGGATTCTGAACATTTTGAAAATCAAAATAAATATCTTACAGAATATGTATACGAAGTTTATGGGTAATCGGAAATTTTTTGCCACAAGCAGTCTTTTTTGATGAAATTTTTGACAAAATTATAAACTATTTGATACATCACACGTGAATAAATCGATGAGAAACACGAAAGTTCTGCGAAGGTGCATCGAATTTAAGCCTTAAACTCTAAAAAGAAGTGCGATGAAAGTGCATTTGGGAACAGCGAAACTTGTAAATGAAAAGCGAATGAATCAAAACGTGACAATGCAAATCATGCGTGTACCGAAAGGAATTTAAAGGTCACGAAGTTTAGATATCAAACATAATGGTCAGTTTTTAAAATTTAGTGCTTTGTATCTGAAAGCTTGGAAAGTCGGGCACGATACGGTAAAGGTAGGAAGTATTTGATAGCGTTCTCAGATACCACATATTTGTAAAAGTTATTTCTTTAAACATTATAAATATTTGAAATCATTCATTTAAAAGGTAGGGGTACTGTGGGGTGTTTTCATCGAGAAGGCACAATTGCGCCGCTGGTATCGAACTATCAGGAAAGTAGGCATGATGCGGGATCGAACCCAAGACTTTAACTTATCAAAACCCAGTATGATATGATTAACGGCCTTACTCATGCCACAAAAAATAATAAAATTCCTTTCAATCAGCCATGGGATAAGTTAAAAAATTTACTCAGGGTAAAGAAAAGGGATACCTCCTGGATGAATCCACCTCTTGCTTCACTTTATATTTGTAATCCTATTCAGGCCCAAATTTATTCTGTTTGTTGTTAAAATTTTATTGCATGTCCAAAATATCAAAATAAAATAGTGAAGTTGGAATACTGAATTTAGAAGGGTATAAAACAACGTTTAAAAACAAAACAAAACGTCAAAACACCATAAAACACTCTTCAAAAATATTTGCTAACTTTAATGTCAATTTTACTTGGAATGTAGCAAAATTTTCTCTATGTAGTTAAAAGAAAGTTGTTACAAAATTTCATGTCAAAGGAAGGGTGAGTTTTTGAGTAAAACAACTTAAACTCTAATTATTCACTGATCTTTTTTATGAACAAATCTTTGCATTAAAAGTATATATGAGAGATTAAATCGTCGCAAATTTCCTTGAAATCTACTCCAATCAAGTTATCGATTACCAAACATCTGAGTTTTACAACTTCAATTTGGACATCTTCTCTACTGAAGCTTTGCCTATCAATCGTTTCAGCAGTACTATACTTCACTCAAGCATCTCTAACTACAACATAACTTGTTTCGCCTCCAAATGTTATTCTTATAAAAAAATAGATATGCATTTTTTAAACTCTTGCAGATGAATGAATAATACCTAAAAAAATAAAAATATATACCTTAAAAACTTAAATGAATAAATTAAAATGAATAATACCTTAAAAATTAAAATATATTT
The DNA here is from genome assembly GCA_030549495.1 of Nectonema munidae. NCBI lineage: Eukaryota > Metazoa > Nematomorpha > Nectonematoida > Nectonematidae > Nectonema > Nectonema munidae. The sequence continues at coordinate 562,220 of JAUIRK010000925.1, forward strand.
AAGATGTATATATAGTAGTCTGGAAAAATCACGCGTATACTTTGCTTACTTTCTATACTTTTTATTGGTATTTTGTTGTCTCCCGCAGTCTTGCCAGAACACTAATTAAAAAACACAAAAATCAGTTAACGCGCAATCAAGAAGAACAACATTTCTATTCAAATTATGACTTTGAATAGACTTTATTCTTAAGACACATTGATAGCCAAAGTATATGCTGTTTTTTTATCTCACATTATTCATGAAAAAGTAAAAAAATCTTTTTTTTCTATTTAAAATTTTAGCATTAACTACCAAAACATTCAAGGGACGGAAAGTGAAAAGTATATTTAAATTTATTGATATCGAACAATGCTGGATTTTTTAGGGGCACTATACACTCTATTATTGGAAAATAAACAAACTAAGTATCATTATTGCAAAATACGTCTATATCTGCACTTATATGAATCAGGTTTTTTTAATTATAAAAATGATCAAATAAATGGGAAATTTTACAATCTTGTACGTTTTTGTTTACGTTGCGTTAACGAAGTGTAAAATCTTTGATCCATTTTTTAACACAATTTCTTAAAATGTTCTTTTTCTGCTTTGTATCTGTTGTCTTTTTGACTTGGTCTTCAAACGGATTTCTAAATTATAGTCGCTAAACATTTTTTCCTCAATCCAAACGATCTTACAGTCTCAATTTGCCTAATAATTAAAAAAAACATTTGGCCTAAAAATATTATTCAAAATTTTTTTACTTAGAATAAAAAAATCTGTTCTTTTACAAAGCATTTGTGTCATGGAAATAAACTCTTTCTTTCTTTATTAAGTTTTTTTATATCATTTTTATTTGAATTGTGAAAACGCAACGTTAGACTAAAATGATTGTGTTTACGCAATGTTAGACATTAATAGTAAAGCTTTAATAAAATACAAGATTCGCTACATTTTATGCTCTGAATTAGACGTGTGTACTGTTTGCCCAGACTAAGACCGGTCCGCTTAAGATCCAGACCAGGAATGAACCAAAAATAAACATTTTTCAACAAAAGCTTCTAATTTTGTTTCAAAAATAAATTACAATTTTTAATTAATTAACATTAATTATTTTAATTAATAAAATGAGAACAATTTGTAAATTTGTAATTTATTTTATAAAAAAATAAATAGACCACCTCTTTAAAACTAACTAAGTACATTAGTTAAATAACAAATTTATAACAAACAAACAAACTACACTTAATTGAAAGTCTAAATTAAAGGTCTAATTTGTTCGTTGTTAGTGTAAGGTTTAGTTCGTTAGTTTTAAAAGAATTCGTTCATTAATTTCCCTTAAATCTTTATCATACAACACAATCATGTAATACACTCTATAAAATTTTTGGTGCAGGGAGGGGAATAAGCAATAAGTATCATATTTTCTACACGCTAACTTGGAATTAAAAATTAAAAAAGTAATCAAAGACGTTTTAAAAGATTTTCCTCCCATATCTGCAGATTTAAGTTATTGAAGGTGCTTCTTCAACTTTACCATTCTATCAACTGGTGTGTTGTATCTTGAGTTTAGTATTTAGTCGCTAGTATTTTTACTTTAATGTTTACACTATGTAAGATAATTTACGGTTAATGAAATAAGTTTGTCAAAACGTCGGTAATTGATAGTTTACTCACTATGAATTCTCCAAAGCAAAGGCGAACATCCTAAAAATTGGGTTGGGGTGGGAGAACTTTTTTTTTTACAATTTTGAAAATAAGCCGAAGTACTTTTTTAATCCCATCATATGAGTCAAAACATAAACAAACTGATACTTATTCATGTCCGCTATTATCTTACACTTTTATTATTAGGATTCACACTCCCGATTCTTCAATTTCCTCTCGAATCACCACAAACAAATCTTGCATCACAAATTCGTCAAATGATCACGAATATAAATAATGTTAAGATCAATAGCTCTTCATAAAATTATTATGGATTTCTCCGAAAGTATCATTTATAGCTTTCATGAGTTTGATAATATGCCATTGGTAAAAACTCCCCAGTGAAAATGGACCCGGGAAAAAATGCCCCCAATTGGCAAATAGGTAAAAATGGGTCCGATCGCATACTATTCAGAAATTTTAAAACATGTCAGACTTGAATCCCGGTCTAATTACCAAGTTATAGGGACATCTTGATGTTGAAAAAGCCCTCCACATTTGGCAAAAATGAGACCTGATCCAGAAAATGGAGTTGTTTACAAAAAAATAGAGATTACCCATTGGCGAAATTTGTAATACGATTTTGACAGCTCTGAATAATGGAGGCTTTAAAATAGCATTTACGCAATCTTTCATATTTGTTTCCAGGATACATCATCCCATTTTGTTTTCAAATTCGATGAAAAATCAACATATGTATATAAATAAGATAACATATGGAGAAATATTCTTATTTTTTGTCAATGCATATCATATTAGCATTGGTGATTATCACGGGTGAAAGAGTTGAGAGCATCATCAGCGTCGAACCTCAAAATGTTTTGACTTTAGCAGCGTTTCTCAACCTTTTTACCTTCGCGTAATCCCTGGAATATGATAAATCTTTCAAGGAACCCACGCAAAAATATTTTTGTAAATTTTTAACACAGTAAAAGAAATGTAATTAGATTAAAGACAAAACAGGATTCTCATTAATCTAGTGAAAAAAGGCCTTAAAGTTCCCTTAAATTTTGTCATTCTTAAAATATAAGATAATTAAAACGTAAACTTCGGTGAAAAAATATATATACTTGTTTGAGAAAACTTCTCTATCATATTTATTAGTAGTGCTAGATAAGATTCTTACTACTTTAAGGTTTTCATAAAAGCATCCAAACTTAGACGTAAAAATACCTTACTATTTCTCGCGGAATCCTCAGGGAGTTTTTGCGTAACATCAGTGGAGGGAACGCTGATAGATAATAATTCAATTAAAAAACTTTCATTTTTTAAAATAAAAGATTAATTAACATGGTAGATGCAACTTGAAGATATATGATCCTAAAAACCCGGCCACTATGTCTTAAAATTCTACCATTTGAATGATGCTGAAAGTTTTTATTGTATAAAACGTGAAAATATGTTTCTGGTTTACTTGATAGAGCTTACTTTTCATCTCAGTCAATAGTAAAGAGATTGGTGACAGATAGCAATTTGCCACAGGGTTTTGGTATATTTATGGATCGCTTTTTTACCTGACATGAAATCGCAGAATGGGCCCTTTCAAAAAAGTATACTCTTTGCTACACTGTTATGGCGTCCAGAAGATTTATTTCTAAAATACTGCAGCCGATATACCTGAAATCTCTGAATCTTTGTGAGTGTGAGTCACGAAATTTTAATTTGAAAAAGCTTTTTTTTAAATTTCATTGTGGAAAAAAAATTTGATAATGGAAAAATTTTATATAAATTGCTTAGGAATAAATTGCGTGAAGTAAATTTGTATATTAAATTATAAATTAATTTGTATATTGTATTATAAATAGTTTTTGATTCTACAAAAACAGTCGCAATGCTTCAAGAAATCAGCAGAAACCCGCTGGAATTTCTTTTTTAAACAAGTTCATTCCTTTTTCACCTAGCTTCAAATATTTGGGCATTGTCTTATCAGATAATCTTAAATTTGATCATCAGATCAGTTACATCTGCAAAAGAGTGAATAAAGAAATTTTTGTACTGAAACTACTCACTCAACATCTTCCCAGAAACTTTTCTTTGCTAACAAAGATTTACAAAGCTATAATTTTACCACACTAAGAATACGGGTCAACTGTCTTTGCGGGCATAGGGGTGTGTCTCTCCGAAACCCTTGAAAAACTTCAGCGAAGAGCTATGCGCATTATCCTTCGAATCCCTGCACGCGCACCTTTGCCTGAAAACGCGTACCAACTACTTTCTTTGGGCAAGCTCAAATTTCGACGCGACATCATCAAGACGACGCTGTCTTGCATTCAAGCTTCTCAACAACCTGTGTCCCCCCTCAATCAAAAAGTTTGCTCCTGCTCTACATCAAACCAAGTAAAATCTGAGAAGACAGCGCTACGTAATGAGCTCCTCGCCTCAACTTACAAGCACATCTTCCCTCACCTTTCGTCGTTCTCCTTTCTCGCTATGCTCAACTGCATTTCAAACTTCAGCAAACTTTCCTCATTCAAGTCATATCTGCTCACTTTTCGTGAAGATATGTCTCTTTTTGCAAATAACTGAAATGTATATATTTTCCAACCGACGGTTTTTTGTCCAATAAATCTAATCCAATATGTGCGTATAGCGAAGGTTAAAAAATCAATAAAGCAAGCTGAGACTACGTGTGCATAACATAAGCCGCTATGTTTACCAAAAATCAATGAACATCGTGCTACATCCTTGCATATGATTGAATGTGATGTGCATACAAAGGATTTCATCGAAATATTGATTTTCACCACTAACTCGCTTCACTTTTATTTACTCTACTGCCAACTCTGCTTGATATGGTAAAAGTTCTTACACTTTCTCTTGCATAATAACGTTAGGAAATGCATAAAGCGCGTTAAATCATAAAAAGAGTGTTCGCCTCCAATATTTAGAGTGCTCCAAAATAAAGAATATCCTTCTCTTGATTTTTTATGTGGAAATATTTCAAATGTGTTATATGTGACCCGTTAGCATTCATCATTGATAGACATAATTTTGTTGATATTTTTATTCCTTACTTTTAGTTACTTTTCCACTTTTTACATGATATTGTAAACTTAATTTTATATTTAAGTTAAATACTTAAAATAATTTAATTTCATTGAATTTTATACTTAATATTAAACATTGATAAACTTTGTTTTTTTCTGAGCGGAAAAATTTTCATTTTTCAAATCAATTTTCTAATACTCATTCTGAGTAATATCTGAATAATCTTATAATGTGAGAATGTCAATCTCATAAATTTCAGGTTATTTAGTCAATTATTGGAACAATGAATAACCCCCGCTTAGATTTTACATTTTTTTCATGAAATTTAGTCTCTATCTGTATGCAAAAGATTGCGAGATTGATATTTATGAAAACATAAGTGGAGTGATTTTGGAAAGTTATGAATTTCAAGTCTATACCTTTCACTTTTAGTTCAATCGGTTTTGCAGGAATGAAAGCACATCTATCTTTTCATTCAATTAGATCACTCTTATGAATTCAAAGTCAATTAATACTTAGTTTTATGAAGCATTTGGTTTAAGTTGACTAAGTTAACACTTTCAAAAATTGAGATTTAGATGATTAAATGCTATTTTTGTTATAGTGAATGATAACAGTCTACGTCATACATTTTCAGTATAGAATTGATCTCTAACTGCATGTTTTTTCATTATCATAATTATGTATTGAAATTATGCTTGCTTTTTTTTTTGCTTTTTTGAGTAAGAATGAAAAAAGTTGTTCATTATAAAAGGTAAAATGGATTTTAAAATTAATAAGTCTACATAGTTTAGTATAAAAGTTGAAGCTATTATTGGAGTTTAAAGACTTGGCTATTTTTGAGGTTTAGTTAGTTAACTTTCTAGAGTTAATATTCAAAAATACATTTATATTTTGTTTCAATTTTTCAAAATCTTTTATGTAAGTTTTATTAATTGTTAGAAAAGAGTAAAAAAGAAATTAGTTTGCCCAAACGAAATTAACCATTACTTCACACTTTAGTTATGAAGAATCACCATATCCGTGAGCAAGTTTAACTGTAATTGTGCGTCTCAATTGAAGATTAGAGGGTAACCTATTACTGCTCAAAATATATTGAAACGAGTTATAAGTCTTATTTCCCTCATGAATTGACTCCAAAATGTCATTCAGCCGCCTATAAACTCTGCAAGTATAGTATCTGATGAAGATTCAGGTGAAGAAGACGATCCTGATATAAATCATTTATCAGGAAATCAATTGAACGCCGAAGCTGAGCTTGTTTTACACGATCATACCGAAAATGAATCTTTGGTCACTACAAGAAGTAAAAGAAAATGCTATGACAGATCGTGGGTTAGAGGTGACGGTACCAGTAAAATCATGGACTCCTTCACTCCAATGAGTTTTCCCAAATTTTTTCAAAGACCTTTACAAATTAAAGAAGTTTTTTACATGTTTTTCACAAAAGAGCTATTGAAAATGATAATTGATTTTTCAAATCTTTATCCTAATCAAAAGAACAAGAATCTCAATCTTACAGAAGAAGAACTAACTGTTTTTATTGGTATCTTAATTCAAATGGGATACCATAAGCTTCCGCAATGGCGAATGTATTGGAATAAGTCTGAGGATTGAAACGTGAAATTAGTTTCAGAATCAATGCGTGGAGATAGATTTGAGGAAATTAAAAAATTTCTTCATTTATCAAACAATGACGGCTTAAATCCAAATGATAAATTCGTTAAAGTTAGACCTGTTGTTTCACAACTGAACGAAATTTTCATAAGAAATCAACCTTATTCAGAAATTCACAGTATAGACGAAAGCATGATTACTTACTATGGTCACCATTTCTTGAAGCAGTACATGAAAGGTAAGCCACAACGGTTTCGCTACAAACAATGGAGTGATTGTGTGCAACCAGGCTAGGTGGGGAATTTCGATTTTTATCAGGAAAAAATACCACATCCACTTCTAAGTTTTCCTCATTTTCATTAGGAGGAAGTGTAGTTTTGGGCTTTGTTCAAAAAAATTTTGAGTTTTGCGACAACATATATCACTTTGTTGCAGACAACTTTAACTTTTTCAAGAAATCATCTCGTTGTACCAAAAATTCACTTCAACACTTAGAAGGAACAGATTGAATGAAATTCCTTTTTTATCTAAAAAAGAAATTGGCAAAAAACCAAGAGGCTTCCATGAAGTATATACGGAAAATCTGAACGTCCTTTCCATTTGTCATTGGCAAGACAACAGAGAAGTCTTTGTTGTGTCAAATAGTTTAAATTCAATCCCGATTGAAGAAGTTCATCGATATTCCAAGACATTGAAGAAAAAAAATTAAAATTCCAATTCCTTCTTTCAAGTTTTATAATACACAAATGGGATGGGTGGATAGAATGAACGAGAATGATGCAAAGTATCGTGCATCTCTTCACGAAAAAAAGAGGGTACTTCCCTATTATTACTCACTTGATTGATTTAACAGTTAATCAATGAAGAAAAACTTCTCAGCTGCTGTTTAATTTTAACTTTACTGAAAAGTTATGGAGTTTTACCTAAGCCTGGAAAATCGACAGCCCGGCCAAGCCCTCTTCTTGAGCTAAGGTACGATTCATTGGATCATACAATAATTCCTATCACAGAAACTCCAAAAAACGATCCTTTAAGGAAAAAAAGAATTCGTTGCAGACATTGTCACAAAAAATGCCAAACTAAATGCAAAAAGTGCTTTGTTATGTAAAAATTGCCTGTGGTGAGCTTTTTTAATAGGATAAAATCTGTTCTAGTACATCTTTCAAAGTAAGATGTAAAGATTCCCTTTTTTAATTGTTTTATTTATAATCAATTTTTTTTTACCTATATTAAAAATCTTTATCAAATATTTATAAAAATGGAATAATATATTTTTAGTCGGTTTGAGAAGTCTTCAATATATCGAAGTAATTCTAAAACTGTTAACAACTTACTCTTCATGTGTTAACTTCTGAATTTATTCCAAAATGTATATTACTTACATAAAATAGACTATTAAAAAGTTGACTTTTGTTGGCCTAATAACTTGGACTTCTTTTACACCCAGACTTTATAAAATAAGAATGAAAAGATGATTTATTGCATTTGCACTTTTTTATTGATTGTATTTGGGGATTTACACGCAGTGATATTAGACCTTATAGGTACATGAGGGCGCCATTTTAATAAGGCCAGCATTGTTTCATCGTTGAAGCCCATTCCAAATTTTGATAACTTTCTTCACAAGATTTTTGTAGCGTTTTATTTTCAATATTTTCTTGCATAAAAAGTAGAACTTTGTTGCAAACATTTTTAGAAAATGAAAATTAATACGCTTTCTTCTGTGATCATTCTCTTCTTTTTCCTCTTCATCTCCTGTCTCCTCTCTTACAGTAGTGTTGTTCGAAATCCGGCAAGTTTTTTCTCCTACATTCCACTATTTAATTCATTCTTCTTTTTTTTTTAGAAAAAGGCTGCATTGACTTGCTCACCTTCTTGCAGGGAAGATCAATGCTGTGCTTTTGATACTCGTCAAAGTAATTTTCTTCTTTCTTTTAATGTCAAATCCAAGGAATTTCAAAGAACTTTTGAACAATATTTTTATTAAAAATGAGGAATATTGTATATTTTTCTTAGCAATGATTATAAAAAATTTCACAGAGTTTAAGCCAACGTTTCTCGACGTGTTTTTGCCTAATCTTTCAAGTAACTTGATACAAAATCGGACAAAAAAGATATCAAAGATTTAGCTTAACCGTCAAATGCTCAATCTATACATACATATGCCGACCATGAAGAGGAATAAAACTTAAAGAGCTTATCCCTCTATTTCTCACGGAACCCTTAGCGATTCTTTGCAGAACACGAGAGTGTCGGCAACATCAATTGCTTATTTTTTTTTCTACTTATTATTATATGAAATGTTTTATCTCTTTCTTTTGGGATAATTTTCTTAACCTTTTTTTTTAAACATCTCGATTAAGTTCGCCTACCTTTGTCCTTTCCGAACTTATTTCACTTTGCACTGATGAAAAGTCTTTAAAAGAATCAATTATAACGGTATCTTCTTATTTTTAAATTTAAGCGAATACTCTATTTACAAGTTTAATGTGAGCATAACATATGTATTTACAATTAGATACTAATAATATTCAAGTATTTTATATGTTTAATACTCCTCTACACTTTACTTGCCCTAATCTTATATTCTTCTTTCCACTCCATCTTCCTTGCATTCTTCTAACGGCTGTGTTGATCTGAGGAAGGCCAGCCTGCTCAAAAATTAATTTGAAAAAAATTTTTTACTTTTTATTTAATTTGAATATCACAGGCATACAATCGCAGTTAAATTAAAAAATCTTAGAAGCTTCGTTAAGATTTAGAACTTCGAAAACTTCATTTAACGTCCTTTCATCCCGAATGAAAGAAGAAATTCTATTTCTGGGGCATTGGGAATTGAACCCGAAATCTTTGGAATGAAATCCCTTATGTCTAGCCACCATGCTGACGGCGCCACCATACAATTTTATGTTTTTCCAGGTAAGGCCGTTTACTGTTTCATTTTGAACAGCTTTTCCAGAACTAGTGTGTAGTACAGGTTTTTCTTAATTTCTCATTATCCTAACTCCTCTCGTAACTTTGATTAATTAAACTGTCAACTAATTCTATAATTTTTAACAAATAAAAGATGAATCGTCAGTAACGCATACTTTTTTGCTAATGATATGCTATTGTGAGTTCTTACACTTAAATAATTTTATGAAAAGTGATTATACTACCGTTTTTTGTATTCTTTGATTCCTTACAGAATGTAAAAAATATAAGCGTTACCAAATCACCCTATAAGGGTTAGCTACTTCAATGTTGGCTTTTGATACTTATAAAAACTTGAAAATATCAAATAAAGTGCCGATAAACTATCTCATTTTTTATGCCTCCTATTATTTTGAAATTATTCTGAGAACAGACAGTTTCATTTTAAATAGTGAAAATTGCTTTATTAGTTTATTTTGTCTCCTTTCTCTCTTATGTTAATTATGTAGCAAATTTTCCAATTTTAAGTAAAAGGTAAGGTAAAGGTAGCGTAGGTGTGTTTTCATTGACAAGACATTGATGTACTGCTTATGTCAAACTATGAAGAAATTGGTATCGATGAGGAATCGAACCCAGAAGCTCCGTGCTGAGTCTATCATCTCAACCAACTTGCCACGCCACCCATAGAGTATGCTGTAGTCGATACGTCAAAATAGTTTTCAAAAAACTTAAGTTATGCTGTAAAATTTTTGTTGAAGCTCTATAACTTTTTCTGGTAGGTTTTTTTTCCTTAAAAGTTATTATAAAAGACAAATCATTGCAAAAGGTTAAAAGTGGTTATTTTAAAAAATCAAATTATTTTAAAAACATTGTATGTCCTATTTTTGGAATTTTTGATATAGCAAATAATTATGCGCATCTTTAAATTTCACATATTGTGCGGGATTAGGTCAAGAATAATATGTTTAATTAAGATATTAAAAGACATCACATTAAATTTTGTTAGCTCAACATTATTTTTTTTTATTATTTTTTAAGACGATGACATGAACGGTTTCTTTTAAAGATGACAAAAAACAATTAATTTAATTAATATGTTTGAAATTTTTTGTTGAGAAAAAATTAAGTAAAATGTACAAATATAAAATAAAATTTTAGATGGCTAAAATTGGCCTATAATAATCCAAATAAGTAAAATAAATTAAAAAATATAAGCCAAAAATTTTATGAAATTTATAAAAAAAAAGAATCTAGCAAAAAATTTGTGAATTAAAATTATTCTAAAATTAAAAATAATTTTTTAAGCAAAAATTTTAAATTTTAAGTTTTAAAGTATTTTTTTATGCTCAACCCCAACCCACGAGGTTCCAACTTGCAAAAATAAATAATTTGCCAATTAATATTAATTACCGACGGATCGGTTTTGACTGAAGTTCTTATCGGTGCATCTCTAGTTCCAAGCATATTTTTAAGTGTCCACTATTCTAAACAAACAGCTTATACCTTTATATGATAGTTAATTTACATCAGGGGCGCGCATCAGGGGGTGGGGGCGAAAATCCTATTCGCCCCAATAATTTTGGATTTTTTTAAACTAGTGTATATGCGGTATGTAATTTTTAAGTAGCTTTTGTGAAACTTTGGCATAAAGATGAATTGAATTTTTTTTATTGTTATAAGCTCAATTGGTCAATTTTTTCTTCGCCAAAGTATCTTGAAATAAAACATTTTTTATTTATTTCAATGAATTATTTTAGTTTTTATTATGGGTCATGCATGAGTGACCCAAAATGACTTAAATTGTTAAAAAAGTAGACCTATATTTATTTTTAATCATCATATATATGCGAGAATGCTGATTCACAAGTATGGTGGAGAAATAATGGATGTTAAAATAAAGGCATCTTTCTAGAGAAGTGAATGATATGTCCAAGAACTTGAGCTAAAAAACTTTGCTTTCATTTCAAAATCGTTTTTGATTTTTATACTTCAAATTCAAAAGAACATTCTTCAATTATTCCTTATCTACGAAATTGTTTGAACTGCTTGGCAGACAAAATCTTAAATACCAGAGGCCATACTTTTGTCCTCGGGACCGTTTTGGGCGTCCTTGAAATATGCATTGGCAGGACCAAATACATACCAATAGGCATTGGAGGTAGTATAGAGGCACCCCCTCCCCTCCAAACCTTAGGGGAAGGGTGCGAACTTTTTTTTTTATAATTTTCAAAATTTATTATAAAAGAATTTTTGTCCAATGAACACACTTCCATTATTATCTGACATTATATTTGCACGGTAAGCTCTCAATACCTCGATAACTGGACCACTTTTATCAAATAAAAATGTCCTTGTTTGTTATTCTCATTGCATCACTACCTTTTAGCTCAGGGGTTTTCAAACTGGAGTCCGCGTGCCGCGAAGAAGTTCCTTGGGGGATCGAGAAGGGGACTCTGAGTGAATCGTTTTGCGATAAATATTGCACAGATATTGCTTCATTTTTGTCAATAAGTCACATTTAAAAAGAAGAAATAAGTTAGTCTTTTAATAAATGAGTACAATTTTTTTTATTGTTTTTCATGCCCAATTTTATAGATATAAATTTCCAAAGCCCGTCAAGTGAAGCTTGCACTGGAAGTGAAGCATTTGAGTTCAGTAAACAAAACTATTGACAATTTTAAGTGAATGATTGCACAAATTCTGATTTGATAATATATAAATATTTTTGCAAATTATTAAGCGTGGTTTGAAGGGCTTCTATAAACTTTCAAAAAACATGTCTTGTCCAAAAGTCCTCCAAAATAGGAGAACATTTGATATTGCCAAATGTAATATCAAATATATCATGTTGAATGTGCAAAGAAGTTCTGAACAGTTGAAGCATATCTTCTTGTCAATAGAAGACTAAGCACGGGCAGGAAAGGATAAACTTTTAAGCTTTGAACTATAGGGTTCTTATATTAGTTATGTGCCCTTGTCAAAAATTTACCGATTCTCTACTGGCTAAATTACTGCATATGATCAAATAGATTTGAAATAATAATATTAAGAATTAACCTTACAACAAAAAAAGTAATACGGGAACTCAAAAATCTTTTAAAAAAGATATATATATATATAATTTGAAAATTGAAAATTATTAAGGAGTGGGGCGAAAGGTTTTTCGCCCCCTCGCCTCGGGGTGTGCGCCCCTGTTGTTGTAATGTGAGCTGATAAGTCCTCTTCTATCAAAACTTTTGTATTTTAGCGTAATTAATTATATTTTGTTCCATGCCCATTTAAAAAGTATTCCATGTGGTCAGAGATCTTGAGGGAAACAAAGTTAGAAAGGGTTTGTGCTACGGTCTCTAAATTGCGCACTTTCCAAACTTCTGCATTCCATCCCATTTTCAAATACATTTTTTGAATGCCTCCTCTAAATTGTTTGTTTTAATTTATTTTTTTCTTGTGCAATTTTTAAAATTTTATATTTTTGTAAAACTTCTGGCAGTTTGTTTCATGAAATGGCGTTTTCTTAATTTACCTTACTGCCTCTTTTTCAAGAAGATATATGTTCTCTCTTTTTATTGTTATCAAAATGTCCTGCCTCTCACACTTAACTTTATTTGCCATGCTCAAAGGAACTTTTGTAGACTCCTTTCACACAGAGTTCTACTTTTACCAGTATACTCAAACCGTAGTCTACTAAAAACACACTGAAACAAATAATGCATCTCTCTTAAGCGACCTAAATAACTAACTGTCTAACTAAAATCAATCTAATTTATTTTTTACAATAAATTTTACCAAATCCCGCAAGTTTCCAATGGGCTTTTATCCTGTCTCACCGAATTAATCAGCGCCTGACGATCATTCAACAAACTCCTAACGTTCAACATCTCTTTGATCAGGAAAGCAATTGTAAATCTTTCAGCAATCTTAAAAACCTTCATACTTGGATGTTGGCTTTTAGGTTTAAAAATATGATTCTTGATCTGATTTATCTTTTTTGCCTTCTTTACCATGAGGTGCCTTTTCGCTTCAGATGAGATTCTTTAATCGTTAGCCTCTTTGAACTAAAACTCATAAACCTCACATTCACTCTATGACTTCTCGCTTTCAAAAAGTTAATCAGAGGGTTTAATGATTTGAATCAAGCGTTTGGAGCCTCAATGGAAGTGATATTCCTTGCTTAAAAACGTATGGTAAATATCTTTTTAACCCAATCAGTGAGTAATTATCACTTGTCAATCTTAAATATATCTTTATATCGTTAAATATGCAGATTTCTGATACAAAATGTTTGAATGAATATCCCTAGCTTAAAATCACTAGGAAAAAATACAAGGAACTCGCAATTTCAAAGCGAAATGAACAGTAGAATGGTGAAATAAAAAGAAAGAGGAGAGGAAAAGTTATTACATGAAGTGAAGCTCAAAGTTTGACACTTTTAAATATGGGTCAGTATCCAACTCTTTTCCTTCATCTTTTTTAAACAAATTATAAATATTGCGTTTCATTTCAATGTTTATTTTGAATAAAGAATACTTTTTTTGTTTCCATTAATTTAATTACTTATTATATTTCTATAAAAAATGGAAATCTAAATTTTTTTTGACATTTTAATTTTTAGGAATAATTAAAAATAATCCAATATATCTCAATGTTCTTAACCATTATTTTAATTCCATTATTTTATGTTTAAAAGCCTTAATAAACCCAAATCTCAAAAATTTTCGAAATCTGACTTTGTTTTCCAAAAATCAAATAATTTCAAATACTTTTTGGAATATTTGCGTAAAAATTGACACCCGATATGTTTAAAATTTTGAAATGGTCATCATTAAATAGCCTAAATAAGTAGCACCAATACGGTAAAAAAAATGAAAATGAGTTTTTATAAAAATGTACATAAGTGCTGTTAAATTATACGATAGCTTGTGGTCCTCTCCCTACAATGATTGCTATTTTTCAGATAAGCACGCTATACTCGGATGAAGACCTAAGCACTACATACTGATCATCACTTTCTGCTATGTATATCTTTCCTTTCTCTTGTGCTACGTGCTATGACTAATTCTTTGACATGAGGTTTTGTTTAAAGCCTAGTGATCATTTTTCTCACTTTAAGGAAACCTGGGTTGCTATGCAAAAACAAAGAAAGGAAGTTTTTGTCCTCTGAACGTGTCGAAAGGAATAAAGGACTCAACGTGTGGTTGCAAACCAGGATTGACGTGCAAATCTAGATCCAGTGGCTCTGCGTGGGGCCGTTGTACATGATGAAGTGGTTGGCTTATCCCGTTTCTTCGCTTTCAAAGTCGCTTCATCATGCTATCGCAAACACAAGAGCATCAATAAATTGTTCTAATCGTTTATTTTTTAACTTTGATATCCTGGAAGAAGAATGCCTTGTTGCCGATACAATCCAAAAGAGAGGCCTTCCCACGTTAGAGCGGAGGAAGGGAGACGAGTTCTTGGAAACAACCTCTCGTCAAAGATTCTGCGAGGATGGTTATTTGTGGGCGGGATCGTCTCAGCGAATTGGTAGAATGCGTAGTTACACGTCTCCCCAATTATTTCCAGGACGCACGCTACGTAGCTGAGTTGTCTGGCAGCGCTCGTGGTAGGCTGTACCCAGTCCGGGCAAGGCAGGCAGTGCGGGTTATTCGCTGTTCTGAACGGAATCGTCGTCATGGCATTCGGGTTGGCGTCGACGTTCGGAGACACAAATTGCACCCATCCTTTGTACACTTGGATACGGTTTGTGATGGGTATGATGTTTGTTGTTGTCGTGGGCGCCGAAGTTGTTGTATCTAAAATGGAGTAAGTGGAAAGAAAGCATTAGTACGAAAATGGCGCTCAGAATTTGAGTATTCGACTCATCTCATAATCTATCAATAATAATTCTGCTACTCATTCTTTCCAATATGCCTTCACTGCATTCTTATTCATAACATTTTGGTTAACTTTTTAATTTTAATAATTTTTGCTACCAGATAAATTTATACTTTTTGGTTATAAACGGATAGCGAATTCCTTTTGGATACATAAATTGATAAGACAGATATTTTGTTTTTTTTTCTTTTTTGTTTTTCAAACTAAGCCACTTTTGAAGTTTTCATTACATTTCATTTTCCACGATAAAGAAAGTAAACACTTCTTATCGAGCAACTCAAACATAAGAAAGATTTTTAACATCTGTCCTGGCACAATTCTCTAAAAACTCTAATTTATTTTAAAGGATATATTTCGATATAAGACCACACAAATTTAAATTTAATACCGCACAAAGAGAATATAAAATTAATTGTAGAGAACATTATCAAGAAGCATAACTTTTGCACAAATCGATCTCCATTTATTTATAGCTAAATCAAACACAGATCAAATTTTCTTATAAAAAGAAACTAAAATTGTGTCCTTTTTATATATATCAAATCATAAACAAACATGAAAGGATTAAGTTGACTAAAATTTTCATTTCTAGTTTATCGTCATTTTGATAAAATAAGTAATATTTTCTTAAATAAATCAACTAAAGTAAATCTCAATCGAAAATTTTGTTATGCATTACTGTAAATGATTTCTCCCGGAATTGGACAACAGCAACCATACTGGTCCCCAGAAACTCTGTCACAAAAGTAGTCATCTGGGCATTGTTGCAGACCAAAGCTTGCTCCACACATCACTCCATCTAGCGCACTGTCGCTTGAACACTCTCTGCAAGCTATTCAATAAAAATAATGCACTTTCTTATATCGTGTGTGTGTGTGGGTGGGTGGGTGTGTGTGTGGGTGTGTGTGTGTGTGTGTGTGTGTGTGTGTGTGTGTGTGTGTCTTTTGTTTTTACATATTAGTCAAATTGGAACTATCATTACTTTTTAATAATACAGCGTTTTAAAAAGAAAAGAACAGTCAATTTTAATGAGATGTTTGAGGTTGCTTTGTAGAAACACTGTCATAAATGTTTGGTTGATTGTTAAATCGTGTTATAAGAAGATCCGATTTACTTAGGTAAATTACTAAAATATTAAAAAAAACTTATTTTAGACTTATTTAGTAACTTATTTACTTTTTTTTACTTAAGTTGTAGAGAACGGCATCAAGTGTTTGATTGTTCTGGATGCCATTTCAGGGTCCTCATTTTATCGTGATCTTTGTTTTTACTACCTTACTCACTCTACTGTACTGTGCTTAATTTCGTCGTCGATGATAAAATTTTGCTGTCTGTAATATTGTAAAGAAATTTAATGTACTATTATTTTTCAAATAGTAGGCTAGCGAGCCAATAGGAAGACAAAAAAATAACCCTCTTTGTTTCATAGAAAAAGTAACCACTAAAAGTAGTAAAGATAATAGTTTTATGTTTAAAGAAAAAATTAAAACTAGAGAAAATGAATCCAATATTTTATGAAATATACATTTATTGAAGCCCATCGATTGAAGGGAAAAGCTCTCCCCCTCTTCTCTCCCAACTTTATTTTGCTCCATAGAACTTCTTTCAAATTTATAAAGTATGAACTTGGGAGTCCGTGATCCCAGATTGGGAACCACTGATCTATGCCATTCTTATTTATATTTTATCTTTTTGCCATAGAATATTTCTTTAAAAAGTTGATCTAAAAATGTTTTTAATAACGATCGTTCAATTAAACATCTTAAAGCTGTATAATCCAAATGAGATTTGCAAAAATATGTTGAATATGTTAGCTTAATGAACATCATTTTGATCTGACCTATTGGTCCCAAACTTATTTGTTTAAATCCTTTCCTCAATATAGCAGAACTTAATAATTTTCTGTTTTTAATAGATTCTTTTCTGTTTTTAATAGATTCTAGTTTTGCTCAATTATTTTTCTATTGTATATGTATGCATGTTGGTCTGTATGTAATGTCTTGTGGATAATTAATGTCTATATTTACAAAATTCATAATCTTTCAGATAATTTGTTCCAGAACTTTGCACTTTAATTGCCAATACAAGTAAAATCTAAAAAAAAAATTTGAGTTTAATGGTAGTTATTTTAAATACAAAATCTAAACAAAAAAAATTAATCTTTCTCTTATCCCGCCAGATTCTAAACGAGGTGATATCTTTTCCCAAGTTTATTTTCCCTTACACTACGAAAATACGAAGGGAGTTCATTACATCTTATTTTCATTTGTCAGAAATCAACGTTTTACAATGCCCTCTGATGTTTGCCAGCAATGGATGAAGCAAAGTCGGTATCCATACAAAAACAAAGGGAGAGAAAGGAATACTTTATAGTTCTGGACTTTACAGGTCTGAAAAGTTTTCATATTCCCACAGTGGCGTCTTTTTCAAGATTGCGAAAGATTAGAAAGTTAACACGCTTTCTACTCCTTTACAATCTTGAAAACGATTCAAACATTCGTAATATGGAAACATTTTTTTTTACCTGTAAAGTTGATAATAATTTGGAATAACCTTTTCACTCCCTTTGTTTTATTGTTTCCTTAGTTTCTTAGAATTCTGAAGAAATCACTCTAAAAAATTTAAAGCTGTCAATATGCATTCCAACCAAATTTGTGAAAAAATAATAAAAATTTGTAAAAATTTAATTGCTAGTAAAATAAAAATATAATTTGAAAATAATTGTCAAAAAAAGTTTAAATAAAAGTGACACACGTCAAAACAAAATCAAAAATGTATTTGGTATTTTATACTATCACTTTACAATATGTTTAGTTTTCTAAATGTACGTTCTAGTCATATAAAACGAATAAGAGGAAGTGTTTTTATAATTAATTTTAATTGGAAGTTATTTTCACGTCTAATTTTATTTTCAGTTAAATCGAATCCTTCAATGAATTATGAAAAGCCGTTTGAAAAAATTTCCCAGTCCATAACACTTGACCCCTAAGAGTTAAATTTGCGATTTTGATGCTGCAAACTTTATTTATGTACAATTTTTATATTGAACTGAAATAGTAATATGTATTAATAATAATTGTTAAATTAAGTTTTCAAGAAAAAAAAGACCTCAATTTTGATATAACTTTGACTTCTTATTGGTAAAAAAATCGTTATTCTTTATTCACTCACTCTTTCTGTACAATTGATGTAAAGAAATTTTGGGGTTGATGCATTTTTCAGCAAAACGGCGCCAAACAACGTGACATCCACAAATTTTAAAATTTTATAATATTTGATTAAAAGTAAAAATTTTCCTTCTTTTTTTTAAATAAATCACCTATTCATGTTTTTAGCATCTAATAAGGTTATATAAGCTATTGTTGAAAAAATTTTTTTTTTAATTTTTATGATCGGTTCACACAATCCGATTTTGTATTGCTAATATTCAAAATATATTATGTTAAGATAATGTTAGATGTTAATGTTTTTTTAACTTTTTTATATTTTTTAGCTTCAAATTTGTTTAATTCCAATTTTTTCCAATATTTTTTTAGACATTCCTGTTTTTTGCTTTATGATCAAGATCAGATTGAAATAAACAAGTAAAAAAAGATTTTATTCTAAAAAAATGACATGAGTCTCCCATCAATCTTTGCTTTTTTTGAAAATTTTAAATTCATCTAATTTTTATTTCAATACTTTATAGGGAAAAAATTTAAAAATTTCTCTATTTATTTCAAATAAATTGATTATTTGGAATTAGCGATCCATCTTTATCACAATACGTTTTCGATATTTTCAAAGTCTCTGTGTCCTCAAAATTTAATTTCACATATATTCAACAAATATACAAGTATTATACATTTTAAGAATCCTCTCATTACTCTTTCCAATAATTTCAACTATGTATTATTTTGCATTATTAAAAAAAAATATTTTTTCTTTAAGAATTTACTGGAAGCGGGAATTTCTAACAAGATCTTCATAAATAAATATCCCCTTACAATTTACATCTTTATCGATAAAATACGCTCTTAAAGATTTGCTGAAAGCCCATATTTCAACAACTTCGTGGATAAATACTCCTATATTATTATCAATGAGACGCTTTTCAGGTCTTTTACCAAGAAAATTTGAACTAAAATTTATGTTATAATATATCTGTGAATTTTCTTCTTTTCTAGTAAACTGGCATTCAATCTAAACATTTTCCTTAGTGATAATTGATGCGGTTTAATAAAGCTGAGTGGTATTTACTGGCAGTCATAGAATGGAAAAGAACATATTTGTGAAATCAGAAATTAATAAAACAACATTATTAATCAAATAAATAAAAACATTATTAAAAAAGTGTGCTTTTGATAAACCGAAGTCAATATTTTTATCATTCAATAAATCAGTGATATACCTCCTCTATCTTTATTCGCCTCCTATATTATCTAACTAACTAAGCAAGTAACTGACAAACAAACTATTTGTACAAAGCTGAAAAATCTGAGACCCATATGGCATAAAATGTACTAAAGTTTATGAAGGATACAATATATCTCAAACATTCTAGTTTACGAATATAGGCACTTCTATTCATTCTAATATCAAAATCAAATATTGAATAAAAGTAAATGATTGCTTTTTTTCACAATTTTATCACTTTCACAACTTTGCTATTTTTCAATCAGAATTAAATAGATATTGATAAAAAAAAATTTGTGACAAATTTCTGTATTGCTTATATTTTCTCATTTTGTCTAACATATGAGTGAAAGTTTTACCTCCCTCCCTCCTTTGTGAAAGCAAAATATTTTACCAGTTTATTTTTACAACAACCTTTCTGTTCACATTTTTGGCGCGAAACATATTTAAAAAAGAATTTTTGAAAAATCTAGAAATTGAAAGACAAAATGTTCCACACTGAGATATATTTAAAAATGTGATCCAAGCAATAGTTTATTTCCCAAATTTAGTTATACAATAATGAACTTCCATCATAAAATAGGAAATAGAGAGCAATATCGAGCCAAAGTTGTACTATACACTGGATCTATGGTGTACGAACATTAGGGGGGGCACAACTTACAAGTATTAAATATAATAGGAATTGCTTTTGATTGGATCGATTGCTAAAAATTAAATCTTCTTTTCTCAAAGATAATGCCTAAATATTCTTGTTTGTAATCTTTTCAATCTTCTCCTTTCCAAATAAAACGGTATGAACTTTGTTTGAAACATTTACGCGCTACTTATTAAATTTTGGGGTACAAGCCCCCCCACTATTTCTCAAGCCCACCAGCTAATTTTCAAGTTCCCCTAAAAAAATTTCATTATCCTAAAAAAATATTACAAACATCTAGCATTCATAATAATTTCTTTCATGAAAATGTAGTCTGTATAGATGTGGTATCATATGTTTTCTTTTCGCCGTGAAGCAGATTAAAATCTGATAGTTCAAAAATTAGCGCCCCAATGAACCCCCCTCCCCCCCTAAAATTTTTGCTTAGCGCGGGCACAGGTGGTAGGTAAGAAATAATTGAATGTAAATTTATAAAAAAAGTAATTCCATTTTTTGGCTAGAAAAGGAGCTTTATAGAAGCAGCAAGGCATTGTGCATTTATAAATAATTATGATACATTTGAAAATTCTGGGACTAGAAAATGGCGTATTATCCCAAATTTATGACATTGATATTTATCGAGCGGAAAAAAAGCTAAAATCTTATAAAGTATCGCGTTGATATTTACAATGAAGTAAAAACTTCAGAAAACGGCTTTGTTTCAAAAAAATTTAGTTTTGTTTATTTTTAGGACAAAAATCATTCAAAAAATTATACAGATAAGGCATATTAAAATTTAAACGCTTTTTTAATGTGGACAAATAACAAGATTTGGAAATAAATTACAAAAAAAGACAGATTTAGAATATGACCTTCTTGATTAGCAAAAATTATTTGCTTATTATCATTAGAAAGACATGGAAATGAGAAAGAGGCATAGCATAGCACAACGGTATTTTTTATAAAAAATATATTTCTCTCTTCTTTTTCTTTTCTCATCATGCGTACACCAAAATGGTCTGAACCCACGATCACTTCTTTGCACTTCACTGAACCTAAGTAACGACTTCTAAGCTCTCCAATACTTTAGCGAACAAAGGAATTTTAACTCTGAATAAAAATGCGTTACTTAGTTTTTGAAATGGATTAAAGTAATGGTATATTTCATGTAAAGTCAGCATAAATGTCATAAGAAAATATATATTTTCTGAAGTTTTCAAAAAAATTTTACAAGTATATTTTTCGTGTGAAAAGATCTCGACCGTTGTAATCTTGATAAATACTTTTTGGGGAGCTTAGATCTTAGGATAGATTAGAGAGCTTAGGATGACTATCCGTTATCAATCTTTTAACTATATTTGCTCCAGAAAAAAAAGTTTATTAGAAAAAATGTGGACGTTTCGGTTTTGGTGCGTTAAAGGGTTAAGCTCTGCCGCACCTGTCAAAAAGGGAAATGAATTACCGTAGTCGCGATAAAAAGAAGCTGCATGTTGGTAGAGGAGGTAGGCGCTGCGTGAACGGAGGGAAAGAAAAGCAATGGCGTTTTTATCGGCTCTTCTTTTTATACTGTCGTGCACTTGGAGAGCGCGCGAGTTGTGAACGATAAAGTTTTTAGGTTAATAGGAAAGACCTTGTGCTTTTTCTCTTTGGCGCGTGGGCTATGCATGTCGTTGCGCTTTTTCTCTGACATCTTTGAGTATGACATCGCCACATGTTGTTAGCACTCAGAGTGTTCTTCACTTCTTTCTCATTTGCAATGTGCCTAACTTTTCAACAAATCAAGTTTCAATGCAGTGTCTCCCATTGTTGAAATCATTCAGTAGAGGGGGGGGGGGGGGGGTGGTCTAATTGTCTTTACTTTCTCCATTAATGTTTTGATTTTTTAAATTTTATATAGAAATATATATGCGCTTTTTAAAGCAATTTTTTAATTTGTATGCATAAAAATGGAAATAATAGGAAATCTTACCCGCGCCCCAGCTTCAAAGTTACACACGCAAAAATAGAATGTGAAAATTGCAAAAGATTTGGCGTCTTCGTGATTTTGACTTCTCTAAATCATATCATTTGTTCCAATAATACTCTTTAACTAACGAAATATCAAACTAAAATCATTCAATTAACACCCTAACTATACTCTGAAATTTTGGTGCGTTGAAGTTGGACCTTAGGTTTTTTGAAGATTTAATCTAATCCCTAAATCACGATTATTGCGTGCTAAAACAACTCCTTCCAATGTAAACTGAAATAACAACAACGAATTGGATGCTTGAAATTGAGTAAAAAGATTATTATTTGAAGTTTGAATAAGCCAAGTATCAAGCAAGACTTTTTGGTACTTATTGGTTATCTCACCCCCCCCCCCCCCATAATTTTTATAATGTATGATCATGTTGTATGATAAAAAGATTTGTTTCGTTTGTGACAAAAAAATCCAATTCAGGAGAAGTACCGATATATTGTATGCTTTCATTCTTAATAATGTTCTAGGCTTAGATGTGTCAGGGGGCCCATCTGGAAGTTGCAGTGTTTTATATATTCTAGTTTTTTATATATTCTAGTTTTTTTTTTTATATATTATAAGTTTTTATTTACTATTTCCATTTTTATAGATATTTGGAAACAATTATTATCAGCAAACAATTTTTGATGATAATAATAATAAACTATAATAAAATTCTGATGGCATCCAAAGTTTATTCCTTCACAATTACAACGAAATTGATCACTCTTAAAAATGCAAGTCATCGACTTGTTGATAAATCTTTCCCACTTTACTCCTTCATCTTCCAACGAAAAAATGTCACAATTTTTCGAAATTTGTATTCAATGGTTGCCAAGTTTTTAGTCTGTGCTCTTAACTGCTACACCGCGGTATTTTGTTGTATCTTCTAACTAACTAAACTAACAAACTAATATTATTTAACTAAACCAAGTGTGATTAAATAGGATTAGTGAAATTCCTATATATATTGAACACTTTTAATGAACCCTATGGTGTTCCCTATAAATATAGATAAA
This sequence comes from Nectonema munidae, assembly GCA_030549495.1. Classification (NCBI taxonomy): domain Eukaryota; kingdom Metazoa; phylum Nematomorpha; class Nectonematoida; family Nectonematidae; genus Nectonema; species Nectonema munidae. The sequence continues at coordinate 585,354 of JAUIRK010000925.1, forward strand.
ATATAGACAGGCTTCACTGTAGCTAACTATGTAGACTAACCAAAATTATTTAACTGACACACTGGGGATGCAGCTTGGAAAAATGTGGCTGCTGATTCGCTCTCCAAATCTTATTATTATTATTTACAAAAGGGAAGGCCCCTAATATTTTAAATAAAAATCTATTCGATGACATTTTTTGAAGGTATTGTTTTCAAATAAATTCAGCTCAATTTTTGTAATATACATTCAAATTAAATATGTAAGCTCCTTTTCTTTTATGTGTCTACTTTTACCTTCATATCTAAGCGCAAGCCCCCCTCCCCACCCCTAGACTCGTCTTACCCAGAGGTCTACTTTTACCAGTATACTCAAACCAAATTGTTATTTACAATTTATTTTTTATTAATTTCAGTATCATTTATGCTCTAGTAATTGATCAGGGGCAGTAAGAGAAGAGATCATTCAGAAGAGTTTGGAAAATTTCAGGTTATGTTAGAGCGACAACCGTTTCTATGGTTTAGTAATATTTAGTAATTGATTAGTAATATCAATTATAATATCATATTATCAATATGATTTAGTAGTATTTTGTAATTGATTTAGTAGTGAGAGGTCATTATTCCGAAACTTTGTTTCATTGACATTTTTCTCCCATTTAAATTCATTGGGTTAACAAATCATCAATTTACCACTTTATATAGAGTTTAAAGTTCCACAAGAATTTATTGTTTAGAAAAAAGTATTTTAAGTTATCAAAAGGAGAAAATATGAGATGCTATGAAAATTCACAACAATTGTAAACGATGTATAAAAAATTTCTTTGAATTTTGTTTCGTGTCTGCTAAAGATATCTGAAGTTAATCTGTGAACACTCTGTTGTAGTGATGAGGATTTGACCGTAACGCTCTTGAACTGCAGAGCGGCCGAAAATCTCTAGTTAGCTGCCTTGTATCTTGCTGAAGAGATTTAAAAAAAATAAAAAGACACTTCCAGGATTCGTTAGAAAGAAATATTTATCCCTTCAAAATTTTGATCATTTTTGGCAAAAAAGAGGATTGATATAATAAATGTCTATTTATTTATGCTCTGCAATTTTCCCATTTTCAATACAATTTTCTCCAAAATTCAACGAAATGAGATGAATATGACATAAAATTTTGCGAGTATTTGATATTTAAATATAAAGCATGAAATATTCATTTTAAAACATACCTCATATTCATGTTCTACAAATCTAATTTCATTCTTTGTTGATGCACAAAATTATAAATTACGATCTATCCGCTAATCCGATTTTGCCATTTTTCACAAACACTGGAAATATAGTGCATATTTTTTATGTTTAGAAATGTTGAATCTGTTGTTTTATTTATACAATCAAATAACACATTGGGCAAAATTAAACTGATTTTATCTGGAACAGCAGACTTTTGAACTTAATTTTTGCTGTGAAAATATACAATTCGTATTTTTAATTGAAAATTTCATTTTAACCATGCAATGTTTATATTTATCAAAGCAAAAGTTATAGTTTAATTCCATTTTTCATATAAAAAAAAAATAGACCTAATTTTTCAAAATCTGTACAAAATATGAAGTGATTTGATGTTAAGAATTGGTGAGTATTTATCAAAGAATCCACAATTATAATTGCATTTATTTACACCAGAATTATTGACGGAAATAATAAGTAGGAACACTTATAATTTATAATATTCTATGAATAAATTAAAATTTTAAATTATGCATGCATTGCAAATAATTCTATATGCGTATAATTAAATATATCAATATACAGAAATTGTAGAATCTTATTTTCAACTAACTAAGTTACGTTGGAATAACTAAATGTGAAAAATAGCATTTCGAAATGAGGATTCTTGAGCTGGTATTATTCACTCTCATCAATCAAATATATATGAAATTGTTTGACTAAATGAAACTAAGCACTGCAATTTTGATAATTACAGAAATATTTCGATCAAATTACACTGGTTTACAAAAAAAATTTTCTGAGACAAAGATGTGAGTAGGTGTTATCAACTCATTTTTTATATCATGAATAAAATTTTCAAACAGTTTATCTCTAAATATGTTTTTCTACTTTTGCCTATCTTATTTTTATTATAGTACATAAAGATTCAAAATAAAGCTTGTGGATTTTATTTGTGATTTTTAGAATTTTGGATGATCTTTTCTACTTTTCTCTTTGAATTATCACAAAACAGCATTGAGTAAAAGTCAGCCATAACGTTGGATTTCGAAATACCTTGATAGTTGCTCTGCATTCTCGAAATTTCTCGGTAAAATCTCTCACCTTGCTCATTTACTTTTCGCGTCAAGATTAGGAGGAAAAAGATTGAGGTGAGAATGAAGAAAATTAATTTTGAGCGACGCACAACACATTAAAACGGTCCAATCGACGTAAACTAATTTGAAAGCCTCGCGTGCTTTAGTTCTTTTGATGCAAGAAACATTTTTAATTCTTCATCCTACTCTGCCCTTCTCGAATCTTTTTTAGTACTTCTCAATGCCTTCTTTGATTTTAAAGAAATTTAGGTTTGGAAATAAAAGACACAGCTTTTGAGAACAGGTTTGAATTTTTATCCAAACGCTTTTACAAAGTGTTCATCTAGCCAAGTTTAAAATGAAGAATAATTTTGTTAATTGCTACAAGTGGTTTTTATTGCACACTATGCTCACCAGTTGCGAAACAAAAGCCCCGCGTTCTTTTCGCTTGTAGTGCCTAGACACAGTCCGACTGTCCAAGGACAAAGAAAATAACAATATTTATGGCTGCATACGCATAACAAGTCCAATGACGTTAAGATCACAACAGAGACTCCACTGATACTGGTTATATTTCATCATTTCTAAAAGAATTTCGATATTTTTATACGTTTCATTTAAATGAACTGAGTAAGCTATAGGAATAACTGAATATTTATTTTCATTATACAAAGGTACATCCATCAAACTTCACTTGGACGAGTCAATAAAAAGTCGCCAATCCGAAAGAATGTGTTGAAAAAAAAGCAATGTATATAATCAAGAAATATCTTTACAAAAGCATACCGTGTTCTTTATCTCAAAGAAAAAGATAAAGTCTTTTTCGTGAGTTCTAAAACTTGTAATCCTTACATCTGGATTGACCTAATTCCACTAATTAAGTCTTGACGGTTAAAGATCTGACTGCTGTTTAGATAAATATAAAGCACGTACAAAGTCAAGCGCGGTTTGTTGTAACTTGGCTCCGAACAAACAGAAGCATTCTCTCTGAAATAAGTTGAAGAGCGAGACTCTTTATCTGAAGACATTCTTCATTTAATGGAGTAATCATGTTTTAATTGATGGAGATGTATGATCATGAAGATCATCTGAATGGGGTATTGGTCTCATAGCTGAAGGAATGTTGGGATATTTTATTTTTTTTCTGGAAAAATTATTGAAACCTTTAATATTAGGCAGACAAAAATAACAATCATTTGTATGAATCTTTAGCTCTATTGTAACATTGTTTACAGCAAATGTGTGAAGCCCAAGATTTGTCTTGATTTCCGATTTTATATTCAAAATAATAACAGTAAGCTGTCCTCAAAAGAGGCGTAAATTTTCGTCTCTGAATAATGGTCATAAAATCGGCACAAACGTAACAAAACGAATTTGACGTGTTGATGCAAGCTTGATGGGCCTGAAGCCATCGAAATCTTATTATTATTCAACTAAAAAAATCTAAAATACAAAATGGTGATTTTCATTCGAAGTACATAATATTATTTTTGTTTTCATTTTTTTAAAAATATCTGTTTTGATAATTGTAATGAAAACAAAAGTGAAAAGCTGGGGTTTTTTTTCAAAAAAAAAACGTTGTAGGGGGGGGGGGGGTATAAAAAAAAAAAAAAAAAAAATAAAAAAAAAAAAAAAAAAAAAAAAAAAAAAAAAAAAAAAAAAAAAAAAAAAAAAAAAAAAAAAAAAAAAAAAAAAAGAGAAAATAAAAAACATAAAAAAAAAAAAAATAAAAAAAAACAAACAAAAAAAAAGGGGGGGAAAAAAAAAAAAAAAAAAAAAAAAAAAATAAAAAATAATTAATGGTAAAAATATAAACATATAATTGTGAATTTTATATAAGCAAAATTTATAATTTTGTTCTCTTTATATTTATTGGAAAATTCATTTATTTAGTTTCCTTATTAAAAGTGACACGAAAAAGTTTTTTGGCGAGAGAACTTCATTCATATATATTTTTTATTTTTCTAAAAATTCTTCATTTACATTCAAGTTTTTAATAATGAATTCTATAAAATGTTCTCGTTTTATATAAATACTAATTTTGCTCCATCTTTCTTTGCGATTATAGCGTAAAGGAAAAAGGGTGTAATGATTTTTGTTAACATTTTACGAGCATGGTGTAGCTTTCTGTGTGCGCCTACATCAGACACACATAGTGCACAGTCCTTCAAGCTGTTTCCCCTTGCCAAGGTTTCAAGGAGTCATATCAGATGAAATTCTAATTACCTTACTTTCTTGATAGAGAGCATAAACATCGCACAGCAAGAAAAGCGTATCCACGAACCTACTTCGTTTCCTCTTGAGCTACAGCAAATGCTTATTCGTTTTCCCCCTTCACGAAAAGATACTCTTCCCGGTATATCGGATACTTCTTTAAATTGGAGGCATTGGGAAGCGAGAGTAATTGCCATTGATTTTATCAGCATCACAATACCCTTAAGTGACAATTCAGAAGGCCAATTAGATTACGGGAAATCTTGAAATTTTGATTTAATTATTATATTCTTAATTAACCCGTTAACGCCCATGTCGACTATAGTCGACTTTACAAAAATAAAATCGTCTGCGTTTATCAAAGCTCTTTAATACAAATCTTCTGCTTTACATTAGATATCGTCTGATTATTCTTGTCGTTAATGGGTTAACCCATTTAAGACCAAACAAAGCAGACGATATCTAAAAAAAACGCAGACGAGAATAAAAAAGCAGACGAAGATGAAATTACTTATGTTCCAAAATAGGAACATTGGCCGTAAATGGGTTAATTATTACACTTACTTTCAGGGATTGACCGAGAGGGGGGGGGGGGGGGGGGATAGGGGGATGCCCCCCCCCCCCCCCACCAGCAATCTATTCAAGAAAAATTAAGGTTGGAGTCCACCCTAAAATAGAAATCAAAATTATTGATGAAGTCATTGATCGATTTTCAAAGCAAAAAGAAAGAAGAAAAGACTTTGTAATATAATTTTAATCATTTATTTTACATACGTTTTCAAATTTCTTCCCTAATAAAATGTGTAAAATATTTTGATAATATTAGTATACCCCCCCACAAAAGATTTCTGGATCCCCCACTGCTTACTTCTATACACTTAATTATTATACTCTTAATTATCAAATTTCTATTATATCATGTTTTTGAATGCTTTCAGGTATTATTACATGTGAATAAATTGAAATTGAAATTTATTGGTTGTTATAAGGTGAAAGTAATAAAACAAAAAGTTGACAAGTAGGAATATTAGAAGTACGTAGTAACATTTCACGTAATGTTTCATGTATTCGGTAATCATCGTATTTAAAGATGAGCTTATAAAATGGAGAGGATAAATATTAGTAAAAATCAATATTGTAGTTTACAGAAAAGGTATTATGCGATAAGTTATATCCATAATTAAGAGGAGAGGATAAATCATAATGATCAAAAGAGAATAATGGAAGCAAACAGACATCTTACAGAGATTAAATTTCTTCTTTATTTGAAAAAAACGAAGCCAAATTAAATTTTTAACAAAGATCAATCATTCAGTGAATTGGACAAAATAAAAGAAGAACAACCAGCAGGGATAATGGATAAAAGTTCATATGTAAATAAGTAAGACATATTAATTGGAATCCAAAAAACTCTTTCTACTTTTTCAAAGATAGAATATTTTTTAATCTGATAAAATAGTTTTAGATAATTCTTAAGATTTGTTCTGGGAATATTTAAATGAGTTTACTCCGCGTATCATACGAGTAGGACTGGATGTTTTGATTATAAAACTGGGAAAATTCTTTGTTTTGCGTAAAAGAATTTGTGAATAAATTTCGCTGTATGTGTATGGCCTATTTATTTGAATAAGGTTTACGAATTTACTAGCGTCATTAGTTAGGCCTGCTAATTATGCTATTTTCGTAAAAGTGAATAAAAGTGTAGACATAGCTTCGTTATTTTCCTCACTGTTCAGACTTTAGAGGATTCACTCAGTCACTCATGCGTTTTTGTGGATTTTTTGTTCTCCAACAAAATGGCAAATGTAATAAAAAGATCCTTTTCATTTCAAAGTCAAATGTAGCGATAAGAAACAAACTTTTTATAGTAACCATAGAAAGAGTACACTTTACTGTGCACAACGTTTGAAGAACAAGAAATGAATTTTCGCCGAAAAATCGAATTTATCGGTCAAGTTTATTTAGAAATATTTAGTTTATAAATCATTTAATTAGATATAGTCATGAAACTATAATACCAATTCATTATTGAAAACTACAAGAGCGTTTTCTAATTAAGATATAGTGTGGAACTAATTTTTAAGCACATACTTGTCACGCTACATATAGAAGTCCGTATTATTTTTTTTATAATGGTAGAAATGTAAACTCTATAGAATTCTCATCTTGTATAATAATATATCGCGACAAAATGATCTTGAAATAAGTCAAGAACAATTTTTTATTCCTCACAAGAATAATTAAGATCTAATGACTTTGAAGGTAAAAGAAGAGTTCTTACACTAAAAAGAGCTAACCAAACATATTTGAAGTTTAATTTGTATAACTGGATAATCCTGAAAAATGGGACATCTAACAGCTCTATACATGATAAACGTTTCCAGGACAAAACGTCCGAAAAGTGATAATTTGTAAATTTATTTCATGATATATATTGAATTATGTTAACAAATACATATACATATGAAGTTTATTTCATTTGTAGTATATGAATTTATTAATTCATTTTTATTAGCGTATCAATTACGTACTTATTATATTAACAAATCTTAACTAACTTTTTCATATAGTAAAAAAAGCTTCAAGACTTAAACTTCTTAAATTCAGACTTCTTTACTTCAAGACTTAAATTGCTTAACATGCAATTTGAAAACTTTAGTTTTCGGGAATTTTAGTACCTGGGTTTTTGGTTTTGGGAATGACTAGAAAAAAGATTAAAAGTTCTTTTTTGATTTTTGGACGTTTTGGTTTTTGGACGTTTTGACCAGACACCTGATAAAGCATTAGCAAAAAACATTGAAAGATGAAAGCTTTGAATATTCTCAGCTTTTATATATAAAAAAGATTATATAAAATATTGCCTTACTATATTGTCATAAAATTTCGTGATCTTTTACTAAACCCATAAAATGAGAGAAGGTTTCTGAGTAAATTGACTTTTTCATTTACGTTCAGCCAAATTCTACCAAATTTTTATAGCTATCAAAATTACTCAGCTCTTATTGACACGATGTAGTAGAATTTTGGAAAGTTGACCACTAGGAATTGTCTGAGGCTTTATAATAACTCTCCAAAGCATCCCAATATTATCTACTACTCAATTTTATTTATTGTAATCGAGAATGTTTTGTGCTTTTTTCCGATATCCAAATTTTGAAGAGGCAACTAGACATCGCAAATGCAAGGTTGACTTTTTAGAATGCTTTTGTCGAATCTAATTTGTCAAAAAGGAATAATGTGCAAACAAAAAACTCTACTCCCACATGCCCAAAACAATATTTTTTGAGACAAACAAAACTTGTCATTATTTTTACTTAATTTTAGTATAAAATTTGTATGTTTTGTAGAATGTCTGAATATATGTGTTGCTTTTGGGCTACGCGGGGATGTTGCCTAAAATGAACATAAATATTTAAACTCTTAAAAATGAAACTTGTGCTAAACTCGAATTTTTTTTACTCTTAGTTGAGTATCTAAGAATACTATTTTTTGTTTATGAAACTTTAGTTTCTATGTTCACTATATATTATTGCTGAAATAAAATAATAATACAAAGTTTATTTGAATAAATAATCTACTCATCCATGAAAAGCTGAAAAGCAATAATCATGGAGTTTAACATGGCGCTTTGTATTCTTTCTTTTTGTTGTTTTGCCACAGAGAGCACATCTCGGTGTATTGTCATCCATTCCAGGAAAATGATTCAAGCCATCATTTTGCATTGAGTCATCAATTCATCTAGAAACACCGCTATTGTGAAAAACTGTCATTTTTGTTGGAATAACTTTTTTATCATGCCAATAAATTTGCAAATACGGAGTCGCAATTGACCGTATGTGTTCCAAAAATGTGCATGGTTTTTCAATACTTTATGTAATAACCATGAATTGTACTATAAATCTAATTTGCTTTTTAAAGCTCTTTTTTTACAATTTCTGACTTTAATATTCTCATTTCAGAACGAGTTTTGTGAGACAGAGATTTCATAGCTAGGTGCTAATTTATCAAAAAAGTTTCCTTTCTCTTTTTAAATCCAATCGAATAAACATAGGAATCAAAATAAAAGCATCTTTACTAATTGCATCCTTCAAAAAATTATTGCCATATTTCTCTGAGAAAATATGCTTGATGTAAGATTTTCAAAAGAACTACTCTGTCTTCAAAACATTCAAGTTATAGTAAGGAGTAAGACTAAGTTTAAAACGTTTCTTGCAATTATACTTTTTATAACGGATGCTAAGCAAGTATTCTCGATCTTTAAATGTGTTCCATTAATTTTTCCTCTTTTCTTGTTATTGCCAACACAGGCATGACGATATTTTTATTGGAAATTGTGATTCTTGCATTCGATTATCAATCAATTTATTTTATTAATCAAAAACCGATTCTTTTGCAATGTATGGCACTTTATATCAAAAATAATGTTATATAAAAGTATGAAATTCAGTAAATTCATTTAAAAAAGGGAGGGGTAAATGATTAAGTTGAGTAGGGAGAGCTGATGTTGTGCAGGTAGTGGGTGAAGAGGTTGCGTTTGAATTAGAGGATGTTTGTGCTGTTTCTGAGTGATCTAGGCAGTGCATTGAAGAGGGAGGATGAGGTGGAGTAAAATGTTTTGTCGAGGAGTTGATTTGGGTTGAGTATGTGATGTTCATCAAAATGAATGAATTTAGCAAGATTGGAAAATTATGAAGAAATTTATTAAAGCAATTACAACGTCAGACATTTTAGGGACTAAGTCTGAGTTGAGATGAAAAAAAATAGAAGCTGACCATTGACACCTAGTTGGTTGATGCTCACGCACAACTTCAAACCTCACGGAGAGAACACCAAAACTCTCAAAATCATTTAGAGACAGAAATGGGAAAGGATGAGTGTGTTTATTGCTGATGATCGAAACGAAAGGACTCAAAATTTTGAGTTATAAATAACACTTTGTATGCACAGTTGTAAGTACCATATTTTAAGCATTTGTTTTTCAATAAAGCTTTACTGATAAAAAATTTAAATAAAAAGCTTTTATTAAATAGTACACCAAACTAGGGAGAAAAATCGACTTTTTATGAAGCCATGGCATTACACAACACGCCCAACTTCATCAATACCAAATATTCACGAAAGTTTATTTAACCTTCGCATGACGCCCATATGGAGTTTTACTCCACCCCCAACTTAAAAATTGAATTTCAAAAAACTTAAAATCCTTGAAACTTTTTTAACACTATGTATTTTTCAAAAACACACTTAAATTTTGAGAAAAAAAAAATTTCCTGTAAAAGTATGTAGAAAAGATCAAAGAGTACACACAAAGTTTAATATGAAAAAATCAAGCTAAGCAGAATTTTATACAAAAATGCAACAGTAAATATGTCTTCTATTTACAATTTGGACAAATCGAGTATGAATGATGCTTGCAGACGCCCTTTTTACATTTCTGGCAATGTCTTGTCGTTCTACTTTTTTTGAAGTAGGGCAAAATGTGCAAAAAACTCTTTTACTACTTGAAACAGGAGACGAGTCTTTGCTTTCCTCAAACCCATAAAAACTCAAAAGAGATTTTGTTTTGGAATTTATTTCTTGAATACTCGAACGTAGTTTCATCGAGTTGTAGCAAAGTTCTTTTGCTAAAGCTTTCAAAAACATCTTTCTTCCACCTTTCTTTGTCGCAGAATAAATGCTTTCTGGACAATTGTAGTTCAGAATAATCATTGCATTTAAGGCTGATATGTCTAGATAATTGGAAAAAACGGCTGAAGACCATCTTCTTATAGGTTTTTAGGAGCGATATAATCTAATCATTCGATTAGAAACATCAACTCCACTTTTTGACTCATTGTACGCTATAAATGACTCAGGTTTTTGCTTATCTCCAATCAACTCCAGGCTTGTAGAGTGTTGAGATGAAAGAACATAAACGACTTTAAAATTTTTGGTAGCGTGCCTCATAGGAATGTAGGCAGCAAGGGAAGCATACTTTGAATAAATTATTCTACTTTCACATTCTTGCAACTTCAACGTCTTCAGATATTGCGGTCTTAAAATTCCAGGGACAAATCGTCGGTTTGCTTTTACAGTTCCACAAATTGTCAGGTTTTTCTCCGACATCCATTCAGCTAAATTGTGATCAGTGAAAAATCGGTCTGTGAATACACCACAGCCAATTGGTATTTCAGAAAGCCTTACTAGTCTCTTTACGATCTCATTGCCAGAGAAGTAGTTTTCACCAACACCTGGAACATATATTTCTGGTTTCAGGCAATAATAACTTTTTGAATCATTGATGTGATAGAATTTAATTCCGTAGTGGCCGGGGTTTTGGGATCATAAATCTTGACTGGACATCTACCTCTAAATGAAACAAGTTGTTCGTCAACTGTTACTGAATCTGTAGGTGTCCAAAACTTATGACATGTGTTGAAGAAGTGATCGTGAAGGTATCTGACTGGCGAGATTCGATCATTCGGATTTCTTTGGGATTTGTCATCAAATCTCAAAAATATACTGATCAAAATATACATGTTTCTCCCGATAGCAGCTTTCAAAAATGGAATACCAAGAGAATCGGAAAAAAGATCTTGAACTTTGATTTTTTGATCGTTGGACTGTCCAAGGTATAGAAGACACCCGAAGAACGCAAGCAGCATATCAATAGTGAACTTCTCATAATATTTTCGCAAATATGCAAACTTTGGAGTAGATAATCTAAATTAAACACAACATTCATACTTTTACGTAGTAATTCACATATGAACAAGCATACAAAACTACAAAATCATTGTATTTCATCCTTACATGAATCCCGGTATTAGCATTGTTATATATACTAAATTTCGTTTTAATATATGATGCACAAAGTTTACTGCTATGTCATATAAAACTATAATATACTGAACTTTGTTTCAAACAGTTCTACTTTATGTTTCATAGGGAAGGTTGGTCTAAAAAACTCGAAACTTTCTAATATTGATAAAAAGTTTCTAATATAGGTATGAATAGCCTTTTTTGTGAGTATGAAACATCCAGCAAAAACAAGCATCCACACCTACACAAAATAAGAATACAAACACAATAACTAACAGATTGGCACACACACAAATTAACGCTAAAAACACACACTCAGACTAGCACTTACATACACACATACTGGAAATGAAGATTCATATCGCTACACACAACACAAACATGGATACACACCTACACGTAGACAGAAACTTGCATGCACCTTACATAAACACATTTATACACATACATAAACATACTCTTTCACCCAAACAAATACACATATACACATATTCAGATGCACATTACAGCTCTATAATAGGCGCGTAGCCCGTGCCGCTTTTTTGGGACCCACATTTAAAATGCGGGTTTGGTTGTTCGTATCAAATTTCAGGTGGGGTTGGCGAACGCAAGGTATCCGTGAAAAAGTTCTCAAGGGGCGGGACTTTGGGTTTTGGGTTTTTCAATCAGTATAATAACAGGTTAGTGTTAGTTAGCAAAACAGAAAGATAAGTAATAAATAAAAGTAATAGAAAGCTAAATGCAATGCAGTTTTGAAACAAAAAGATCATATTATCCTGCAAAGAAAACAAATAGAAGCACGCAATTTTTTTAAATTTCGGACGATTTTGCTGTTTCAACTTCGGGTTTGGATAGTACAGTAGAATAGTTTAGGGCGGGCGAGGCGGGGCTGGGTGGGAGGCAAAATTTCAATAGTTGAAGGGCGGGATAGGTACAAACAAGTAAAATACGGGTACGGTCCGGATGCGGACAAACTTTTTCGACCCTCGGAGGGATCTAAACACATACACATATACGTTAGAGTTATGCGCCGGGAGGGTAAGCGGCGCAAGGAGGCCAAACGGTGCGGGTTTTGTAGAACCCGCATTCGAGATGCGGACGTTGTTTTTAAAGTAGCGCAGGCGGATGTGGATTGTCTGTAAAAAATTGGGCGGGGCGGGCAGATGTGAGTTCCCCAATCAATATGAAATCGGGTTGGTGAGAATTCCCAAGATGGAAAGATCAGTATGCAACAGAAGTAATAGATAGTAAAATGTAATGCCAAAAGTTTTGAAAAAAAATATCATATTGTCTTGTAAAAATGAAATAGGGAAAGAGCGACTTCTCTCAATTTTGGATGATCTTGCTGTTTTAGCTGCTGGTTTGGATAGTACGGTAGAATAGTTGCGAGGGGGAGGGGGTGGGCGCGACAAAATTCAAACATTTGATTGGTGGGTGGGTACAGACTTGTTGAACGCTGGTGCAGCGCGGTGCAGACTGACAATGAAAATGTTCGGGTTGGGGCGGGTGAAGACAAATTTTCTGGCCCGCTCAGGGCTCTAATATGCATACACACACATAAAAACACACACACTCATTCACAGAATCACATGTGTAAAAACTAAGACATACTTTTCTTCATACATACATCAACAAAAAACGTACAAAACAAACAAAAAAAACTAGTGAGAAAAAAGTTAAAAATACTTGTAATTATCATCCATTTTTTTCTTAGTCATGTTGTAAATATGAGTGATCAGTTCTTGCGAAAAAAACAAGGAAAACGCCTCAAGTGGTCGTGTCACATGTTTAGCAACGCCTTTTGTTCCTGAAGGATTTCTGGACAAATTTCTTATGTTTCTTGTTTTGGGCCTTCCAGCCTTTTTAAGTGAAGGGTCCCATGAGTACAAAGTTCCATCAGGAGCTTGAAGATTTTCATCATATTCAAGATCGCTGCTCTCAGAGCTTGAAAGGGAATAAGATGAATTCAAACTTGAAGAGTATTCTGTACTTGAGACCGAGGAAGTTTCAGAGAGAGATGAACTATCCATTAGAAGTAGGAAAGAAACAGAAACAAGAATACGCAACAAAGAAAAATTGCAATAAGAACTATTGTTGATGAAGTTTCAGAATAACCTTGAAAACGAGGCTCACAGTTTTATCGTTTTTCAACATGCTGACGTAATACATAGGAAAAAATACAACCATAAATAAGGATCATGACGAAATAACATTGGAAGCCATGCTCACACCTTTATTGATTTGCAACATGCTTGACGTAATGCATACGATAGATGATTGGAATGAGGATTCGACATATGCGAGTACACAGCGAAAAATTTCTTTCGCTAATCATACATATATGTTAGAGATAAAGATAATCGGTAAATATGTCTACATTCATTCATTTAGATTATAATAAAGAATGATGATATGGAGTTTTGAGCATTTATTTCAAAAGTGGATTAAAAATCCAGAGGACGTCTTTAGTGTTATACTCAATATAGGGCGTCATGCGAAGGTCTAAATCTGATAGATACACTAGCAGCAACATCATGAAACGAACTCACGCATAAAACAGACACATTTTGACCCCACTAGGCAAATAACGCCTTTGTTTATCACCGTTAATACATAACTTCGATCAGCCCCGTCGCCAGACTCCAAGTACGGGTGGCAAAACTGATTTCAATGGGGCTGGAACAATAAGAAATTTATTTTTTCTCTCAAATTTTTGCGTAACTTTTTGGACTCGGTAAAGGAGAAAATATTTTTTGAAATTTTCCTCAAATATCTCGGTAAAGGAGAAAATATTTTTTGAAATTTTCTTTGAATATCGCTATAGGTTCGCATAAAAAGTTTTTGCATGAAATGCCTTGAGGGAAAAAAATTCTATGAATGCATTTTTATTCCTTTTAGGCATTATTTGTACAACTTAGCATCGATTCAACATCACGTCTTAAATAGCAGCATCTCCCTCAAAATCACAGGTGTCGATGCTTGAATGGAATCACATTATCTACATTAAATATTTTGTCGGACGAGTTTAAATGTTAGAATACACAAAATCTGAGATATTTCACATCTATCTACGTACTGAGTTGGGTCAATCTCTATAATAATTGCTCATTTTTATGATCTGCATTGAAGGTTTGAAATATGAATAAAAGGGAGGTATCAAGCCTGTTCTTACTTTGTATTCAATGTTGATAGCAAGGAAGAAATGTATTTATATTTGGCTCACAAGATTTTCAAGTACGAGTGTATTACATATCTGTTTTGATGGTATGCAGAGCTTTCGTGTGTGGTTTATTTTAGAAAGAGATTTCACTTTTTTACAAAAAGTTTTCTCACTTCCGATGAGTTTATAGGGCAATTGTAG